>CM076581.1:1082019194-1082569035 GCA_034641835.2 Pinus albicaulis
AAAGTCAAAAGGTTTTTTTTACACAGTCAAGATGGTAGCAACAAGCACAAGCTTGACTAATCCACAACTACCACAGTTCAATGGTAAGAATTATGATTATTGGGCCATTACAATGAAGGCCCTATTTTCTTCACAAGATATTTTGGAGCTGGTGGAAAATGGTTTCTAAGAACCAGCAGATGCAACAACATATAATGCTTTGACACAAGCAGAAAGAGATTTGTTGAGAGACAATAGACTCCAAAGGCCTCTTATATATTTTCCAAGCAGTACATGAAAGTATTTTCCCAAGGGTTTCAACAGCAAAGATGTCCAAGGAGGCATGGGATACCCTCCAGACAACCTACCAAGGCATGGCAAAGGTGAAGACAAAAAACGTCAAATGCTGAGAAGAGATTTTGAAACTCCTTGTATGAAAGAGTCTAATAATATAGACTCATCCTTTACACACATGATTGGGTTGGTTACCCAAATTTGGTCTCATGGAGAGACACTTGAATAAAGGAGAAGAGTTGAGAAAGTCTTAAGAAGTCTACCATCAAGGTTTGATGCCATAGTTGTGGCCGTAGAAGAGACAAAGGATCTCTCATAGTTTTCAGTGGATAAGCTTCATGCATCATTGATGTCTCATGAGCACAGACTGAACAGAGCAACAAAATCCTCATTGGAGAATTCATTTAAGACAAAAATTTCTTTGGGTCAAGGTAGAGGTCGAGGAAGATCAAACTAACGAGGAAGAGGAAGAATCCCACACAGAGGTGGAAGAAGCAACCCTGCAAGCACAAGTGGAAGGGGCAGCAATCATAATCTAAGCCGAGGCTCAAACTAGAATTAAGCACAAGGACAGAGGTATGATAAATCTCTTGTCCAATGTCATTATTGCAAAAAGTATGGTCATTATGCAAATGAATGTAGAAAGAAGAAAAATGACATGGGTAGGAAACCAAGTGTAAATTTTACAAAAGAAAATCAGAACCATGAAGATATGTTTTTAGCTTGTAATGTAGGACAAGAAAAACAAGAATATATATAGTTCTTAGATTCAGGGTGTAGTGACCATATGATTGGAAACATAACAATGTTTTCCAATCTAGATGAAAGTGTAAAATCTGAAGTGACATTGGGGACTGATAGAAAAGTCTCTGTCATGGGAAGAGGGAGAGTAGATGTTCTGACAAAGAAGGGAGAGAAGAAGTTCATGCCAGACGTCTATTATGTCCCTGGTTTGAAATGTAACTTTCTAAGCATTGGACAACTCATGCAAAAGGGCTAAAATGTGTTTTTTAAAGATGATGTGTGCACAAACATGGATAAACCTCCAAGTAGACAACTCATTGCAAAAGTGCATATGAAAAGCAATAGAATGTTTCCTCTCAAGATGAGATCAGACTTGAAGGAAGGAGGTGTTGTAGAAGCTGCCACATAAGAAATATTTCAAGAAGAAGTGAAAGATGAGAATCAGTTATGGCATTTGAGATTTGGTCATCTCAATTTCAAAGGTTTGAACTTGTTTCATAGAAAAGGCATGCTAAGGGGATTACCACTCATAAAGAAACCAGACAGCCTATGTGAAGGTTGAATTTTGGGCAAACAACACAAAGAATCATTTCCACCAGGAAAGAGTATAAGGGAAAAGGCACCTTTGGAGATTGTCCACTCAGATGTATGTGGACCAATGAAAATGCCATCATTAGGTGGCAATCACTATATTTGACATTTATAGATGATTACACAAGGAAGACATGGGTCTATTTTATAAAACAGAAAAGTGAAGTGTTTGAACAATTCTACCACTACAAAGCTCTTGTTGAGAAGCAAAGTGGACACTACATAAAAGTGTTGAGAATTGATAGAGGTGGAGAGTATATCTCCAAAGACTTCCTATGTTTATTCAGGGAGCATGGAATTCACAAGAAACTTACTGCAAGGTATACAACTCAGGAAAATGGTGTAGCAGAAAGAAAGAATAGGACCATCATGGACATGGCAAGAAGTATGTTGAAGGCAAAGCATTTTCCAAATGAGTATTGGGCAGAAGCTGTCTCTTGTGTAGCATATATCATAAATATATGTCCAACCAAAAGTGTGATGAACAGGAGCATGGAGTGGAACAAAGCATTTTGTCACTCACATGAGAGTGTTTGGATGTGTGGCATATGCACATTACCTGGATCAGTTAAGGAAAAAGTTGGACAACAAGGGGGAGAAATGTATATTTCTTGGGTAAAGTGATGAATCCAAGGCTTACAAGATCTATAATCCATCAACCAAGAAAGTAATAATCAACTTATATGTTCAGTTCATAGAAGAATAAGCTTGGGATGGAAGTTTAGGGAAGATAGTAAATGTGAAGACATGTATGTCTCATGAAGAGAAAGAGGAATGGACTGCAACAAGTAACTCCTCAATGGTGGCTCCTCCTCCACCTACACAAGCTCAACAGAGCACACCACAAGCAAGCAATATAACAACATTGAGAAATCGGGGAAGTGCTTCTCCAAGCACGCCACGGAGATAAGAAAATCCCTCCAGTTCAAGTGCAACTCCAAACACATCTTTAGCAAATATAAGAAGACCAAAATTCAGAAATTTAAGTGAAATTTATGAACAAGAAGAAGTTGATAATAGTGCTAGTCTGAATTCTTTATTAGCATTATTTTGTCATGTTGATGACCCAATCCATTTTGAATATGAAGTCAAATAAGAGAAGTGGATTGAAGCAATGAATGAAGAAATAAGGGAAATATAAAGGAATGACACATGGGAGTTAGTGGACCTCCCACAAGGAAAAGAAGTTATTGGAGTGAAATGAGTCTATAAGACCAAAAGAAACATTGAAGGAAAGATACAAAGGCACAAAGCAAGGCTAAGAGCAGCAACAAGGAAGAGACTATGAGGAAACCTTTGCACCAGTTGCAAGGATATTGGAGACAGTGTAGACAACGTTGTCAATAACAACACAACAAAAATGGAAAGTTTATCAAATGGATGTGAAGTTAGCATTCTTGAATGGAGTGCTAAAAGAGGATGTGTATGTTGAAAAACCTCTTGGCTATGAAATAGAAGGCCAAAAACACAAGGTGTGTAATCCGTGGAAAGTTATTTATGGGCTGAAGTAAGCACCATGTGCATGGTACAACAGGATTGATGCTTACCTGCTGGAAAATGGGTTCGACAAGTGTGATGGTGAACCCACACTCTACATCAAAGAAAATGATGGTGAAATCCTTATTGTTGTTTTGTATGTAGATGATTTGATTTTTACAAGCAATGATGTTTCTCTCATTGTTGATTTCAAAGAAATCATGAAAAGTGATTTTGAAATGACTAACTTGGGTTTGTTAAGATATTTTTTGGGCATAGAAGTAAAGAAAACGGAAAAGGGAATTTTTATCTCCCAAGCAAAGTATGTTGCAGAGATATTAAAAAGGTTCAATATGCAGAACAACAAGCCATCATCAAATCCAAATTCCATGGAATTGAAATTGAGCAAGGAAGATTGTAGCAAGAATGTCAATCCGACATTGTACAAAAGCATGGTTGGCAGTCTAATGTATTTGACTGCAACTAGGCCTGATATAATGTATGCAGTAAGTTTGATATCCAGATTCATGGAGATACCAAGGAGACACATTGGCAAGAAGGTAAGAGAATATTGAGGTATGTAAATGGAACAAAGGAGTATGGTGTTCTATACTCCGAAACTAATGATTTTAAGCTTATTGGTTACATTGACAGTGATTTGGCTGGAAGTGTTGATGACAGAAAGATCACATCAGGGTATGTTTTTTATTTTGGGATCGGGAGCCATTTCATGGGCTTCCAAGAAGCAGTCAATAGTCTCATTATCAATAGCAGAAGTTGAATATGTAGCAGCAACATCAACAACATGTCAAGCAGTTTGGATGAGAAGGATGCTGAGGGATTTATGTCATGAACAAGACAAAGAAACCATAATTTTCTATGATAACAGTTCAACAATTGCATTTTCAAAGAATTATGTTTCCCACAAGAGAACAAAGAATATTGATGCCAATCACCATTTCATAAGGGAATTAGTTAACAATGGTGAAATTGTGTTTTAGCATTGCAGGTCAGAGGAAAAGTTTGTAGATATCCTCACAAAGCCATTAGGACATAAAAGTTTTTTTTTTAATCTCAGAAAGTGTCTAGGAAAGATTGATGGAAATATTTGTGATTAAGGGGGAGTGTTGGAAATACTCCCTACCACTGCCATGAATAAGACTAGTAGCAACCACACTTACATTGAACTTTTGTTGCAGAAAGGACAAGGAACAACATCCAAATCTGTAGGTGTTTTCATGCAATGTCAAGAAACAGAGTACCTGAGCCACACTTTGCATTTAATTCCTTACTTGCCACATTCAATTACCTTTTTCCCACACATCGCAGCTCGCAAGTTTTAAGTTTTACCTCTTAACTCTTAGACGAAACTTATATTTCCACCGATGCGATTCAGTGGGACCCATCATACCTTGCCACATTACCAAATCGCATGCAAAGCTTTGTATTTCATTTTCCCCTTACCTTTTCGCTTTTCACACTCCCCTTTATTTGCCACCCGCATACCACATGTCATCACTCAGAAAAAGTGAAACACTATTTTACATGGTCATAGAGTTCTCATTTGTCAAAGGCATGGTCATAAAGTTCATTTGTCACAAGTTGGTATATGAAGATTTTAAATTTTTTCATATTAACCTATCCTAAGGTTCAAACCCACCTCCATTCAAGTCATATCATGTCCCATTAGTCATTATTTGCTAAATATTTCATTTCCCAAGCTTTTGAATTCAAAAAGGTCACTTTAGCTAGTTTTTCCTCTTTTCGTAGCGATTTACAATGTAAAAAGGCAGATTTCACTACGAAACTGCCTAATAGTTTCGTAGCGAAACTGCCAGGAAATGAACTAACCATGTTGTGAAAAAGGGTACTTATGTCTGTCTTGTCGAATCTAGTGCAAGGTGTCAGTCCATGATTAGAACTGTTAGGGTGGATGTCATTTGAGTCAGTTAGGGTTAAAGCAAGGTATAAAGGTCATGTCTGAGGTCATTATTACTATTTTTAGCATGTAGGAGGCATGATTAGAGCATGAGTTGTCATCGAAACTTTAAAATATTACCCAATTGAGTATTTTTCATTCTTCGCTTCATCTTTGCATGCTACTGAGTTTTGGAGATTTGTTTCACCAAGCCAAGCTGGTTGCTGGAATTTTCAAAAGTTGCAGGTGTCACTAATCAAGCGAGGAAAAGAAGGTGTAAAATCACCATGGTGCCATGTGCGGGATTCTAAGGAGTTTTCTATCAATTTCAATGGGACAGCTTCAAAGGTGGGAATGTTAAACCTCACGGTAACACGCAAATAATTGCGGTAGCAACATGAATTCCTAGAGGAGGATAACAATGGTTAGAAAGGTTTCAAGTTCACGATGCAGAAATTTGTAAAGAATTTATCAAGCCGAGTTTGTTCTTATTTATCTCGCAAATACCATGGGCAGGAGCTATATGAAGAGAAAACTACTCAAAGCCGTTGCTGATCATTCAAAAGTACTTCACCTATGAAGGGAGGTATCACATGGTTTATTCCTACTAGGTCTCTTGATTTTCCTTTTAATTATGTTGTCGTTCCTAGAGACAACCTTTAGTTGTGAAAGACCAGTGCCTAGGACATATTTATATAGCAAGGAGCGTATGGTATAACAAGGAGAGTTATTAACATAAGGCTCTCATGCTATCTCCTGAAAACAAGAAATATTAATTTGAATGGGACCAAAACCTTCAAAAAATTGACACAGGGAAAGGAATACTGCAGAGGCAATATGTGAGGAACCCTAACACAAATGCATCAGACAATTCAGAGGCAGCTTACTGTAAAGAGGGCCGATTCAAAAATACCTCACAGAAATAAATTATCAGAGGGTGTTTGTTGTGTATGAAAGATTAAGAGAATACTAGTTTTCATTGAGATGATATCCAGATACACAATATCACCATGTAATGGGCTTATCAATTTAAGAATCCATACATGACAATAGCGTTTTAAAAATAACCTCCCAAAGAAACTAATATAGCAGAAATATGGTTTGAGTGAATAGTGAAACAGTATATCATGCCTGAGCCATATTTAAAGTGCTTGACTAATTCGAGCATGGGTATCAACTAGGATAAATCCATACCAAAAATCAGTGAGCCACTCGCATTCCAGAAACATGATACAGGAAAGGTGGATGAAATGAAATGATCTATTAAAAGAGCACATATGAGAGAAAGTTACACACTGTGAGACATCAAAGACCATAATCCTCTTTAAAGACGGAACTCCTCCTCACTGAAACCCAACGGGCTCTGTACATTCATATGAGAGTCTTTACAAAATGCATACAAAATCTTCTTACTGCATAATTTTATGATAAGATCTGGAACCCTAAATCATCTGTTCTTCGAGAGCTTTATAGGAGAAAAAGAAAGCTCGAAAAGGGAGTAGGTGATGAACATTTATTTTGCCTCATTAAGACAAGATGGCGGAAACATGCACGCCCATATTGCTAGATGACTTTGTAGAGCTATATGTACTATGTTGCCTGCTTTCTGAAATAAATGCACTGGGTAGAAGTCTCTTCAGGAACACGGCAAAGAAGTAAAATCACATAGACATTTCGTCCTTTCCTGAAAGAAAATGGTGCTGAAAAGAAAACTTTAGGGTATTGTTTTCTGCGAATGGTACCCTCTGCCTTCTAAACCCTAAATTAAGGTTTAAGATCTTCAATGCTGAACGTTGAATTCCTCGATCATTCACGGATATTTCTCTGTTGCTCCGTTAATGTCTCCATCTGCGCAATCTGTGCTTTGAATGACTCTGGAAGGTTTGACAGATTTTAACCCTGCTTCTTTAATGGAAGTCTTGTTGACATACCTTCCCAGGCCTTTCTCCATAATTCCAGCCTCTGAAAAATGGTCCTTTGATGCTCTCTCTTTAGTGTCGACGGCAGCCTTCCTCCAGTGATCAAACATGCTCTTACAAAGTGATTTTAAGGTGTCAAGGTCAAATTTTGTCATTTCGGTGAGTCTTCAAGTAAAATTTGGTCACTAGGTATTAGGTCTAGGGTTTGTTTTCACTCTTTTCAAAGTTGTCCAAATGTCGGTCCATGTCACCATTCAGCTGAGTGTACCATCATTCAGAGGGTTGTCATCATCATGTCAGGTTCCAATGGGTCATTTTACACCTTGTTCATGCTTCAGTTGTGCCTAGGTAAGGTTCATTTCCCTCTCCTAGGGTTTTGAAGGTAATTTCTCTTGGATGGTCAAATCATCAGCAAAACTTGTATCCTGATGTTCATACACCTTCCCTTATCCTTAATGTACCTTATTAAACACTTCCCATCACTGAGATCCCCCAAATTTCTCATTTTTGCACAAACCCTAGTTTCTTGCTACAACTTGGCAATTTTCTAGGCTAGGCCTGTGTTTTGCCCTTTTGGACCCCTTCCCCTCACTCAATCTCTGAAATTCCACTTTCCCCTACTTCCTAATATCCCTCCCTACTTCCCAAAATTTTCTCAAGAATTTAGAAGCCCCTTATCCCCTTCATTTCACTTCATTTCGACAAATCCCTTGTTCCACACATCGGGATAGGTTTTACTTCTATGATTTTTATGAGTCATAAAAGATGAATTTGGGAAAACTGAGAGATTTTTTTGTCCAAAATAGGCCAAGGAATAAAAAACTCCTTCACTTTTTACACAGGTGTCATGATTTTAGAGAAATGTCAAAAATATAGTCGCCTCAGGAGAATTGATACACCTCTGAAGTGACCTTGGGAAAATCAATATTTCTCCTAGCTTGGTTGGCCAAATGACTTTCTTGATGAGTCAAATGATAACTAGACACAAAGATATTTCCAATGAGCTATCATGAGCTCAATTTGGAGTTGAGGAAGACCTTCAAAAGTTGACTGCAACAGCACTCTGCCTTGAGGCAGCCTCATTCTGCTCATTTTGACCAGTCTTGGGAGATTTGATTTTTGACAGGGTAAATGAAATTAAAATTAAAAAATTCTAGTTGGGTTGGAATGTAGACTCAATAATATTTCCAACGAGCTATCCTACACCCAATTTGGACACCGGGAAGGTCTCAAAAAGTCTCCTGCAAAATGGCACGGCACATAGAGATGGCGCGACGCATTGGGCAGCCCTCTGCAGTGTAAAAAATGAACTGGCACGGCGCATAGAGATGGCGCGGCGCATTGGGCTAAAAAGCCTAAAAAACCATTAAATTCTTCCTACAAAAGCTCCAAAATTTCAAATTATTCATTCCACAACTAAGTTAACATCTCCATATTACCAATATATGAGTTTCCATCAGTGTTTATGGTGTTTCAATAGGTGAAAAATAAAACCCTAGCTCCTTGCACAGTTTCATTGAAAATATTCCTAAGGTTTGAAAAATTGCCATTTTTTGCTGTCTTATTCCCCTCTACCACTTTCACATCCCCTTCACTAAATTTCATTAGTTTCATTTCCCATATCCCTAAATTCATCTACCCCTATCCCATATTCCCATTATCCCATCCTAATTACAAATTTCCCAAAATCCCAAGTTTCCCAAATAGTCTAGTGATTGTCCCTTCTCCCAAATTTTGTCAAATTCTCAAAGGGAAAACTACCACTTGACAAGTCTATTTTTCCTACTACCCATATTTTCCACAGTCCTTTCCCTTTGACACATTTGGCAATCAAGACAAAGACACCAAACTCTTCATATTCACCTCAGGCAACATAGATGAAGAAGGCATCGAGGAGGCGTGAAAAGACATGATCTTGACCAAAGCTTCTTTGGCTGACAATAGTACTTGATGAGGGACCTTCAGTCCAAATTTCAAGGAATTTGGAGAAAATTTTGTCATTTTTGAATTTTTGGGTCACAAAACAGATTTTCCTGCCCAACGCGTAGCGCCACTTGGCGCGCGCTTACGATTGGGAGATCCTCTGGAGGAAAAATTGGTATTTCTGGATTTTTTATGAAAATTTATGCATGCTCAGGAATGGCCTAATAATTTCATCAAGTTCTGGGTTGCCTAAAGGGTCAAAAAAACCTTGAAAATGGCCTTTCTGCCACTTTTTTCACACACAGGAACCAGTCTTGGGAGATTGAACTTTTGGAGGGGAAAATGGACACCAAATCCATAAATTCCACTTGGGTTGGAAATTATACAGGCAGGTATTCCCAACGAGCTATCATGAGCTCAATTTGGACTTCGAGAAGTGCCTCAAAATCAGCTCCAAAGTTGTGCTATGCATAGAGATTTTGGGCGCGACGCATAGAGGATTTTGGCCTATTTTTCACTCCACAGCTCAGAATTTCGCCTAGTTTTGGCCAGTTTCACTTTTTCATGTAACTTTTGATCTACCTTGATGTAATTTCATAACCATGATGTAATTTTGGCACATTTTTACTTTTTCTAGAAGATTCATTCACTAAAAGGTGAAATGTGAGTGAATGGATCAGTTTCCTAGCATATAGAGGCAAGTTGTTTCATGGCCTATTTTCTAGTTCCTAGTTTAGATATGGTTGAAACAGCTCCTAGAATGATGAGATCGACCCCTAGAGGCATGGGAATGGGTTAGGCTTGTCTATATGATGTATTTTCTCAGTCATTTTCAGGGTTGGACATTTGGGATTGCATAGCACTTCATTGTACATTCATTCTGCAATTTTGGCAAAGGAATAGACCAGGGTTTGCAGCCCTCTTTGGGATCCTTGTGGCTCTGTGTTTTGATGGTGTTTTTCTCCATGTATTTTTAAGTTCATTGATGTTTATGTGTACCATTTTCATTCTCCTTTCTTCTTAAATTAAGCAAATCAGTGTTAAAGGTAGAATTCAATAGCTTGCTTTGCTCTGCCTTTAGTTTCGCTTAATTTTACATGTTTTCATCCATTTGAGGAGGAAAATTGAGACCCTCTTGCCCTCTTCAGCTCCCCACCAGTATGATCCATACATTCAATCAATATAAAGCATCAAAACACTTTCCTTCCTCTCCCCAATCAGAACTCTGCAAAAACTAGGCCTTATCCCCGCACCCAAAACTGCCTTTCCCTTTGATCCAACGAAAACCCCCAAAATCAACCTCAAACTCCTTCATTTATATACCTAGCCTAAAATTAGCTTTTGTTTCAGTCATCTCAAGCCATATTGATTACTTTTCGCTGAGATTGACCCGGAGAGATCCCTCTCCTATTCTGGTAGGGCTAGCTACCAGACTGAGCGTGGTTTGATGTTACCCTGAACTCTGCCTTCCTTCAGCCTGAGGTAGATTTAGGCGATAACATAGTGGCGACCATACTGGGGAGAAAATGGTTTTCTTTTTGGTGTTATTTTTTTTATAAGCTACAAACGAAGCCTAAATTTATGCCAGGAAGCCTTTGAAACGCTCTTGCTTTGCATTAGCAAAAGTAGATAAATACTGCTTCAGTCAATCTCCGGTCTAGTTTGTAAACGTGACACTTGACTTGTAAATTTCCCCAGTATATGTATCAAGTTAGATCTAATGGTTGATGGTGGACAACGATTAGACACCGCAAGGCTGAAATCATTCACCTGGCGACTCTAAATCAGTTTCAAGATTAGATCCAAGGACTCCACTGGAGGATGAACCTGATTAGCAGAAACATGAAAGGACAATATGGAAAGATCAGGTATTCAAGTTGGAATTTCATCCAAGACATTTTGTTCTTTGTCATAAATTATTTCTTCTCTTTTCCCGAGAATGTCAAGAAGGCTTTGCAAAGTATATTGTATTTGAGAAAAGATCCTCGGCCTACATTTGATTCCTTCCCTTTGAAGATTGTGAATACCAAAGATTTGCATGCTTTTGAGCTTGATCAAGACCTTTCTTCCGAATCTTGTGATGACCATCTTCAAACTGATGAACCTCAAGAGACCAAGACTGATTCTGCAGCATTTGTACATAACCCTATACCTTGTAAAATTCCAGATCGATACAAGCCTCTGATTTTACCTCCTATATCCCATGCTTTCCCTAAAAATCATGACCTATATCTACCAAGATTTGATGGTGAATGCGACAACATCACTGCTGAGAGACATGTTCTAAATTTTGAGTATTTTCTTGACCTTTTTGAAGTTGATGAAGAGGATGTCAGTATTAGGCTTTTTTCTCTTTCTTTGCAAGGCAAAGTCAAGAGTTGGTTCAAAACCCTGCCTGATGCGAGCATCTCAGATTTCCAGCAGTTCGTCAAAGTTTTCCTCGACAGGTGGGTGGTCAGACAGAACCTTTTCTTGATTATAGAAGAGTATAACCAGCTGAAAAGACTGCCAGGGGAGACAGTACAACAATTTTCTGCCAGATTTAACCAAGTATATTTTTCAATGCCAGCTGATATAAGACCTTCTCCTAGATCTGCTCTCTTGCACTACCCGGGTGCCTTTGATCCGGAAATGGAGTTTCAGTTGAGAGAAAGGAATCTTGCAACACTTCAAGAGATGCAGAAAAATGCAGTAAATGTAGAGGCTCATTTGTTGATCCAAAGGGCAAGGTTGAAGGAAGAAGAGATGAAAAACATGGATCCGGGGAAATCGATATCTCTAGAGGTAAATCTTGACATGTTGGTAAGTGCAGTAGAAGAGATGATGCAAAATATCACCACAAGGAATGAGTATAGCATTCAAACCCATGGCTCGATGATTGAAGAAAAACAAGTTGCTGATCCAAAACATTTTGTTTCTTATCCCAGTTCTCATAGTGATTGCTTTATAGATCATCTTGAAGAAGAGAGAGTTGTTGATATGACATGTATGCTTGATGATGTGTTTTATATTTATTATTTGCCTCAGTTTGATCAGTATGATGATGATTATGTTCTCCAAACAGAAGCTAATCTTGCAGACAAATCAGCAGCTAGTTTGTGGAAGGAGGAAGTTCACTTTCAGCAGCTCGAGTACAGTGATCAACCGATGCATATCAGCTATGACAGTGATGAGGAAAGTGTAGCAAATTTTGAAGTAAGTGAAGGATCTTTGCCTGATTTTTTTGATTCGTTTCAGTTCATCAGAGACAGCTTTCATGAAATCTGAAATCAACTGTTGACAAGTCTTGATCTAGACCATCTTGAGGGCAATGAAAACTTTGTTCAAGACTTCTCATATCCAGATTTGCAGCCCCCGAATGCCATTGATTGTCAAGTTGCAGATGAAGACTTGGAAGCTGGCACATATGATCAAATGATACAAGATGATTCCATACCATTTTGTTTTGAATCATTTCAGTTTTTGAAGGGTAAATTGCATAGTAAATCTTCAAATGAGAAGCTTGTAGAAAATCATGTAATCTCATCGGAACCAATAGAAAATGGGTTGCAGCAGTCTTTTCAAGTTTTTCACGATCCAATAGCTGATGTGTTGGATGATGTCTGCAGTCAAAGTCTTTCTCCATTCACTACATGTGAGCTTGAAACGTGTGCTGATATAAAATTGATCCAGCAGCTGGTTTCTTTGTCATTTTTAGTAGGAGTCTCATCACAAAGCTCAAAACAAAGTTTGCATTCATGGTATGAGGAGAAGAGAAGTAATCCATTGGATGAGCTAAGTCCCAGTGTGCATGAACTTCAAGATCCTTATGCAGTGTTTTTGGAGGCGGATAGAGAATCCATAGTATTCAACGGATCTGTTCACAAGTTTTCATGGGAGTTGCCTTTCAGTAGTTCTCTCTTGTTGTTCATAAACGAGCACTTGCGGAGAATTCAAACAGCAGCTGGAATACTTACTTGGTTGCATTGGTTGTTTCATTTCACTTGATCAGGTGATGAATGAAACTGTTAGAGTAGGTTGTATTGAATAAGCTTCATATTGAGCATATTTTCCAGTTTGTCAGTTGTGTTTAAGTATCGAGTCAGTTTTTAGTTGAGTGAGAGTCAATTTGTGTCGTCAAGTCATCAGTTTTCAGTCATGCATTTCAGCTTGAGTTTTTGACTCCATTGCCTAATGGATGAAGGCACTGTCTACTTTCCAAAGATCTGTAGTTCTTGGCACCTCCAAGGAGCTACCATCCCCATTGGAGCCAATGTTAGTGTCAGTCTTTGCAGCCTTCCTCCAGTGATCAAACATGCTCTTACAAAGTTATTTTAAGGTGTCAAGGTCAAATTTTGTCATTTCAGTGAGTCTTCAAGCAAAATTTGGTCACTAGGCATTAGGTCTAGGGTTTTCTTTTACTCCTGTCAAAGTTGTCCAAATTTCGGTCCATGTCACCATTCAGCTGAGTGTACCATCATTCAGAGGGTTTTCATCATCATGTCAAGTTCCAATGGGTCATTTTACACCTTGTTCATGCTTCAGTTGTGCCTAGGTAAGGTTCATTTCCCTCTCCTAGGGTTTTGAAGGTAATTTCTCTTGGATGGTCAAATCATCAGCAAAACTTGTATCTTGATGTTCATACACCTTCCCCTATCCTTAATGTACCTTATTAAACACTTCCCAACACCGAGATCCCCCAAATTCCTCATTTTTGCACAAACCCTAGTTTCTTGCTACAACTTGGCAATTTTCTAGGCTAGGCCTATGTTTTGCCCTTTTGGACCCCTTCCCCTCACTCAATCTCTGAAATTCCACTTTCCCCTACTTCCTAATATCCCTCCCTACTTCCCAAAATTTTCTCAAGAATTTAGAAGCCCCTTATCCCCTTCATTTCACTTCATTTCGACAAATCCCTTGTTCCACACATCGGGATAGGTTTTACTTCAATGATGTTTCTGAGCAAGAAAAGATGAATTTGGAAAAATTGAGAGAGGTTTTTGTCCAAAATAGGCCATGGAAGAAAAAAATCCTTCACTTTTTACATAGGTGTCATGGTTTTAGAGAAATTTCAAAAATACAGTTGCCTCAGGAGAATTGATGCACCTTTGAAGTGACCTTGGGAAAATCAAGATTTCTCCTAGCTTGGTTGGCCAAATGACTTTCTTGATGAGTCAAATGATAACTAGACACAAAGAGATTTCCAATGAGCTATCATGAGATCAATTTGGAGTTGAGGAAGACCTTCAAAAGTTGACTGCAACAGCACTCTGCCTTGAGGTAGCCTCATTTTGCACATTTTGACCAGTCTTTGGAGATTTGATTTTTGAGAGGGAAAATGAACTCCAAATTGAAAAATTATAGTTGGGTTGGAAATTATACTCAATAATCTTTCCAACGAGCTATCCTGCGCCCATTTTTGACACCGGGAAGGTCTCCAAAAGTCTCCTGCAAAAGGCGCGGTGCATAGAGATGGCGCAACGCATTGGGCAGCCCTCTGCAGTGTAAAAAATGAACTGGCGCGGCGCATAGAGATGGCACGACGCATTAGGCTTGTTAGCCATCAGTATTTTTTTTTACATGTTAGTGATGACTATATCTACAGCTGAGTTTTCTAGAAACTGATTTCCTCATGTCAATATGTCATCCAGAAAACCCTCCTAAAACTTTTTTCGCCTTTCTACCTTTTCAGTTCGCCCATGTCGAAATCAAAACCTCATTATCACAATCCTGTCTAGCTTCAGCCTTATTGGTCTGCCCATCAGCTTTAAAAGGCAAATCCACATCTATTTCAAAAGTCTCCCCTATGTTAGGAAGTGGCGCTTTAAGACATTTCACCCTTGGCAATCATCAAAAAGCCAAAAAGCCTCCATCTGCAACAGACCTACCATGACTGACCTCTTACTTTGCAAATGAAATTGACAAACAGCCCTAAGTCGTGCCACTCACATCCCCTAGATCTCAGCACTGCATAAACCCCAATCTCAAGCTGACTATTAGGTTTTTCACAGTGTTCTATGGTTTCTACAAAGGCAGGAAATATACTTTCATCTCATGGAGTAAATGTTTGAATTTACAGTTAGAGGAATAGCTGCTTCTAAATGTAACTTGAGCCTGAGATATGCCTGCAAAACAGAAAGCTACTCATCCAGACTTTACAGATCTTTCCAGCATGAAAATCACAGAAAGACACCACTGTCACAGCAAACTGGCAAATGGTCATGGCCCAGAACCTCCTTCATTTACAAGCAGAGGGTTAGGGCGCCTCCTTCATCCACAAGCAGAGGGCGCTGGCCAGTATTGACTTTGAATATTGCAAAAGTCCAGGTTTGCCTTGAACTGAACAAATTAAACAGAGACTCCAGGTTTTATGAATGTGACTGATGATCATAACAGGAATAGAGTTGAAATAGGCTAGCTCAAAGGAAAAGAGAATCTGGTCTGATAAAAGAGGTCATCTGAAGCTTTCAAGTCATGTGAATTGTTGAACTTTAGAAAGGCCTGTCATTAGTAAAAATTCCAATCATAAGAAGCCTGCTTTCCACAAGATCAAATGGAATAGATGCTGACAACAAATGCCATTACACAGGCAGAAAGAAAGTTCTTGGTTTCTCAAAAGACACTGACCTCCATAGTCACCGAAACTATTTGTCAAGTAATCTGTCATAAGGTGACCAAACCAAATGATGATATTCCAGTCACCCTTAGAGCAGTGCAGAGAAACAGTGTCACTTTGGCTAGGGTTTCTTCTGAAACACAGTGATGATTGCAAGTAGAGATGCTAATATTGATGTTTTTCAAAGAGGCTCACTTACCATCACATCCAGAGAAAAGCTGTGTCAAACAGAGTTGTCAAGCAACCTTCAGATACCTTACCTGATGAAGAGCCTCCTCCATGTATGAGCAGATGGCCAAAGCCAGTGCAGGTTGTTGGAAACTGATTGATCTAAAAATGCAGTGGAAGGATACAAAAAATTGAATAGAAGTCATTGCACAGGTAAGTGATAGTGTTTATGATGCACAGGTATTGGTTTCCCTGTTTAAAAGAGCTGTCTGTCAGACTGTACCTGTAGTGGAAAAGAGACAATATTGAATATATGCATGCATTAATACCAAAAAGGAGCAATTTCTTTAAAGGAAATGGTTAAAAGATACTCCACTATCACTGGCCCAGAAGTCTAAAAGAGCCCCTTTTGAGTAAACAGAGAAGTATAGTGTGAAAGCATGCAACCAAAAGAGTGCACTTACAGTCCAGAGAGAAGCTTGTGAATCACCTGGAAGCAGCAATTATCAAACACATTGGAAGAACACAGGCCATCTCATGTTGAATAACACAACAGTCGCCAAGGTTGGTCAAAGTGCTCTTTGACACATTCTGATTGATTTTCTTCAGATTATCACTAAGAAGGTGAAACAGTGGCCAAAGTTGAGCTATAGAATGCATGATGAATAGGTATACAATGCTATAAGTGGACAAAGAAGTAGTTTGACAGATTGTCAGTTTTGGGAGTTTGGAACAAATGCATCTTTCTTAGCATTCAAAAGGACAGATACATCACAGGTAATATACCTATAAGCAGGAAATTATTTTGGAAAAAGAGGCGCCCTTATCAAATCAGCAGGTCATGATCGAGTCCAAATAGGGTCAGCAAGTTTGGCACCTACTGTGGATGAAAGTTGAAGAAACTATCAAAGAACAAGAACTGTCAGAACAAGTTGGCAAACTAGCCCTGTCCTTCGAAGAACAAAGAAGTATTCAGGTATTTCATTGACAGTTTTAAAAAGGGGTTGTTATGCATCATAACTATGACCAGTGTTGTTGAAAACAGTGGCAGAGATAGTATAAAGTTGTTTATGGAAACATTTTTCTGGGGAGTTTTCTAAAAGTTTGTGTTGAAATGTTCCTCAAAGGAAAATACCTGGAGAAAAATCACTCCTATGAACGACCGTTTGGAAATGTAGATCAAGTTTCTTTGTTTTATAAAGGATTTGGTCCTTTGATTGGACAACCCAACAGCATCAAAAAACTTTCAAATGCATGCACAATTATTATGATTTTAATAAGAAAATGCACTAAGGTTAAAATTATCAAAGACGTGAGAACTTCAAGAAAAGCCAAACCAAAGTTCTGCTTTACATTTTAAAATGAAATGACCGTTGGAGATGTTTTTTGAAACGACATAAGTTTGAAGCATGCAAGTGAGAATGTCATTTTCAAAATTTAAAATAGAGCCCCGCGCCTCCATAGCATCAACACAAGGAAGATTTAGTCGAAAGTTCAGGAGTTTGCACTGTTTAACGCCGAGCGACGTGCCTGCGTTTCTGCGCGACGCGCCTGGGCGAGGATTTACACGGGCCGCCTGTGTTAGTGCGACGCGCCTGTACAGTGGCGTGACGCGCCTGTACAGGCCGCCCGACCACCCGACAAGCTGACCCGACAGGTGTTGTATGAGCGACGTGCTGGCTTCAAAAGAGTGCCGCACAGGTGTAAAGTCTCCCAGTGCTACTCCAGCCCTGCACAAGGATTGTTCATCAAAATTAAAGGTATTTTTATACATTCCCCCTTCGACTTCAAAGTTTTGCTAAGTGACAGGAATGGTTTAAAACTTCCCACCTTGTCATTATAGCTAAGAACAAGGTTTTCCCACACAAAGGAGAAGTGTTGAAATATGATAAAGCTACTGATCGAGTTATTCAAACAAACACCCACAGATTTTATAGAAAGACAGGTTTAGGTCTCACAGAGAACTATTCCTCAATAAAGACTTTACATTGCCCCATTATTAAAATAGTGAAATGCAACCAGTGAAAAGGATTTTGACATATTTGCTTTGAAAAAAGAGAACTCACATAGTTTTTGCCAAAAATTGTGTGGTCTTCTAAAAACTCTGTCATTTTACTCCAGTCCTGTGTATTGACAGTCTGAGCATATGTATGGTGGTTTGCAAGGGATGCAAGATTAGTGGACTGTTGACACACTTATACAGGGCAAGGTTTTTAATGATTGCAAAGGTTACCATGGAAAGGAGTTAAAAGTATTGAGTGATATCTTAAAACTCACAAGAACAGGGTAATCAAAACATTTATCCCAGCACACTCTTTCTAGCAGACTACCCATCTTTCACTGTATTATTTCCTACTGAAGAGTGTTGATTGAGATATTTTTAAAGTATAGGGCCATTTCTGAAGAGCAGGGTGTTTTGATGGGAATTTAACATTGAGACAGAGATATAAAGGTCGTGGTTGATCTCTTAATTTCGCAAGTAAAGGGTGTTTTTCTTAAGCATTGTGCACTGACATTCCACTTAACCTAAGTCTCCTTTCTCTTCCACTGTATGGAATCTTCTATAGAAATCTGTTGACAAAGGTATTTTCAAGGTGGAAGACCTTTTCTGAAGAGCGGAGTTTTTATGATCAATATTTGTCTTGAAGACCAAATACAGGTGTGTTGATTGGCCTCAAACAAATCCAAAGGAAGAGTGATTTTTCAATACTGTGCACAGGAAATCTACACAGCAGTTTGCCTCATCTTTGCTATAAGAACCCATTGAGATACCTACCTGGCTGAGGTGCATCCAGAGGTGAAGGGATGGTTTAAAGGAGAGCAGAGGTTGTTTATTCAAAGAAACATTGTTGCAATCTATCCTAACCACATTGTCTATCTGTCCAAACAGCATACTGCCACAGTTTCAATCCAGAAGAGCATTTTTACATACAGTGAAGGAAGTTTGCCTCTTCCAAAGCTTGTTCAAGTCAGAATGCCTCCAAATCAAGATCACAGGAGAGGTCCACATAAGAGATATGAGCCTATCTCCACAGAAGAAATCAATGCTCACCCATCTGTGCTTTTCAATTTCCATGAAGTAGGCTGTCTTGTTTTCTGCCAGAAGATAGAAGAAGTCAAGAGTTTTTCGCCACTAACGCATTTGTGTGCTTTGAGATTCAAGGACAAACACTTCCAATTGGCGGGTCTTGATTTCAAAATCTCCCCAAGGTATGTGTCCAAAGCTACCAAGATCCCGTATCATGGTGAAAAGTGGTTTAAACAAGCTCATCTTGATTTAGAGGATTATAAACCTTTCATCAAGCCTGAACATAGGGAAACCATCACTGCTATTTTCCCTTTTTCCTATCTTCTTGACAGTTATGCTCCGCTGATGAAAGCCATAATGAGATATTTCACTTGTGAAGGAAGGTTTAACCAAATTTATGCCTATCATGTCCGCTTGTTGATGCATTTTACCAGAAGCCGACAATTAAACCTTCCATACTTTTTGTCCAAAAGCATAGAGAAAATGGCAGCTACTGTCCAAAAGAAGGCTCCACCTCAGCAAATCCCTTCTCTCTTTCATCATTCCTTGATCAAGATTATCTTCTTACACCAGCTAGAGAAGAAGGGGGTTTCATGGGATTCATTCATCAGCCATTCAGATTTTGCCACTGTCCCTCCTGTTCATGTGTCTCCTACTCAGCCTGTCCATTGCCCAGTGCCTTTGTCTAGTAGGCCTACACCTAGAAAACTCAGAATGACTACTGGGCAGCCAAGTCAGCAGAGAGAGGGAGAAGGCAGTGAACAGCAACAAGAAGGAGATGGCAGTGAACAGCAGCAGTTGGTTATTGAGGGACAGCAGCAGATACAGGATGAAGGCCAGCAGCAGATGGATGATGAAGAGCAGCAGGAAGATGATGAAGGACAGCAGATACAAAGTGAAGGACAGCAGGCCCAAGATGAACAGCCACAGGTACACATTGATGAGCAGCATTTGGATGTTGAGGGGCAGCAGCGGATAGTTGATGAAGAACAGCAAGTTGGGCAAGAAATTGAAACACCTCTTGAAACACAAATTGGACAAAACATTGGTGAGGAACAGCAAGCTAAGGCTGCCATACAAACAGTGACAAAAGTCACTCCTAGCAAGAGGAAATTGCCCAAAAAGACATCTTCTATCATGCCAAGGAGGAAAAGCGCCAGATTGGCTTTCAGAGGCAAAAGTAAAATTGAAGAAAGTGCCAAGCATGGAGGTGAATTAGCTGTCATCCCTATCCCAAGCGATGACAGTGACAATGAGGCCCGCCTCCTTGAAAACCTCCTCATTCACAAAGAGGGGCAAATTGAGGTGTTACAAGAAGACCTTCAAAGGGCGAGGAATTTTAACCACTTCTTGGAGGTTGAAAACAAACAATTGAAGTTTCATGCAGCTATTCATGAGGCAAGGGAAATCAAGTATAAGAAAGAGGCAGAAAAGGCACAAGCAAGAATTGAAGAACTCATTGGTAATTTTGATGATGAAGAGGAGGAAGACCAGCCTAGGCGGAAGAGGCCTAGGACCATCGGGCTTAGAAAAGCCTTGGAAAAGCAGAGAGCAGAAGAACAAGCCCATTTCCAAGCCTTTCCTCTCACTGCCCTCCTTGAGCAGGAAATTGAGGAAAACAAAGAAGCATGGCTTGAGAGAGCTAACCAGCATTTGGAAATGAAGCTTGAGAGGGCGAACAGGGATCTTGAGCTACAAAGAAAGAGGACTCTTCACTTTCAGAAGCTAAATCAGTTTTCCAGGCGAAAATTAAAGGTAGCACAAGAGAAATTGAAGAAGTTGAAGGAGAAGCGCCTATCACGGAAGGAAGGGAAAAGCATATCAGCCCTTGATATTTTGGCCTCAGCTTCGGAGCATGTTGCTATGGACCCTTGAGGGTCATGCATGCCAATTTTGGGCCTTTTTCGGCAACTTTTTTTTTTTTGGCATTTTTTGGGTTTTTGGCCGAAAACTCATAAATTCGCCATTTCAGTTTGATGAGTTTTCAAGGGAGGAGGATGATACCGATGGATGCCATAATTCCATGAGCAGGTCTCCAGCGATTTTCAGGGCATTTGAAGATCATTCACCCCCTCAAATTGGCGAAAAACACCCTCATTTTGCACATTCTGCCCGCCATATCAGCAGTCTGCTATTTTCTGGGGTTTTTCACACAGGTACAGTTTTGGATGACTTCCGGACCTCGGATTGAGTTGGTTCCAGTTGCGTCGGAAAGTAGACACAGAGAGCTTTCCAGCAAGCCCTCATGAGCCTCATTTCGACATCGGGAAGGCTGCCTATTGCATCCAGCAAGTCAGGGGACCTTTTTCAGGCATAAATATGAAGTATTTTTGTAATTTTTGAACTCCAAAAATCTGCTTTTCCCAAATGTGTGTTAAGCTATTTTTATCATTGGGAAATGATGTAAAGTCAATATAATTTCCGTTTTTAGCAGTTTTTTAGATATTTTATGGGATATTTTGTGCCTTGGGCTTTGCAAAGCCTCAAGGACAAGTTTAGATATTTTGACTTGGCCAATGGGATACCTAGTTGCTCCATGAGGTTTTCCTCCCTCAAGCCTATTTATTCCATGGTTCTCATTGTAAATCAGAGGCTGAACTTGAGAGAAGAATTAATACATTGGTCATATGAGCTTTGAAGAATACACTTGAGTTATGATTTTTGGACCGCCTCTTGGATGCTTTTGAGGAATGGTGAAGGCTTGTTGATGGATTCCTTGTCATGGTAGAATGGTATAGTGCTTCTTAATGTGTTTTGTCTTCTAGTTTTCATTCATAATCCATTTTTCTTGCTGCTATAGATCAGTAGAGATTGATTTTGAGATATGCCCATGGAGGCACCTCAAAATCCCTGATTCTTCATAGCTTGATGTTTTCTTCTCCCTTAGTTATGCTAAAGAATTCTTAGCTGCTCTTTAGTAACTTAAGGTATTGTTGCTAAGTTTTATTCATAAGTTCTATGTATGTTGAGTAGGATGTATGGTTTTCCCTACCTACCTATCAGCTGCCCATAGTTCTGTCCATAAAACTTCCTCTTTGACTGATTTTTTGATCATCTTGTTGAACCAAGGAGGCCTAGTCCCGATCTAGCCCTTTGCCTAAAACTATGAAAGCTTGTTTGTCAAAGTGCCCAATGACTTAGAGACTATGTTTAGGCATTCCGGCGTAGTTTATGAGTTGTTAGTTTGTCTTATGTGTTTTCCCAAAGTCTGATAGCCATTTCCCAAAGTTAGAGGGTCTTATACTTCTATGTATGGCTGGAATGTTTGATTTCTATGTATTAATTAGCTCATAGTTGCATTTAGCATGATTAATGGCTTGCTATAACATGTTTATGTCTGCTACTAACTAGTTACACTTGAAATCCCTTGTCTTTCACCAACTTGTTGTCCATTTAATCCATTTTGCCCAAAGATCCCTTCTACCGTGAATCAAATCGGCCCTACAGCAGCTTTACGTCATCACCTCATAGCTTCCTTGACCTGTTTGACCCCATAGCCCAATTTATCTACATCTTGTTATCCAATTTATGTATTTGATCAGTTTTATCCCTCACAAACTTAAAAACTAAAAAAAACCAAAAACACACTTCATAACTAGCCTAATATCGGAACACCCTAAGCAAACACACCGACATCTTTTACACATATAGAGAGAGCCCTCTCTGAGTCCAGGAAGGCTAGGTCCTTGGGCTCCAAAGCTTGGTTTGATGTTACATCATCATTTGGCTCGCCAATCGGCCAAATCACGGGACCCTAACATAATGGCGATCACGGTGGGACTCTGAGTATTAAACAAACTTAGTTTCCCTAATCTTTAGAGACTTTTGAGAATATTAGTTGGCTGACTTATCCCACCACTCACTAACATAATGGCGATCACGGTGGGACTTACTGAGTACATGACAGTCTAGTGAACTCTTATAGACTCTTTAGTCCTTCAATCCTAAACTCAGACCATCAGCCTTTAGAATCATTTAGTGTAAACTCTCTGTTTCACCATCTTAGCGAAGTGATGAATCAGGTTTATAACACTCTTACATCCTAGGCTGCACATAAAACTCAGAAAAAACCACAAAAACTCCCTTAGATTGGTTTTTGATAGTATTGGTGGTGGACCATACAAATATACCTCAAAACAACTAAAAATCCACCTGGCGACTCCACGAGCCTCCAGTAGGCCTTACTACCTTGCTAAATTTTAGAATTCCATCCGATTTAGCCACCTCATCGCCACCCTAACATAATGGCGATCACGGTGGGACACTGAGTATTAAACAAACTTAGTTTCCCTAATCTTTAGAGACTTTTGAGAATATTAGCTGGCTGACTTATCCCACCGCTCCCTAACATAATGGCGATCACGGTGGGACTCTGAGTGATAAACAACTTAGTTTCCCTAAGACCTTAAGAGACCTTAAAGAAAACTATCTGATTGACTTATCCCACTGCTCACTAACATAGTGACACTCACAGTAGGACCTTCTGAGTTAGTGACAATCTAAGTACACCTTAGTAACTCCTGAAGTCTCAATCAAGCTTAGTAAATTTAGATATTGTCTGAAGAGTAGAAAATAGCTCTTTCACCATCTTAGCAAAATGATGAGTCAGTTATAGAAAACTCTTCCAAACCTTGTAGGCACATAAAACTCAAAAAACCCCAAAATACTCCTTTAGATTGGTTTTTGACAGTACTGGTGGTGGACCATACAAGTATATCTCAAAACAACTGATAATCCACCTGGCGACTCCACTAAACTCTAGTAAGCCTTACTATTTTACCAAGCTCCAGGCTACTATCCGATAAACCTATCCCATCGCTCACTAACATAGCGGGAGATGGTGGGACACTGAGTACATAATAGTCCAGCAAACTCTTATAGACTCTTTGATATTTTAGGTACCATAAACAAGCAAGCAGTCCATAGATCCATTTGAAGTAAACTCTTGTTGTTCTCATCACCCTAGCGAAGTGTTGAAACAAGTCTAGGATACTTTGAACCATAGGCTGCACTTAAAACTCAGAAAATCCAAAAACATTCCCAGATTAGTTACTGGTGGTGGACCATAGCTATCTTCACAACAACAACCCATTTCCACCTGGCGACTCCACTAATCCATCTCTTTTATTTTTGACCATCCTTCACCTTAGTAGAACTTTAGAGAAATCACTCATCCAGAACATTCACCAATACCATTCTCTCTAAACTCTGGATCTGAAATCTGGCTTCACGAAGAATCAACACCAGATCCCATCCAGACCCAAATCCCCCTATCATAGTAGATGACCCAGAGAAGATTCTGTGGCAAGCTTCCGAAACTGACCATCTAGCTACTGGTAGATCCATCCGTAGAACAAGATCTGTACCTAAACATCGCACTATCCTACTAGATTCACCTTTGGAACTAGAGTCATCACAAACTCTTCCCAGGAGCAAATCATATAGTAAGATAAAATTTGACGATCTTGAACCCCTAAACCCACCACAAAGTCCTATTAGAGAAGCTTCACCCACTACTCCCCCTGATTCCCAGCTTCTTTATCAATTTGGCTCCTATCATCCCAGATCTGCTCAAAACCAGATCACTAGTCCAAGTTCATCCGCCACACCTGGTCAAACCACCACCGTTCAAACCACCTCATCTCAGCCTACTAGTCCTCATCTTGTACATCATCCATTAGCTCCCGTCATGGCAGCCTGGTACGCACCTTTGGTGTTGCCACCGCCCTTGGCTCCTCTCCCAAATAAATATCAAGACAAGATCCCACACTTTACCGGAGAAGACACCACCACACCTCAACAGCATATAAGCAGGATGACTGATGCTTATGAATACCTAGAGGTACAAGACGAGACTGTCAGAATGAGAATATTTGCCCAAAGTCTTGGTGGTGAACCCAAAGCATGGTTCAAAATCTTAGCTCCAAACAGTATCCATGATATCCCAGAACTACATCAAGTTTTCAGAAATAGGTGGGAAATCCGAAGAAACCCCATTCAAATCCTGTCAGAATATAACAACCTAAAACGGGAAAATGGGGAAAGTGTCCAAGCTTACTGTACTAGGTTCAACAATGTATATAACTCCCTCCCACCTCATTTCAAACCTCCACTTGGTCTAGCCTTGGAAAAATTCCCCGAAGGTTTCGATCCGGACATGACATATCATCTGAGAGATAAGGATCCCCCTACCTTAGAGGAAATGCAACAAATAGCCATAAAAGCAGATGCTAACTTAGCAGAAAAGAGGGCTAGGACTAGATCAGAAAGGAAGGTCACCTATAGAGACGAGGTCTCCACCTCATCACCTTCCCTAGATCCTAGAATAGATGACTTAGTCAAATCCATGGCCAAAATGTGGGAAAAGATAAATGAAAAGGCTCCTGTTAGGGACAACCAGCCAAACCCTCCAATCGGAAACCGAAACCAAAACTTTAGGAGGGAACAGCCCCAAAACAGACCAAGGGAAAATGACCAACAGATTAGGCCACCATTCAATAAAAACTATGTGGAAGAGGATGATAGGGATACAGAACCTCTTGATGAAAGTCATCTAAACCTCATAGGATCTGATAGTGAGAGTGAGGTGTACCTCACAGAAGAAGAACAAGCCTTCTTTTCGCCTGATCAAGATGAGACCAACTATGAAGATCTTGACGACCCTGCCATAGATTTTCAGAATGCCATTATAGAAGCTCACAAGCAATATGACCTTAGAAGTAAAAGAAACCAAGACAATGTCAAGAAAGGTAACTCAGATACTGCTAAAGTCCCTAATACCATCCTCAAGAAAGCAGTAGGAAATGACAAAATCAAGGTTGAGAAGACTGACCAAAGCCAAGCTAAAGTTACCCAAACTAGTCCTCTCTCAGATACTCCTGATACTTCTACAAAGGTCACCAAAACAACTATGGCAAACAAAATCCCTAAACAAGGTCAACAAACTCAGAACATAGAAAAGGTCTTAGCTGAAAAAGCTGAAACAAACATATCTAAACTTCAAGTGCCTTTTAGCTTTGAAGGCGAAATCGCTAAGATCAAAATCACCATGCCTCTTACTGAACTCATTCCCCAAAACTCTTATAAATCCCAAGTACTAAAGGTCTTAAATCTAGGGAATGATGCAAACACTGTTAATCTCACTGATGACATTCCTGAAGTATTGTTTGGTCCAAAGGTAGAGGGAAAATTCCAAGAGGGAGCTACTCTTCCATTTTACATTAGCCTAAACATCCACGACCAAATCCTCCATAATGCCATGCTAGACTCCGGCGCCTCGCATAATCTTATGCCGAAGGTAGTAATGGAAAGATTAGGCTTGGAAATCACAAGACCATACAAAGACTTGTATTCATTTGATTCAAGCAAAGTCCAATGCCTGGGTTTGATCAAAGACCTTTGTTTTAGTCTGGCCCAAATACCCGCGAAACATCTAATCATGGATATAGTAGTGGCAGATATTCCTCCCAAGTACGGGATGCTTCTCTCCAGATCTTGGGGAGCCAAACTCCAAGGGAATATCCAACTAGACATGTCATATGCCACCATTCCTGTGTTTGGTCAGACCAGGATACTCTACCGCGAATCACACATGAAATACATGATTAGCAGTCAAGATAGGCCAGATAACATTCCAATGTGTTCTTTGCGTTCCGACTTAAACTCTTTCATTATGCATATGGATGTAAACATGGAGGAAGAGTCAAAAGAAACCGATATAGACTTAGATCCACCACATCAGTTGTCCCTGGTGCCTTATGATGAACTGGACACTCAAAACTACCATGATCATGAACAGCTGTGTCTTGAGGAAAGTAAGTTTCCCCTCTCCAAAGTAGGATTAGAGCAAGAAGCACAAACCCTCTTGTACTATCAAGCAAATTGCTCTAGCTTTAGTCAAACACCAGCAGTAACTTGTGGAAATTTCTTCCGGGTAAAAGCTTTAGAAGACCTACACATCATAAACCTATTTGGAACCCGGGAGCAAGGGAGTTTAATGTTTCTACCATACCTCAAAGATTTACCATCATGTGACCCTCCTACTGCAAATGAAACTTTGACCATAACCTCAGTAGCTCAACATCTTGAGAAAATGCCAGATGAACTCCTTATGAGCAAGGATGACAGTGATAATCCCAGCATACCTGAACTACTGAAATTGGCTCATATTTTGTCTTTCCATGAAGAACTTAGAAATGCTAAAATCAGGAATCTCATGCAGAATACTAATTTCTACAGAAAAAACAAGGGAAAACATTGTGTCAATACCTTTCCCCCAAAGAATAAATTTGACAAGAGAAGACACAACAACCTGAAACAAACTAAAATAATCAGGGATAAAACTGGTGGCCATAGAATCTGCTTTGATTTTAGAAATAATACTGCATCTCCATATAACAAAAATCATGTTTTTTCTATCCAAGACCATGATTCACCAATTAAAAGTGCTTTTAATCATGTATTTTCGCAAGATGATGTTTTAGGTCATGGTCATAAGATTCCTTTGCAAAGTAGACAGCTTAAAGATTTTTTCCAGTTTGCGGGAGGTAGATCTGATTTCAAGTTCAAAATTGCAAAACCACCCAATATCAGAAATCTGTTCATGAAGGCCATGTTCCCAGTTTTAAATTTCTGTATTTTTGCATACCTTGATGATGTCATTATCTATTTCAACAATTACCAAGAGTACATACATTACCTGAATAAAGCATACAGTAAGGAAAGGAGTGGAAATCAGATATTCAGAGAGGTACAAAGGGAGGATACCAGGCTGTTTGGAGATTCTTGCATGAATCCCTATGTCATATTAGAGAGAGAAAATTTCCCAAATTTTTCTTTTCAGGAGTTAAGTGGGCCAAGGGTGAGAGGAGATCCTTACGAGGATAAGATGCTGAAATTCCGTCATTTCCAAGATTTTTGAGGTTGAAACACTTTCAGTCATTGTACATACCATTGTTTGAAATATTGAAAAAGTAGAAAAGTCAAAAACAGTAAAAAGCAGAAAAGAGGGCAAGTGAAAATAGAACAAAGGCCCCATGTTCCAAAAAAAAAAAAACAGTTTTTCAGAAAGCGAGCCAGTCTAAATGCCGCTACTAGTGCTCCAATGTCTTGTTCAGCTATCTAGCCTAATCATAGCTGAGCATGTTTAAATTTATTTGCTGATAAGTTAGTGAGTGCCAAGATAGTCAACATTGTGTAAGATTGACTTATCACAGAGCTTAGATTAGGGAGAGATTCTGGTTCCACATGCCTAAAATAGAACCAAAGAGAGAAGCGAGGGATGAAAAACACATTGTACATCTTAGCCCCGCTTGTCTAGTTTCCTTTTATTGCAGAATAACATTTGTGTGCAGCTTGTCTTTATGCCGCAAATGCATGACAAATCAGACTGCCTAATCCTGATTTGATCATTTTTGAATTTCATGTTGTAGATTAGAGAATGAAATCCTGTCAAATTGCTTAATCTTGACAGTCGATCTAGTTTTAGGTAGAGAAATGAAGGAGTTCATCAGCTTAATCTGAACTCCCGGCAGATATAAGAGTAGAAATAGATAGGTTCATTTTGCAAAAAGAAAAAATATGCATTGTCAAAAGGCTGCTAGTTCAAATGCGCCAAAGTGAAGAAAAAATGTTAGGAAAGATAGTGGGGTAGGTAGAAGTATCATTGATGTTAACCATGCTGTCACTTTTCATAAATAACATCAAGAGAAGGGTAAATTTTGCGCCAATGGATAAGGCACTGGTCTTCATAAGCCAAAGATCTGAATTCTGGACACCTCCTGACGAGGAGCTGCCCTCCCCAAATGGAGCCACTGTTAGCCATCAATATTTTTTACTTAGTGATGACTATTATCTACAGCTGAGTTTTCTAGAAACTGATTTCCTTATGTCAATATGTCATCCAGAAAACCCTCCTATAACTTTTTTCGCCCTTCTACCTTTTCAATTCGCCCATGTCGAAATCAAAACCTCATTATCACAATCCTATCTAGCTTCAGCCTTATTGGTCTGCCCATCAGCTTTAAAAGGAAAATCCACATCTGTTTCAAAAGTCTCCCCTATGTTAGGAAGTGGCGCTTTAAGACATTTCACCCTTGGCAATCATCAAAAAGCCAAAAAGCCTCCATCTGCAATAGACCTACCATGACTGACCTCTTACTTTGCAAATGAAATTGACAAACAGCCCTAAGTCGCGCCACTCATATCCCCTAGATCTCAGCACTGCATAAACCCCAATCTCAAGCTGACTATTAGGTTTTTCACAATGTTCTATGGTTTCTACAAAGGCAGGAAATATAATTTCATCTCATGGAGTAAATGCTTGAATTTACAGTTAGAGGAACAACTGCTTCTAAATGTAACTTGAGCCTGAGATATGTCTGCAAAACAGAAAGCTACTCATCCAGACTTTACAGTTCTTTCCAGCATGAAAATCACAGAAAGACACCACTGTCACAGCAAACTGGAAAATTGTCATGGCCCAGAACCTCCTTCATTTACAAGCAGAGGGTTAGGGCGCCTCCTTCATCCACAAGCAGAGGGCGCTGGCCAGTATTGACTTTGAAGATTGCAAAAGTCCAGGTTTGCCTTGAACTGAACAAATTAAACAGAGACTCCAAGTTTTATGAATGTGACTGATGATCATAACAGGAATAGAGTTGAAATATGCTAGCTCAAAGGAAAAGAGAATCTGGTCTGATAAAAGAGGTCATCTGAAGCTTTCAATTCATGTGAATTGTTGAACTTTAGAAAGGCCTGTCATTAGTAAAAATTCCAATCATAAGAAGCCTGCTTTCCACAAGATCAAATGGAATAGATGCTGACAACAAATGCCATTACACAGGCAGAAAGAAAGTTCTTGGTTTTTCAAAAGACACTGACCTCCATAGTCACCGAAACTATTTGTCAAGTAATCTGTCATAAGGTGACCAAACCAAATGATGATATTCCAGTCACCCTTAGAGCAGTGCAGAGAAACAGTGTCACTTTGGCTAGGGTTTCTTCTGAAACACAGTGATGATTGCAAGTAGAGATGCTAATATTGATGTTTTTCAAAGAGGCTCACTTACCATCACATCCAGAGAAAAGCTATGTCAAACAGAGTTGTCAAGCAACCTTCAGATACCTTACCTGATGAAGAGCCTCCTCCATGTATGAGCAGATGGCCAAAGCCAGTGCAAGTTGTTGGAAACTGATTGATCTAAAAATGCAGTGGAAGGATACAAAAAATTGAATAGAAGTCATTGCACAGGTAAGTGATAGTGTTTATGATGCAAAGGTATTGGTTTCCCTATTTAAAAGAGCTGTCTGTCAGACTGTACCTGTAGTGGAAAAGAGACAATATTGAATATATGCATGCATTAATACCAAAAAGGAGAAATTTCTTTAAAGGAAATGGTTAAAAGATACTCCACTATCACTGGCCCAGAAGTCTAAAAGAGCTCCTTTTGAGTAAACAGAGAAGTATAGTGTGAAAGCATGCAACCAAAAGAGTGCACTTATAGTCCAGAGAGAAGCTTGTGAATCACCTGGAAGCAGCAATTATCAAACACATTGGAAGAACACAGGCCATCTCATGTTGAATAACACAACAGTCGCCAAGGTTGGTCAAAGTGCTCTTTGACACATTCTGATTGATTTTCTTCAGATTATCACTAAGAAGGTAAAACAGTGGCCAAAGTTGAGCTATAGAATGCATGATGAATAGGTATACAATGCTATAAGTGGACAAATAAGTAGTTTGAAAGATTGTCAGTTTTGGGAGTTTGGAACAAATGCATTTTTCTCAGCATTCAAAAGGACAGATACATCACAGGTAATATACCTATAAGCAGGAAATTATTTTTGAAAAAGAGGCGCCCTTATCAAATCAGCAGGTCATGATCGAGTCCAAATAGGGTCAGCAAGTTTGGCACCTACTGTGGATGAAAGTTGAAGAAACTATCAAAGAACAAGAACTGTCAGAACAAGTTGGCAAACTAGCCCGGTCCTTCGAAGAACAAAGCAGTATTCAGGTATTTCATTGACAGTTTTAAAAAGGGGTTGTTATGCATCATAACTATGACCAGTGTTGTTGAAAACAGTGGCAGAGATAGTATAAAGGTTATGGAAACATTTTTCAGAGTTTAAAAGTTTGGTGTTGAAATGTTCCCCAAAGGACAAAACTGGAGAAAAATCACCCTATGAAACAACTGTTTACAGAACAGAGTGCTGATTTCAAGTTTCTTTTGTTTTCATAAAGGATTTGGTCCATTGATTGGACAACCCAACAACATCAAAAAATTTCAAATACAAGCACAAGATTATGATTTTAGTTTCGCAAAATGCACCAAGGGTTTAAATGATCAAAGACTGTGAAAACTTCGCAAAAAGCCAAACCAAAGTTTTGCTTTACATTTTAAAATGAAATGACCGTTGGAGATGTTTTTTGAAACGACATAAGTTTGAAGCATGCAAGTGAGAATGTCATTTTCAAAATTTAAAATAGAGCCCCGCGCCTCCATAGCATCAACACAAGGAAGATCTAGTCGAAAGTTCAAGAGTTTGCACTGTTTAACAACATAAACGCGCTTCAAGGCTGCACGGCGTACACGCCGTCGGGTGAGGTTTTACACGGCCACTGTGTTACGCGACGCGGCTCAGACAAAGGCGCGACGCGCCCAGACAGCCGCTCCACCACCCGACAGGCCGACCCGACAGGTGGTGTATGAGCGACGTGCTGGTGTCAAAAGAGTGCCGCGCAAGTTTTAAAGGTTTGCAATGCTACTCCGGCCCTGCACGAGGATTTATCATCTAGTTTAAAGGTATTTTCACATATTCCCCCATCGATTTCAAGGTTTTGCTAAGTGACAAGAAGGTTTAAAACTTCTGACCTTGTCATTATAGCTAAGAACAGTGTTTTCCACACAAAGGAGAAGTGTTGAAATATGTGAAAGGGTTGACTGAAAGGTTGAAACAAACACCCACGATTACAGAAAGACAAAGGTTTAGCTATGTGAGAAATCACCCTCACGCCTCCTCCGTACATTGCCCTTATTATTAAAACAGTGAAATGCAACCAGTGAAAAGGATTTTGACATATTTACTTTGAAAAAAGAGAACTCACATAGTTTTTGGCAACAATTGTGTGGTCTTCTAAAAACTCTGTCATTTTACTCCCGTCCTGTGTATTGACAGTCTGAGCATATGTATGGTGGTTTGCAAGGGATGCAAGATTAGTGGACTGTTGACACACTTATACAGGGCAAGGTTTTTAATGATTGCAAAGGTTACCATGGAAAGGAGTTAAAAGTATTGAGTGATATCTTAAAACTCACAAGAACAGAGAAATCAAAACATTTCTCCCAGCACACTCTTTCTAGCAGACTGCCCATCTTTCACTGTATTATTTCCTACTGAAGAGTGTTGATTGAGATATTTTTAAAGTATAGGGCCATTTTCTGAAGAGCAGGGTGTTTTGATGGGAATTTAACATTGAGACAGAGATATAAAGGTGGTGGCTGATTTCTTAACTTCACAAGTGAAAGGTGTTCTTTATAAAACACTGTGCACTGATATTTCACCTAACCTAGGTCTGCCCTTCTTTTCACTACATTGTATCATTTTGAAGAGCTGTTGACTGTGATATTTTTCAAAAGGAAGACCATTTCTGAAGAGCAGGGTTTTAATATTGAAGATTGGTCTTAGAGACACAAATGCAAATGTTGGTTGACCTCTAAAAAATTCACAGGAGGAATGATTGCTTAACACTGTATACAGGAAATTTACACAGCATATTGTCTCATCTTTACTGATGGTGTCCTATTGAGAATTTTACCTGGCTGAGGTGCATCCAGAGGTGAAGGGCTGTTTTTAAGGAGTGCAGAGGTGGTTTATTCAAAGAAACATTGTTGCAATCTATCCTAACCACATTGTCCATTCTGTCCAAGCAGTATAGTGACCAGTTTCAATCCAGCAGAGCATTTTTACATACAGTGAAGGCAGTTTGCCTCTTCCAAAGCTTGTTCAAGTCAGAATGCCTCCAAAGCAAGATCACAGGAGCGGTCCACATAAGAGATATGAGCCTGTTTCCACGGAAGAAATCAATGCTCACCCATCTGTGCTTTTCAATTTCCATGAAGTAGGCTGTCTTGATTTCTGCCAGAGGATAGAAGAAGTCAAGAGTTTTTCGCCACTAACACATTTGTGCGCTTTGAGATTCAAGGACAAACACTTCCAATTGGCGGGTCTTGATTTCAAAATTTCTCCAAGGTATGTATCCAAGGCTACCAAGATCCCGTATCACGGTGAAAAGTGGTTTAAACAAGCTCATCTTGATCTAGAGGATTATAAACCTTTCATCAAGCCTGAACATAGAGAAACTATCACTGCTATTTTCCCTTTTTCCTATCTTCTTGACAGTTATGCTCCACTGATGAAAGCCATAATGAGATATTTCACTTGTGAAGGGAGGTTTAACCGAATTTATGCCTATCATGTCCGCTTGTTGATGCATTTTACCAGAAACAGGCAACTAAACCTTCCATACTTTTTGTCCAAAAGCATAGAGAAAATGGCTTCTACTGTCCAAAAGAAGGCTCCACCTCAGCAAATCCCTTCTCTCTTTCATCATTCCTTGATCAAGATTATCTTCTTACACCAGCTGGAGAAGAAAGGGGTTTCATGGGATTCATTCATTAGCCATTCAGATTTCGCCACTGTCCCTCCTGTTCATGTGTCTCCTACTCAGCCTGTCCATCGCCCAGTGCCTTTGTCTAGTAGGCCTACCCCTAAAAAACTCAAAATGACCACTGGGCAGCCAAGTCAACAGGGAGAAGGAGAGGGCAGTGAACCACAGGGAGGAGGAGAAGGCAGTGAACAACAGCAGCTAGAGGTTGATGAACAGCAGTAGCTAGAGGTTGAGGAACAGCAGCAAGTTCAGGAAGAGGAACAACAGCAGATACAAGATGAAGGCCAGTAGCAGGCAGATGATGAAGGACAGCAGATACAAAGTGAAGAACAGCCACAGGTACACATTGATGAGCAGCATTTGGGTGTTGAGGGACAGCATCAGACAGTTGATGAAGCACAGCAAGTTGGGCAAGAAATTGAAACACCTCTTGAAACACAAATTCGACAAAACATTGATGAGGAACAGCAAGCTAAGGCTGCCATCCAAACAGTGACAAAAGTCACTCCTAGCAAGAGGAAATTGCCCAAAAAGACATCTTCTATCATGCCAAGGAGGAAAAGCGCCAGATTGGCTTTCAAAGGCAAAAGTAAAATTGAAGAAAGTGCCAAGCATGGAGATGAATTAGCTGTCATCCCTATCCCAAGCGATGAAAGTGACAATGAGGCCTGCCTCCTTGAAAACCTCCTCATTCACAAAGAGGGGCAAATTGAGGTGTTACAAGAAGACCTTCAAAGGGCAAGGAATTTCAACCACTTCTTGGAGGTTGAAAACAAACAAATGAAGTTTCATGCAGCTATTCATGAGGCAAGGGCAATCAAGTATAAGAAAGAGGCAGAAAAAGCACAAGCAAGAATTGAAGAACTCATTGGTGAGTTTGATGATGAAGAGGAGGAAGACCAGCCTAGGCGGAAGAGGCCTAGGACCATCGGGCTTAGAAGAGCCTTGGAAAAGCAGAGAGTAGAAGAACAAGCTCATCTCGAAGCCTTTCCTCTCACTGCCCTCCTTGAGCAGGAAATTGAGGAAAACAAAGAAGCATGGATTGAGAGAGCTAACCAGCATCTGGAAACAAAGCTTGAGAGGGCGAACAGGGATCTTGAGCTACAAAGAAAGAGGACTCTTCACTTTCAGAAGCTAAATCAGTTTGCCAGGCGAAAATTAAAGGTAGCACAAGAGAAATTGAAGAAATTGAAGGGGAAGCGCCTAGCACGGGAGGAAGGGAAAAGCATATCAGCCCTTGATATTTTGGCCTCAGCTTCGGAGCATGTTTCTATGGACCCTTGAGGGTCATGCATGCCAATTTTGGGCCTATTTCAACAACTTTTTGTTTTTTGGCATTTTTTGGGTTTTTGGTCGAAAAATCATAATTTCGCCATTGCAGTTTGGCGAGTTGTCAAGGGAGAAGAATGATACCGATGGATGCCATAATTCCATGGGCAGGTCTCCAGCGATTTTCAGGGCATTTGAAGATCATTCGCCCCCTCAAATTGGCGAAAAACAGCCTCATTTTGCACGTTCGCTCGCCATCGCAGCCGTTTATTTTCTGGGTTTTCGTACATGTACAAACTTACATGGATGACTTTACTCCGTATGGAGTTATTTCGAAGCTGCGCGTAAGTAGACACAGAGAGCTTTCCAGCAAGCCCTCATGAGCCTCATTTCGACATCGGGAAGGCTGCCTATTGCATCCAGCAAGTCAGGGGACCTTTTTCAGGCATAAATATGAAGTATTTTGTAATTTTTGAACTTCAAAAATCTGCTTTTCCCAAATGTGCGTTAAGCTATTTTTATCATTGGGAAATGGTGTAAAGTCAATATAATTTTCGTTTTTAGCAATTTTTTAGATATTTTATGGGATATTTTGTGCCTTGGGCTTTGCAAAGCCTCAAGGACAAGTTTAGATATTTTGACTTGGCCAATGGGATAGCTAGTTGCTCCATGAGGTTTTCCTCCCTCAAGCCTATTTATTCCATGGGTTTCATTGTAAATCAGAGGCTGAACTTGAGAGAAGAATTAATACATCGGTCATATGAGCTTTGAAGAATACACTTGAGTTATGATTTTTGGACTGCCTCTTGGATGCTTTTGAGGAATGATGAAGGATTGTTGATGGATTCCTTGACATGGTAGAATGGTATAGTGTTTCTTGATATGTTTTGTCTTCTAGTTTTCATTCATACCACATATTTCTTGCTGCTATAGATCAGTAAAGATTGATTTTGAGATATGTCCATGGAGGCACCTCAAAATCCCTGAATCTTCATAGCTTGATGTTTTCTTCTCCCTTAGTTATGCTAAAGAATTCTTAGCTGCTCTTTAGTAACTTAAGGTATCGTTGCTAAGTTTTATTCATAAGTTCTATGTATGTTGAGTAGGATGTATGGTTTTCCTTACCTACCTATCAGCTGCCCATAGTTCTGTCCATAAAACTTTCTCTTTGACTGATTTGTTGATCATCTTGTTGAACCAAGGAGGCCTAGTCCCGATCTAGCCCTTTGCCTAAAACTATGAAAACTTATTTTTCCAAGTGCCCAATGACTTAGAGACTATGTTTAGGCGTTCCGGCATAGTTTATGAGTTGTTATTTTGTCTCATGTGTTTTCCCCAAAGTTTGATAGCCATTTCCCGAAGTTAGAGGGTCTTATACCTCTATGTATGGCTGGAATGTTTGATTTCTATGTATTAATTAGCTTATAGTTATACTTAGCATGATTAATGGCTTGCTATTACATGTTTATGTCTACTATTAACTAGTTACACTTGAAATCCCTTGTCTTTCACCAACTTGTTGTCCATTTAATCCATTTTGCCCAAAGATCCCTTCTACCGTGAATCAAATCGGCCCTACAACAGCTTTACATCATCACTTCATAGCTTCCTTGACCTGTTTGACCCCATAGCCCAATTTATCTACATCTTGTTATCCAGTTTATGTATTTGATCAGTTTCATCCCTCACAAACTTAAAACTAAAAAACCAAAAAACACACTTCATAACTAGCCTAATATCAGAACATCGCAAGTAAACACACCGACATCTTTTGCACTTATAGAGAGAGCCCTCTCTGAGTCCAGGAAGGCTAGGTCCTTGGGCTCCAAAGCTTGGTTTGATGTTACATCGTCATTTGGCTAGCCAATCCGCCAAATCACGGGACCCTAACATAATGGCGATCACGGTGGGACTTTGAGTTAGTGACAATCTAAGGACACCTTAGAACTCTAGAAGTCCCTTATTTTTAAGAATACTGTTTGATTGACTTATCCCACCGCTCTCTAACATAATGGCGATCACGGTGGGACTTACTGAGTTCATGACAGTCTAGCGAACTCTTATAGACTCTTTAGTCCTTCAATCCTAAACTCAGACCATCAGCCTTTAGAATCATTTAGTGTAAACTCTCTGTTTCACCATATTAGCGAAGTGATGAATCAGGTTTATAACACTCTTACATCCTAGGCTGCACATAAAACTCAGAAAAAACCACAAAAACTCCCTTAGATTGGTTTTTGATAGTATTGGTGGTGGACCATACAAATATACCTCAAAACAACTAAAAATCCACCTGGCGACTCCACTAGCCTCCAGTAGGCCTTACTACCTTGCCAAATTTTAGAATTCCATCTGATTTAGCTATCCCACCGCTCACTAACATAATGGCGATCACGGTGGGACCTTGAGTTAGTGACAATCTAAGGACACCTTAGAACTCTAGAAGTCCCTTATTTTTAAGAATACTGTTTGATTGACTTATCCCACCGCTCCCTAACATAATGGCGATCACGGTGGGACCCTGAGTGATTAAAAGCTTAGTTTCCCTCATCTTTAGAAACCTTTGAGAATACTATCTGATTGACTTATCCCACTGCTCACTAACATAGTGACACTCACAGTAGGACCTTCCGAGTTAGTGACAAACTAAGTACAACTTAGTAACTCCTGAAGTCTCAATCAAACTTAGTAAACTTAGAGATTGTTTGAAAGGTAGAAAATAGCTCCTTCACCATCTTAGCAAAATGATGAGTCAGTTATAGAAAACCTTTCCAAACCTTATAGGCGCATAAAACTCAAAAAACCCCAAAAATACTCCCTTAGATTGGTTTTTGTTAGTATTGGTGGTGGACCATACAAATATACCTCAAAACAACTGATTTTCCACCTGGCGACTCCACTAACTTCTAGTAAGCCTTACTATTTCACCAAACTCTAGGCTACTATCCGATAGACCTTTCCCATCACTCACTAACATAGCGGGAGATGGTAAGACACTGAGTACATAATAGTCCAACAAACTCTTATAGACTCTTTGGTCTTTAGGTACCATAAACAAGCAAGCAGTCCATAGACTCATTTTTTAGAGTAAACTCTTTTTGTTCTCATCACCCTAGCAAAGTGTTGAAACAAGTCTAGGATACTTTAACAAACCATAGGCTGCACATAAAACTCAGAAAATCCAAAAACATTCCCAGATTAGTTACTGGTGGTGGACCATAGCTATCTTCACAAAAACAACCCAGTTCCACTTGGCGACTCCACTAGATCATCCCTTTTATTTTTGACCCCCTTCACCTTAGTAAAGCTTTAAAAAAACCACTCATCCAGAACATTCACCAATACCATTCTCTCTAAACTCTGGATCTAAAATCTGGCTTCACGAAGAATCAACACCAGATCCCATCCAGACCCAAATCCCCCTATCATAGTAGATGACCCAGAGAAGATTCTGTGGCAAGCTTCCGAAACTGATCATCTAGCTACTGGTAGATCCACCCGTAGAACAAGATCTGTACCTAAACACCGCACCATCCTACTAGATTCACCTTTGGAACTAGAGTCATCACAAACTCTTCCCAGAAGCAAATCATATAGTAAGATAAACTTTGACGATCTTGAACCTCTAGACCCACCACAGAGTCCTATTAGAGAAGCTTCACCTACTACCCCTCCTGATTTCCAGCTTCTCTATCAGTTTGGCTCTTATCATCCCAGATCTGCTCAAAACCAGATCACTAGTCCAAGTTCATCCGCCACACCTGGTCAAACCGCCACTGTTCAAACCACTTCATTTCAACCTACTAGTCCTCATCTTGTACATCATCCATTAGCTCCAGTCATGGCAGCCTGGTATGCACCTTTGGTGTTGCCACCACCCTTGGCTCCTCTCCCAAACAAATATCAAGACAAAATCCCACACTTTACTGGAGAAGACACCACCACACCTCAACAGCATATAAGTAGGATGACTGATGCTTATGAATACCTAGAGGTACAAGACGAGACTGTCAGAATGAGAATATTCGCCCAAAGTCTTGGTGGTGAACCCAAAGCATCGTTCAAAAGCTTAGCTCCAAACAGTATCCATGATATCCCAGAACTACATCAAGTTTTCAGAAATAGGTGGGAAATCCGAAGAAACCCCATTCAAATCCTGTCAGAATATAACAATCTTAAACGGGAAAATGGGGAAAGTGTCCAAGCTTACTGTACTAGGTTCAACAGTGTATATAACTCCCTCCCACCTCATTTCAAACCCCCACTTGGTTTAGCCTTGGCGAAATTCCCCGAGGGGTTTGATCCTGACATGACATATCATTTGAGAGACAAGGATCCCCCTACCTTGGAGGAAATGCAACAAATAGCCATAAAAGCAGATGCTAACTTAGCAGAAAAGAGGGCTAGGACTAGATCAGAAAGGAAGGTCACCTATAGAGACGAGGTCTCCACTTCATCACCTTCCCTAGATCCTAGAATAGATGACCTAGTCAAATCCATGGCCAAAATGTGGGAAAAGATAAATGAAAAGGCTCCTGTTAGGGACAACCAGCCAAACCCTCCAATCAGAAACCGAAACCAAAACTTTAGGAGGGAACAGCCCCAAAACAGACCAAGGGAAAATGACCAACAGATCAGGCCACCATTCAATGAAAACTATGTGGAAGAAGATGATAGGGATACAGAACCTCTTGATGAAAGTCATCTAAACCTCATAGGGTCTGATAGTGAGAGTGAGGTGTACCTCACAGAAGAAGAACAAGCCTTCTTTTCGCCTGATCAAGATGAGACCAATTATGAAGATCTTGACGACCCTGCCATAGATTTTCAGAATGCCATTATAGAAGCTCACAGGCAATATGACCTTAGAAGTAAGAGAAACCAAGACAATGTCAAGAAAGGTAACTCAGATACTGCTAAAGTCCCTAATACCATCCTCAAGAAAGCAGTAGGCAATGACAAAATCAAGGTTGAGAAGACTGACCAAAGCCAAACTAAAGTTACCCAAACTAGTCCTCTCTCAGATACTCCTGATACTTCTACAAAGGTCACCAAAACAACTATGGCAAACAAAGTCCCTAAACAAGGTCAACAAACTCAGAACATAGACAAGGTCTTAGCTGAAAAAGCTGAAACAAACATATCTAAACTTCAAGTGCCTTTTAGCTTTGAAGGCGAAATCGCTAAGATCAAAATCACCATGCCTCTTACTGAACTCATTGCCCAAAACTCTTATAAATCCCAAGTACTAAAAGTCTTAAATCTAGGGAATGATGCAAACACTGTTAATCTCACTAATGACATTCCTGAAGTATTGTTTGGTCCAAAGGTAGAGGGAAAATTCCAAGAGGGAGCTACTCTTCCATTTTACATTAGCCTAAACATCCACGACCAAATCCTCCACAATTCCATGCTAGACTCCGGCGCCTCGCATAATCTTATGCCGAAGGTAGTAATGGAAAGATTAGGCTTGGAAATCACAAGACCATACAAAGACTTGTATTCATTTGATTCAAGTAGAGTCCAATGCCTGGGTTCGATCAAAGAACTTTGTTTTAGTCTGGCCCAAATACCTGCGAAACATCTAATCATGGATATAGTAGTGGCAGACATTCCTCCCAAATACGGGATGCTTCTATCCAGATCTTGGGGAGCCAAACTCCAAGGGAATATCCAACTGGACATGTCATATGCCACCATTCCTGTGTTTGGTCAGACCAGGATACTCTACCGCGAATCACACATGAAATACATGATTAGCAGTCAAGATAGGCCAGATAACATTCCAATGTGTTCTTTTCGTTCCGACTTAAACTCTTTCATTATGCATATGGATGTAAACATGGAGGAAGAGTCAGAAGAAACAAATATAGACTTAGATCCACCACATCAGTTGTCCCTGGTGCCTTATGATGAACTGGACACTCAAAACTACCATGATCATGAACAGTTGTGTCTTGAGGAAAGTAAGGTTCCCCTCTCCAAAGTAGGATTAGAGCAAGAAGCACAAACCCTCATGTACTATCAAGCAAATTGCTCTAGCTTTAGTCAAACACCAGCAGTAACTTGTGGAAATTTCTTCCGGGTAAAATCTTTAGAAGACCTACACATCATAAACCTATTTGGAACCCGGGAGAAAGGGAGTTTAATGTTTCTGCCATACCTCAAAGATTTACCATCATGTGACCCTCCTACTGCAAATAAAACTTTGACCATAACCTCAGTAGCTCAACATCTTGAGAAAATGCCAGATGAACTTCTTATGAGCAAGGATGACAGTTATAATCCCAGCATACCTGAACTACTGAAATTGTCTCATATTTTGTCTTTTCATGAAGAACTTAGAAATGCTAAAATCAGGAATCTCATGCAAAATACTAATTTCTACAGAAAAAACAAAGGAAAACATTGTATCACTACCTTTCCCTCAAAAAACAACTTTAACAAAAGCAAGCACAGCAAACTGAGACAAAATGAAATGATCAAGGAGAAAACTAGTGGCCATAGAATCTGCTTTGATTTTAGAAATAATACTGCATCTCCATATAACAAAAATCATGTTTTTTCTACCCAAGATCATGATTCACCAATTAAAAGTGCTTTTAATCATATATTCTTGCAAGATCATGTTTCAGGTCATAATCATAAGATTCCTTTGCAAAGTAGACAACTTAAAGATTTTTTCCAGTTTGCGGGAGGTAGATCTGATTTCAAGTTCAAAATTGCAAAACCACCCAATATCAGAAATCTGTTCATGAAGGCCATGTTCCCAATTTTAAATTTCTGTATTTTTGCATACCTTGATGATGTCATTATCTATTTCAAGAATTACCAAGAATACATACATTACCTGAAGAAAGCATACAGTAAGGAAAGGAGTGGAAATCAGATATTCAGAGAGGTACAAAGGGAGGATACCGGGCTGTTTAGAGATTCTTGCATGAATCCCTATGTCATGTTAGAGAGAGAAAATTTCCCAAATTTTTCTTTTCAGGAGTTAAGTGGGCCAAGGGTGAGAGGAGATCCTTACGAGGATAAGATGCTGAAATTCCGTCATTTCCAAGATTTTTGATTTTGAAACACTTTCAGTCATTGTACATACCATTGTTTGAAATATTGAAAAAATAGAAAAAGTAAAAAACAGTAAAAGATAGGAAAGTCAAAAACAGTAAAAAGCAGAAAAGAGGGCAAGTGAAGATAGAACAAAGGCCCCATGTTCTAAAAAATAGTCTTTCAGAAAGCGAGCAAGTCTAAATGCCGCTACTAGTGCTTTCAATGTCTTGTTCAGCTATCTAGCCTAATCATAGCTGAACATGTTTAAATTTATTTGCTGATAAGTTAGTGAGTGCCAAGATAGTCAACATTGTGTAAGATTGACTTATCACAGAGCTTAGATTAGGGAGAGATTCTGGTTCCACATGCCTAAAACAGAACCAAAGAGAGAAGCGAGGGATAAAAAACACATTGTACATCTTAACCCCGCTTGTCTAGTTTCCTTTGTTGCAGAATAACATTTGTGTGCGGCTTGTCTTTTATACCGCAAATGCATGACAAATCAGATTGCCTAATCCTGATTTGATTATTATTGAAATTTCATGTTGTAGATTAGAGAATGAAATCCTGTCAAATTGCTTAATCTTGACAGTCGATCTAGTTTTAGGTAGAGAAATGAAGGAGTTCATCAGCTTAATCTGAACTCCCGGCAGATATAAGAGTAGAAATAGATAGGTTCATTTTGCAAAAAGAAAAATATGCATTGTCAAAAGGCTGCTAGTTCAAATGCGCCAAAAAGAAGAAAAAATGTTAGGAAAGATAGTGGGGTAGGTAGAAGTATCATTGATGTTAACCATGCTGTCACTTTTCAGAAATAACATCAAGAGAAGGGTAAATTTTGCGCCAATGGATAAGGCACTGGTCTTCATAAGCCAACAATCTGAATTCTGGACACCTCCTGACGAGGAGCTGCCCTCCCCAAATGGAGCCACTGTTAGCCATCAGTATTTTTTACATGTTAGTGATGACTATATCTATAGCTGAGTTTTCTAGAAACTGATTTCCTTATGTCAATATGTCATCCAGAAAACCCTCCTAAATTTTTTTTTTCGCCCTTCTACCTTTTCAGTTTGCCCATGTCGAAATCAAAACCTCATTATCACAATCCTATCTAGCTTCAGCCTTATTGGTCTGCCCATCAGCTTTAAAAGGCAAATCCACATCTGTTTCAAAAGTCTCCCCTATGTTAGGAAGTGGCGCTTTAAGACATTTCACCCTTGGCAATCATCAAAAAGCCAAAAAGCCTCCATCTGCAACAGACCTACCATGACCGACCTCTTACTTTGCAAATGAAATTGACAAACAGCCCTAAGTCGCGCCACTCACATCCCCTAGATCTCAGCACTGCATAAACCCCAATCTCAAGCTGACTATTAGGTTTTTCACAGTGTTCTATGGTTTCTACAAAGGCAGGAAATATAACTTCATCTCAGGAGGAAATTCTTGAATTTACAGTTAGAGGAACAACTGCTTCAAAATGTAACTTGAGCCCGAGATATGTCTGCAAAATATAAATCTACTCATCCAGACCTTACAGTTATTTCCAGCATGAAAATCACAGAAAGACACCACTGTCACAGCAAACTGGCAAATGGTCATGGCCCAGAACCTCCTTCATTTACAAGCAGAGGGTTAGGGCGCCTCCTTCATCCACAAGCAGAGGGCGCTAGCCAGTATTGACTTTGAAGATTGCAAAAGTCCAGGTTTGCCTTGAACTGAACAAATTAAACAGAGACTCCAGGTTTTATGAATGTGACTGATGATCATAACAGGAATAGAGTTGAAATATGCTAGCTCAAAGGAAAAGAGAATCTGGTCTGATAAAAGAGGTCATCTGAAGCCTTCAAGTCATGTAAATTGTTGAACTTTAGAAAGGCCTGTCATTAGTAAAAATTCCAATCATAAGAAGCCTGCTTTCCACAAGATCAAATGGAATAGATGCTGACAACAAATGCCATTACACAGGCAGAAAGAAAGTTCTTGGTTTCTCAAAAGACACTGACCTCCATAGTCACCGAAACTATTTGTCAAGTAATCTGTCATAAGGTGACCAAACCAAATGATGATATTCCAGTCACCCTTAGAGCAGTGCAGAGAAACAGTGTCACTTTGGCTAGGGTTTCTTCTGAAACACAGTGATGATTGCAAGTAGAGATGCTAATATTGATGTTTTTCAAAGAGGCTCACTTACCATCACATCCAGAGAAAAGCTGTGTCAAACAGAGTTGTCAAGCAACCTTCAGATACCTTGCCTGATGAAGAGCCTCCTCCATGTATGAGCAGATGGCCAAAGCCAGTGCAGGTTGTTGGAAACTGATTGATCTAAAAATGCAGTGGAAGGATACAAAAAATTGAATAGAAGTCATTGCACAGGTAAGTGATAGTGTTTATGATGCAAAGGTATTGGTTTCCCTATTTAAAAGAGCTGTCTGTCAGACTGTACCTGTAGTGGAAAAGAGACAATATTGAATATATGCATGCATTAATACCAAAAAGGAGCAATTTCTTTAAAGGAAATGGTTAAAAGATACTCCACTATCACTGGCCCAGAAGTCTAAAAGAGCTCCTTTTGAGTAAACAGAGAAGTATAGTGTGAAAGCATGCAACCAAAAGAGTGCACTTACAATCCAGAGAGAAGCTTGTGAATCACCTGGAAGCAGCAATTATCAAACACATTGGAAGAACACAGGCCATCTCATGTTGAATAACACAACAGTCGCCAAGGTTGGTCAAAGTGCTCTTTGACACATTCTGATTGATTTTCTTCAGATTATCACTAAGAAGGTGAAACAGTGGCCAAAGTTGAGCTATAGAATGCATGATGAATAGGTATACAATGCTATAAGTGGACAAAGAAGTAGTTTGACAGATTGTCAGTTTTGGGAGTTTGGAACAAATGCATCTTTCTTAGCATTCAAAAGGACAGATACATCACAGGTAATATACCTATAAGCAGGAAATTATTTTGGAAAAAGAGGCGCCCTTATCAAATCAGCAGGTCATGATCGAGTCCAAATAGGGTCAGCAAGTTTGGCACCTACTGTGGATGAAAGTTGAAGAAACTATCAAAGAACAAGAACTGTCAGAACAAGTTGGCAAACTAGCCCGGTCCTTCGAAGAACAAAGCAGTATTCAGGTATTTCATTGACAGTTTTAAAAAGGGGTTGTTATGCATCATAACTATGACCAGTGTTGTTGAAAACAGTGGCAGAGATAGTATAAAGGTTATGGAAACATTTTTCAGAGTTTAAAAGTTTGGTGTTGAAATGTTCCCCAAAGGACAAAACTGGAGAAAAATCACCCTATGAAACAACTGTTTACAGAACAGAGTGCTGATTTCAAGTTTCTTTTGTTTTCATAAAGGATTTGGTCCATTGATTGGACAACCCAACAGCATCAAAAACTTTCAAATACATGCACAAGATTATGATTTTAGTTTCGCAAAATGCACCAAGGGTTTAAATGATCAAAGACTGTGAAAACTTCGCAAAAAGCCAAACCAAAGTTCTGCTTTACATTTTAAAATGAAATGACCGTTGGAGATGTTTTTTGAAACGACATAAGTTTGAAGAATGCAAGTGAGAATGTCATTTTCAAAATTTAAAATAGAGCCCCGCGCCTCCATAGCATCAACACAAGGAAGATCTGGTCGAAAGTTCAGGAGTTTGCACTGTTTAACGCCGAGCGACGCGCCTGCGTTTCTGCGCGACGCGCCTGGGCGAGGATTTACACGGGCCGCCTGTGTTAGCGCGACGCGCTCGTGATAAAGGCGCGACGCGCCTGTACAGGCCGCCCGACCACCCGACAGGCCGACCCGACAGACTTTCTATTGCGCGACGTGTTTTCTTCAAAGGGTGCCGTGCAAGTGTCAAAGGTTTCCAGCGTTACTTCAGCCTTCAAAACTGGTGTTCATCAAAATTCAAGGTATTTTTATATATTCCCCATCAATTTCAAGGTTTTGCTAAGTGACAAGAAGGTTTAAAACTTCCGACCTTGTCATTATAGCTAAAAACAGTGTTTTCCACACAATGAGAAGTGTTGAAATAAGCTAAAGGGCTGGCTGTGTTATTCAAACAAACACCCGCCGGATTTTGTTGTAGAAAGACAGGGTTTAGGTTTGCAGAGAAAATTTCCACGCTGTCCTCAAAACAGTTCCACATTATTAGAACAGTGAAATGCAACCAGTGAAAAGGATTTTGACATATTTGCTTTGAAAAAAGAGAACTCACATAGTTTTTGCCAAAGATTGTGTGGTCTTCTAAAAACTCTGTTACTTTTGCCCCAATCCTGTGTGTTGACAGTCTAAGCATATGTATGGTGGTTTGCTAGAGATGCAAATTATTGAAAGGTGGCACACTTATACAGGGCAAGGTTTTAATGGTTGAAAGCCTCCTTGAGCAAGGAGCTAGGTGTATCGGTTGGCATCTAAGACTTCAAAAAAACAGAGTGACTTTGGCATTTTCTCACAGCACACTCTTTAGTAGACTGCCTTTCTTTCACTGTATTATTTCATACTGAGATTTTGTTGACAGAGTTTTTCCAAAGATGAACAGGACACTTTCTGAGGACAGGGTTGTTGATGATTGAATTTAACATTGAGACAGAGATACAAAGGTGGGAGTTGATTTCTTAACTTCACAAGTGAAAGGTGTTCTTCATAAAACCCTGTGCATTGATATTTCACCTAACCTAGGTCTGCCCTTCTTTTCACTACATTGTATCATTTTGAAGAGCTGTTGACCGTGATATTTTTCAAGAGGAAGACCATTTCTGAAGAGCAGGGTTTTAATATTTGAAGATTGGTCTTAGAGACACAAATACAAGTGTTGGTTGGCCTCTAACAAATTCACAAGAAGAGTGATTGTTCAAAACTATGCACAGGGAATCTACACAGCAGTTTGTCCCATTTTTACACATGGTACCCTATTAAAAAGTTTGCCTGGCTGAGGTGCATCCAGAGGTAAAGGGCTGGTTTTAAGGAGTGCAGAGGTGGTTTATTCAAAAAACATTGTTGCAATCTATCCTAACCACATTTTCTATCTGTCCAAACAGTATAGTGACCAGTTTCAATCCAGCAGAGCATTTTTACATACAGTGAAGGCAGTTTGCCTCTTCCAAAGCTTGTTCAAGTCAGAATGCCTCCAAAGCAAGATCACAGGAGCGGTCCACATAAGAGATATGAGCCTATCTCCACAGAAGAAATCAATGCTCACCCATCCGTGCTTTTCAATTTCCATGAAGTAGGTTGTCTTGATTTCTGCCAGAAGATAGAAGAAGTCAAGAGTTTTTCGCCACTAACACATTTGTGTGCTTTGAGATTCAAGGAAAAACACTTCCAATTGGCGGGTCTTGACTTCAAAATTTCTCCAAGGTATGTATCCAAGGCTACCAAGATCCCGTATCATGGTGAAAAGTGGTTTAAACAAGCTCATCTTGATCTAGAGGATTATAAACCTTTCATCAAACCTGAACATAGGGAAACCATCACTGCTATTTTCCCTTTTTCCTATCTTCTTGACAGTTATGCTCCACTGATGAAGGCCATAATGAGATATTTCACTTGTGAAGGGAGGTTTAACCAAATTTATGCCTATCATGTCCGCTTGTTGATGCACTTTACCAGAAGCAGGCAGCTAAACCTTCCATACTTTTTGTCCAAAAGCATAGAGAAAATGGCTTCTACTGTCCAAAAGAAGGCTCCACCTCAGCAAATCCCTTCTCTCTTTCATCATTCCTTGATCAAGATTATCTTCTTACACCAGCTGGAGAAGAAAGGGGTTTCATGGGATTCATTCATTAGCCATGCAGATTTTGCCACTGTCCCTCCTGTTCATGTGTCTCCTACTCAGCCTGTCCATCGCCCAGTGCCTTTGTCTAGTAGGCCTACACCTAGAAAACTCAGAATGACTACTGGGCAGCCAAGTCAGCAGGGAGAAGGAGAAGGCAGTGAACAGCAACAAGAAGGAGAAGGCAGTGAACATCAACAAGAAGGAGAAGGTAGTGAACAACACCAGTTGGAGGTTGAGGAACAGCAGCAATTGGATGTTGAGGGACAACAGCAGTTGGATATAGAGGGACAGCAGCAGACAGCAGTTGAGGAGAAGCAAGTTGGGCAGACAATTGAAGCACCTTTTGAGCCACAAACTGGACAAGATATTGAGGAAGAACAGCAAGCTGAAGCTGCCACCTTAACAGTGACCAAGACTGATCCTAGCAAGAAGAAATTGCCCAAAAATACACCTTCTAGCTTGCCAAGGAGGAAAAGTGCCAGATTGGCTTTCAAGGGCAAAAGCATAGTTGGAGAAAGTGCCAAGCATGGAGGTGAATTAGCTGTCATCCCTATCCCAAGCGATGACAGTGATAACGAGGCCCGCATCCTTGAAAACCTCCTCATTCACAAAGAGGGGCAAATTGAGGTGTTACAAGAAGACCTTCAAAGGGCGAGGAATTTCAACCACTTCTTGGAGGTTGAAAACAAACAAATGAAGTTTCATGCAGCTATTCATGAGGCAAGGGCAATCAAGTATAAGAAAGCGGCAGAAAAGGCACAAGCAAGAATTGAAGAACTCATTGGTGAGTTTGATGATGAAGAGGAGGAAGATCAGCCTAGGCGGAAGAGGCCTAGGACCATCGGGCTTAGAAGAGCCTTGGAAAAGCAGAGAGCAGAAGAACAAGCTCATTTCGAAGCCTTTCCTCTCACTGCCCTCCTTGAGCAGGAAATTGAGGAAAAAAAAGAAGCATGGCTTGAGAGGGCTAACCAGCATTTGGAAACAAAGCTTGAGAAGGCGAACAGGGATCTTGAGCTACAAAGAAAGAGGACTCTTCACTTTCAGAAGCTAAATCAGTTTGCCAGGCGAAAATTAAAGGTAGCACAAGAGAAATTGAAGAAGTTGAAGGAGAAGCGCCTAGCACGGAAGGAAGGGAAAAGAATATCAGCCCTTGATATTTTGGCCTCAGCTTTGGAGCATGTTGTTATGGACCCTTGAGGGTCATGCATGCCAATTTTGGGCCTTTTTCGACAATTTTTTGTTTTTTGGCATTTTTGGGTTTTTGGCCAAAAACTCATAATTTCGCCATTTCAGTTTGATGAGTTGTCAAGGGAGGAGAATGATACCAATGGATGCCATAATTCCATGAGCAGGTCTCCAGCGATTTTCAGGGCATTTGGAGATCATTCACCCCCTCAAATTGGCGAAAAACACCCTCATTTTGCACGTTCTGCCCGCCATATCAGCAGTCTGCTATTTTCTGGGTTTTTTCACACAGGTACAGTTTTGGATGACTTTCGGACCTCGGATTGAGTTGGTTCTAGTTGCACCGGAAAGTAGACACAGAGAGCTTTCCAGCAAGCCCTCATGAGCCTCATTTCGACATCGGGAAGGCTGCCTATTGCATCCAGCAAGTCAGGGGACCTTTTTCAGGCATAAATATGAAGTATTTTTGTAATTTTTGAACTCCAAAAATATGCTTTTCCCAAATGTGCGTTAAGCTATTTTTATCATGGGGAAATCATGTAAAGTCAATATAATTTCCGTTTTTAGCAGTTTTTTAGATATTTTATGGGATATTTGTGCCTTGGGCTTTGCAAAGCCTCAAGGACAAGTTTAGATATTTTGACTTGGCCAATGGGATAGCTAGTTGCTCCATGAGGTTTTCCTTCCTCAAGCCTATTTATTCCATGGTTTTCATTGTAAATTAGAGGCTGAACTTGAGAGAAGAATTAATACATTGGTCATATGAGCTTTGAAGAATACACTTGAGTTATGATTTTTGGACTGCCTCTTGGATGCTTTTGAGGAATGATGAAGGATTGTTGATGGATTCATTGACATGGTAGAATGGTATAGTGTTTCTTGATATGTTTTTGTCTTCTAGTTTTCATTCATAATCCATATTTCTTGCTGCTATAGATCAGTAGAGATTGATTTTGAGATATGCCCATGGAGGCACCTCAAAATCCCTGAATCTTCATAGCTTGATGTTTTCTTCTTCCTTAGTCATGCTAAAGAATTCTTAGCTGCTCTTTAGTAACTTAAGGTATTGTTGCTAAGTTTTATCCATAAGTTCTATGTATGTTGAGTAGGATGTATGGTTTGCCCTACCTACCTACAAGCTGCCCATAGTTCTGTCCATAAAACTTTCTCTTTGACTGATTTGTTGATCATCTTGTTGAACCAAGGAGGCCTAGTCTCGATCTAGCCCTTTGCCTAAAACTATGAAAACTTGTTTGTCCAAGTGCCCAATGACTTAGAGACTATGTTTAGGCGTTCCGGCGTAGTTTATGAGTTGTTAGTTTGTCTTATGTGTTTTCCCCAAAGTCTGATAGCCATTTCCCGAAGTTAGAGGGTCTTATACCTCTACGTATGGCTGGAATGTTTGATTTCTATGTATTAATTAGCTCATAGTCACACTTAGCATGATTAATGGTTTGCTATTACATGTTTATGTCTGCTATTTAACTAGTTACACTTGAAATCCCTTGTCTTTCACCAACTTGTTGTCCATTTAATCCATTTTGCCCAAAGATCCCTTCTACCGTGAATCAAATCGGCCCTACAACAGTTTTACATCATCACCTCATAGCTTCCTTGACCTGTTTGACCCCATAGCCCAATTTATCTACATCTTGTTATCCAGTTTATGTATTTGATCAGTTTTATCCCTCACAAACTTAAAAACTAAAAAAAAACCAAAAACACACTTCATAACTAGCCTAATATCAGAACACCGCAAGTAAACACACCGACATCTTTTACACATATAGAGAGAGCCCTCTCTGAGTCCAGGAAGGCTAGGTCCTTTGGCTCCAAAGCTTGGTTTGATGTTACATCGTCATTTGGCTAGCCAATCGGCCAAATCACGGGACCCTAACATAATGGCGATCACGGTGGGACTCTGAGTGATTAAAAAACTTAGTTTCCCTCATCTTTAAAGACTTTTTGAAATTACTAGCTGATTGACTTATCCCACCGCTCTCTAACATAATGGCGATCACGGTGGGACCCTGAGTGATTAAAACTTAGTTTCCCTCATTTTTAGAGACCTTTAAGAATACTATCTGATTGACTTATCCCACTGCTCACTAAAATAGTGACACTCACAGTAGGACTTTCCGAGTTAGTGACAATCTAAGTACAACTTAGTAACTCCCGAAGTCTCAATCAAGCTTAGTGTAAACTTAGAGATTGTTTGAAGAGTAGAAAATAGCTCTTTCACCATCTTAGCAAAATGATGAGTCAGTTATAGAAATCTCTTCCAAACCTTGTAGGCACATAAAACTCAAAAAACCCCAAAAAACACTCCCTTAGATTGGCTTTTGACATTACTGGTGGTGGACCATACAAGTATATCTCAAAACAACTAATATTCCACCTGGCGACTCCACTAACTTCTAGTAAGCCTTACTATTTCACCAAACTCTAGGCTACTATCCGATAGACCTATCCCATCACTCACTAACATAGCGGGAGATGATAAGACACTGAGTACATAATAGTCCAGCAAACTCTTATAGACTCTTTGGTCCTTTAGGTACCATAAACAGGCAGGCAGTCCATAGACCCATTTAGAGTAAACTCTTTTTGTTCTCATCACCCTAGCAAAGTGTTGAAACAAGTCTAGGATACTTTAAAACATAGGCTGCACATAAAACTCAGAAAATTCAAAAACATTCTCAAAATAGTTATTGTTGGTGGACCATAGCTATCTTCACAAAAACAACCCATTTTCACCTGGCGACTCCACTAATCCATCCCTTTACTTTTGACCATCCTTCGCCTTAGTAGAACCTTAGAAAAATCACTTATCCAGAACATTCACCAATACCATTCTCTCTAAACTCTGGATCTAAAATCTGGCTTCACGAAGAATCAATACCAGATCCCATCCAGACCCAAATCCCCCTATCATAGTAGATGACCCAGAAAAGATTCTGTGGCAAGCTTCTGAAACTGATCATCTAAGCTACTGGTAGATCCATCCGTAGAGCAAGATCTGTACCTAAACATCGCACTATCCTACTAGATTCACCTTTGGAACTAGAGTCATCACAAACTCTTCCCAGAAGCAAATCATATAGTAAGATAAACTTTGACGATCTTGAACCCCTAGACCCACCACAGGGTCCTATTAGAGAAGTTTCACCCACTACCCCTCCTGATTTCCAGCTTCTCTATCAGTTTGGCTCTTATCATCCCAGATCTGCTCAAAACCAGATCACTAGTCCAAGTTCATCCGCCACACCTGGTCAAACCGCCACTGTTCAAACCACTTCATTTCAGCCTACTAGTACTCATCTTGTACATCATCCATTAGCTCCAGTCATGGCAGCCTGGTATGCACCTTTGGTGTTGCCACCACCCTTGGCTCCTCTCCCAAACAAATATCAAGACAAAATCCCACACTTTACTGGAGAAGACACCACCACACCTCAATAGCATATAAGTAGAATGACTGATGCTTATGAATATCTAGAGGTACAAGACGAGACTGTCAGAATGAGAATATTTGCCCAAAGTCTTGGTGGTGAGCCCAAAGCATGGTTCAAAAGCTTAGCTCCAAACAGCATCCATGATATCCCCGAACTACATCAAGTCTTCAGAAATAGGTGGGAAATCCGAAGAAACCCCATTCAAATCCTGTCAGAATATAACAATCTAAAACGGGAAAATGGGGAAAGTGTCCAAGCTTACTGTACTAGATTCAACAGTGTATATAACTTCCTACCACCTCATTTCAAACCTCCACTTGGTCTAGCCTTGGAAAAATTCCCCGAAGGTTTCGATCCGGACATGACGTATCATCTGAGAGATAAGGATCCCCCTACCTTGGAGGAAATGCAACAAATAGCCATAAAAGCAGATGCTAACTTAGCAGAAAAGAGGGCTAGGACTAGATCGGAAAGGAAGGTCACATATAGAGACGAGGTCTCCACCTCATCACCTTCCCTAGATCCTAGAATAGATGACTTAGTCAAATCCATGGCCAAAATGTGGGAAAAGATAAATGAAAAAGCTCATGTTAGGGAAAACCAGCCAAACCCTCCAGTCAGAAACCGAAACCAAAACTTTAGGAGGGAACAGCCCCAAAACAGACCAAGGGAAAATGACTAACAGATCAGGCCACCATTCAATGAAAACTATGTGGAAGAGGATGATAGGGATACAGAACCTCTTGATGAAAGTCATCTAAACCTCATAGGGTCTGATAGTGAGAGTGAGGTGTACCTCACAGAAGAAGAACAAGCCTTCTTTTCGCCTGATCAAGATGAGACCAATTATGAAGATCTTGATGACCTTGCCATAGATTTTCAGAATGCCATTATAGAAGCTCACAGGCAATATGACCTTAGAAGTAAAAGAAACCAAGACAATATCAAGAAAGGTAACTCAGATACTGCTAAAGTCCCTAATACCATCCTCAAGAAAGCAGTAGGCAATGACAAAATCAAGGTTGAGAAGACTGACCAAAGCCAAGCTAAAGTTACCCAAACTAGTCCTCTCTCAGATACTCCTGATACTTCTACAAAGGTCACCAAAACAACTATGGAAAACAAAATCCCTAAACAAGGTCAACAAACTCAGAACATAGACAAGGTCTTAGCTGAAAAAGCTGAAACAAACATATCTAAACTTCAAGTGCCTTTTAGCTTTGAAGGCGAAATCGCTAAGATCAAAATCACCATGCCTCTTACTGAACTCATTTCCCAAAACTCTTATAAATCCCAAGTACTAAAAGTCTTAAATCTAGGGAATGATGCAAACACTGTTAATCTCACTGATGACATTCCGGAAGTATTGTTTGGTCCAAAGGTAGAGGGAAAATTCCAAGAGGGAGCTACTCTTCCATTTTACATTAGCCTAAACATCCACGACCAAATCCTCCACAATGCCATGCTAGACTCCGGCGCTTCGCATAATCTTATGCCGAAGGTAGTAATGGAAAGATTAGGCTTGGAAATCACAAGACCATACAAGGACTTGTATTCATTTGATTCAAGTAGAGTCCAATGCCTGGGTTTGATCAAAGACCTTTGTTTTAGTCTGGCCCAAATACCCGCGAAACATCTAATCATGGATATAGTAGTGGCGGACATTCCTCCCAAGTACGGGATGCTTCTATCCAGATCTTGGGGAGCCAAACTCCAAGGGAATATTCAACTAGACATGTCATATGCCACCATTCCTGTGTTTGGTCAGACCAGGATACTCTACCGCGAATCACACATGAAATACATGATTAGCAGTCAAGATAGGCCCGATAACATTCCAATGTGTTCTTTGTGCTCCGACTTAAACTCTTTCATTATGCATATTGATGTAAACTTGGAGGAAGAGTCAGAGGAAGCTGATATAGACTTAGATCCACCACATCAGTTGTCCTTGGTACCTTATGATGAGCTGGACACTCAAAACTACCATGATCATGAACAACTGTGTCTTGAGGAAAGTAAGTTTCCCCTCTCCAAAGTAGGATTAGAGCAAGAAGCACAAACCCTCATGTACTATCAAGCAAATTGCTCTAGCTTTAGTCAAACACCAGCATTAACTTGTGGAAATTTCTTCCGGGTAAAAGCTTTAGAAGACCTACACATCATAAACCTATTTGGAACCCGGGAGAAAGAGAGTTTAATGTTTCTACCATACCTCAAAGATTTACCATCATGTGACCCTCCTACTGCAAATAAAACTTTGACCATAACCTCAGTAGCTCAACATCTTGAGAAAATGCCAAATGAACTTCTTATGAGCAAGGATGACAGTTATAATCCCAGCATACCTGAACTACTGAAATTGGCTCATATTTTGTCTTTTCATGAAGAACTTAGAAATGCTAAAATCAGGAATCTCATGCAAAATACTAATTTCTACAAAAAAAACAAGGGAAAACATTGTATCACTACCTTTTCCTCAAAGAACAACTTTAACAAAAGCAAACACAACAAACTGAAACAAACTGAAATGATCAAGGATAAAACTAGTGGCCATAGAATCTGCTTTGATTTTAGAAATAATATTGCATCTCCATATAACAAAAATCATGTTTTTTCTACCCAAGATCATGATTCACCAATTAAAAGTGCTTTTAATCATGTATTCTTGCAAGATCATGTTTCAGATCATAATCATAAGATTCCTTTGCAAAGTAGACAACTTAAAGATTTTTTCCAGTTTGCGGGAGGTAGATCTGATTTCAAGTTCAAAATTGCAAAACCACCCAATATCAGAAATCTGTTCATGAAGGCCATGTTCCCAGTTTTAAATTTCTGTATTTTTGCATACCTTGATGATGTCATTATCTATTTCAAGAATGACCAAGAGTACATACACTACCTGAAGAAAGTATACAGTAGGGAAAGGAGTGGAAATCAGATATTCAGAGAGGTACAAAGGGAGGATACTGGGTTGTTTAGAGATTCTTGCATGAATCCCTATGTCATGTTAGAGAGAGAGAATTTCCCAAATTTTTCTTTTCAGGAGTTAAGTGGGCCAAGGGTGAGAGGAGATCCTTACGAGGATAAGATGCTGAAATTCCGTCATTTCCAAGATTTTTGAGTTTGAAACACTTTCGGTCATTGTACATACCATTGTTTGAAATATTGAAAAATTGAAAAGTCAAAAACAGTAAAAGATAGGAAAGTCAAAAACAGTAAAAAGCAGAAAAGAGGGCAAGTGAAGATAGAACAAAGGCCCCATGTTCCAAAAAACAGTCTTTCAGAAAGCGAGCAAGCCTAAATGCCGCTACTAGTGCTCCAATGTCTTGTTCAGCTATCTAGCCTAATCATAGCTGAGCATGTTTAAATTTATTTGTTGATAAGTTAGTGAGTGCCAAGATAGTCAACATTGTGTAAGATTGACTTATCACAGAGCTTAGATTAGGGAGAGATTCTGGTTCCACATGCCTAAAACAGAACCAAAGAGAGAAGCGAGGGATGAAAAACACATTGTACATCTTAGCCCCGCTTGTCTAGTTCCCTTTTATTGCAGAATAACATTTGTGTGCAGTTTGTCTTTTATGCCGCAAATGCATGACAAATCAGACTGCTTAATCCTGATTTGATCATTTTTAAATTTCATGTTGTAGATTAGAGAATGAAATCCTGTCAAACTGCTTAATCTTGACAGTCGATCTAGTTTTAGGTAGAGAAATGAAGGAGTTCATCAACTTAATCTGAACTCCCGACAGATATAAGAGTAGAAATAGATAGGTTCATTTTGCAAAAAGAAAAAATATGCATTGTCAAAAGGCTGCTAGTTCAAATGCGCCAAAGAGAAGAAAAAATGTTAGGAAAGATAGTGGGGTAGGTAGAGGTATCATTGATGTTAACCATGCTGTCATTTTTCAGAAATAACATCAAGAGAAGGGTAAATTTTGCGCCAATGGATAAGGCACTGGTCTTCATAAGCCAAAAATCTGAATTCTGGACACCTCCTGACGAGGAGCTGCCCTCCCCAAATGGAGCCACTGTTAGCCATCAGTATTTTTTACATGTTAGTGATGAATATATCTACAGCTGAGTTTTCTAGAGACTGATTTCCTTATGTCAATATGTCATCCAGAAAACCCTCCTAAAAAACTTTTTTCGCCCTTCTACCTTTTCAGTTCGCCCATGTCGAAATCAAAACCTCATTATCACAATCCTATCTAGCTTCAGCCTTATTGGTCTGCCCATCAGCTTTAAAAGGAAAATCCACATCTGTTTCAAGAGTCTCCCCTATGTTAGGAAGTGGCGTTTTAAGACATTTCACCCTTGGCAATAATCAAAAAGCCAAAAAGCCTCCATCTGCAACAGACCTACCATGACTGACCTCTTACTTTGCAAAATAATTTGACAAGCAGCCCTAAGTCGCGCCACTCACATCCCCTAGATCTCAGCACTGCATAAACCCAACCTCAAGCTGACCATTAGGTTTTTCACAGTGTTCTATGGTTTATACAAAGGCAGGAAATATAACTTCATCTCAGGAGGAAATGCTTGAATTTACAATTAGAGGAACATCTGCTTCTAAATGTAACTTGAGCCTGAGATATGTCTGCAAAACAGAAAGCTACTCATCCAGACTTTACAGCTCTTTCCATCATGAAAATCACAATAAGGAAGGGACACCACTGTCTCAGCAAACTGGTAAATTGTCATGGCCCAGAACCTCCTTCATTTACAAGCAGAGGGTTAGGGCGCCTCCTTCATCCACAAGCAGAGGGCGCTGGCCAATATTGACTTGGAAGATTGCAGAAGTCCAGGTTTTCCTTGTATTGAACAGTGAAACAATATCTCCAGGTTTTATGAATGTGAGTAATGATCATAACAGGGATAGAGTTTGAAATATGCTAGCTCAAAGAAAAAAGAGTCTGTTTTGATAAAGGAGGTCATCTGAAGCTTTCAAGTCATGTGAATTGTTGAACTTTAGAAAGGCCTGTCATTAGTAAAAATTCCAATCATAAGAAGCCTGTTTGTCCACAAGATCAAATGGAATAGATGCTGACAACAAATGCCATTACATAGGCAGAAAGAAAGTTCTTGGTTTCTCAAAAGACACTGACCTCCATAGTCACAGAAACTATTTGTCAAGTAATCTGTCATAAGATGACCAAACCAAATGATGATATTTCAGTCACCCTTAGAGCAGTGCAGAGAAACAGTGTCACTTTGGCTAGGGTTTCTTCTGAAGCACAGTGATGATTGCAAGTATAGATGCTAATATTGATGTTTTTCAAAAAGGCTCACTTACCATCACATCCAGAGAAAAGCTGTGTCAAACAGATTTGTCAAGCAACCTTCAGAGACCTTACCTGATGAAGAGCCTCCTCCATGTATGAGCAGATGGCCAAAGCCAGTGCAGGTTGTTGGAAACTGATTGATCTAAAAATGCAGTGGAAGGATACAAAAAATTGAATAGAAGTCATTGCACAGGTAAGTGATAGTGTTTATGATGCAAAGGTATTGGTTTCCCTATTCAAAAGAGCTGTCTGTCAGACTGTACCTGTAGTGGAAAAGAGACAATATTGAATATATGCATGCATTAATACCAAAAAGGAGCAATTTCTTTAAAGGAAATGGTTAAAAGATACTCCACTATCACTGGCCCAGAAGTCTAAAAGAGCTCCTTTTGAGTAAACAGAGAAGTATAGTGTGAAAGCATGCAACCAAAAGAGTGCACTTATAGTCCAGAGAGAAGCTTGTGAATCACCTGGAAGCAGCAATTATCAAACACATTGGAAGAACACAGGCCATCTCATGTTGAATAACACAACAGTCGCCAAGGTTGGTCAAAGTGCTCTTTGACACATTCTGATTGATTTTCTTCAGATTATCACTAAGAAGGTAAAACAGTGGCCAAAGTTGAGCTGTAGAATGCATGATGAATAGGTATACAATGCTATAAGTGGACAAAGAGGAGGTTTGATAAATTGTCAGTTTTGGAGTTTGGAACAAATGCATCTTTCTCATCATTCAAAGGACAGATACATCATAGGTAATGTACCTATAAGCAGGAAATTATTTTGGAAAAAAGGGGCGCCTTCTTGAAATCGAGAAACCATAACCAAATTCAAAATTATGTCAGTAAACTTGGCACCTGTTGTATTTAAAGATTGGAGAAGTTGTCAAAGGCCAAAGACTGTCAAGACAGATTTACAAAACTAGCCCTGTCCTTCAAAGAACAAAGCAGTATTCAGGTATTTCATTGACAGTTTTAAAAGGGGTTTTTATGCATCATAAATATTACCTGTATCATTAAAACACAGTGGCAGAAGTGATGTAGAAGTTGTTGAGTTGTTTGTCAAGGTTTAAAGCTCGGGGTTGAAATGTCCCCCAAAGGACAAAACCAAAAAATCACCTTTTGAAACTACTGTGTACTAAGCAAGAGTCATTGTTCAGGTTTATATATTCAAAATGACAAGCCCACAGTTTAAAAACAAAACAAAGTTGAAAACCAACGTTACTTTCAAAGTTTAAGACCGTTGAAGATTTGTTGTGAAATGACATAAGAAGAGCAAGGTCGAAGGAAAATCTTTTTATTTTCAAAACTGAAGACGAAACCCCGTGTCGCCCTAGCATCAAAGCAAGAAATTTCGGGTCAACCTGCAGAAGTTTGGCACTGTTTAAGGCCGAGCGACGCGCCTGGAAACGCGTGCGACACGCCTGGCGGAGGTTTTGAACGGGCAGTTAGTATTGGCGTGACGCGCCTGTATAAACCAGCGACGCGCCTGTACGCCGCCCGACAGGTCGACCCGACAGGCCACCCAGGGCTATTTTTGCGCGACGTTCTTTGCTGGAGGAGTGTCGCGCACGCTTTGAAGACCCCCGGTGTTTCTCCAGCCCTGCACGAGGATTTTGCATCGAAGTTAAAGGTATGCTATATGTTTTTCACCCGGTTCCAAAATTTTAAAGTGCTACCAAGGTTTGAGGAGCCACTGTCAAGTTTGTAGAAGCCAGGGTTTAAATGTGATGAAAAGGATAGGGATAAACGCTGGAGAGGTGTGATGTTTTGATTCAAAGAACGCTGGTTCACTATTAAAACTGCTGCGAATTTTCATCACTCCACATGCAAAACTTCAAAACCTTGTCATTATAGTTGAAAAACAATGTTTTCTGCACAGTGATCTGAAGTGTTAGATTTTGATGAAGTACTGACTGTGTCATCTAGAAACCCTACGGGAAAGGAGTGGGTGTTAAGACTAAGGGCAGCCTGTTTAAGTCTTCAAAACATCGAAAGGCAGAGATTTACAATTTGAAGCTGCAAAGAAGACTTTGTTATAGAAAGACAGGGTTCTGGTCTTAAAAGAGAAACTTTTCACACAGTCCTCCAAACATTGCCACATTATCAAAACAGTGAAGTTCACTCAGTAAGAGAGGTTTTGACATTCTTTTTGTTTGAAAAAGAAAACTCACACATTTTCTGCCCAAAAGCTTGATAGTCTTCTAAAGCTCTGTCATTTTTACCCCAGCCTGTGTATTTACTGTCTAAGACATATTTATGATGGTTTGTAATTAATGCAAGATCAGTGGAAAGTTGGCACACCTATACAGGGCAGAATTGTTAATGACTAAAAGCCTCCTTGAGCAAGGAGCTAGGTGTATTGGTTGGCATCTAAGACTTCAAAAAACAGAGTGATTTTGGCATTTTCTCACAGCACACTCTTTAGCAGACTGCCTTTCTTTCACTGTATTATTTCATACTGAGATTTTGTTGACAGAGTTTTTTCCAAAGATGAACAGGACACTTTCTGAAGGACAGGGTTATTGATGATTGAATTTAACATTGAGACATAGATATAAATGTGGCGGTTAATCTCTTAAATTCACAAGCAAAGAGTGTGTTTCCTAAAACACTGTGCACTGATATTTCACCTAACATAGGTCTGCCCTTCTTTTCACCATATTGTATCATTTTGAAGAGCTGTTGACTGTGATATTTTTCAAGAGGAAGACCATTTCTGAAGAGCAGGGTTTTAATATTTGAAGATTGGTCTTAGAGACACAAATACAAGTGTTGGTTGGCCTCTAACAAATTCACAAGAGGAGTGATTGCTTAAAACTATGCATAGGGAATCTACACAACAGTTTGTCCCATCTTTACACAGGGTACCATATTAAAAAGTTTGCCTGGCTGAAGTGCATCCAGAAGTGAAGGGTTGTTTTTAAGGAGTGTAGAGGTGGTTTATTCAAAAAACATTGTTGCAATCTATCCTAACCACATTTTCTATCTGTTCAAACAATATAGTGACCAGTTTCAATCCAGCAGAGAATTTTTACATACAGTGAAGGCAGTTTGCCTCTTCCAAAGCTTGTTCAAGTCAGAATGCCTCCAAAGCAAGATTACAGGAGCGGTCCACATAAGAGATATGAGCCTGTTTCCACGGAAGAAATCAATGCTCACCCATCTGTGCTTTTCAATTTCCATGAAGTAGGCTATCTTGATTTCTGCCAGAGGATAGAAGAAGTCAAGAGTTTTTCGCCACTAACACATTTGTGCGCTTTGAGATTCAAGGAAAAACACTTCCAATTGGCGGGTCTTGACTTCAAAATTTCTCCAAGGTATGTATCCAAGGCTACCAAGATCCCGTATCATGGTGAAAAGTGGTTTAAACAAGCTCATCTTGATCTAGAGGATTATAAACCTTTCATCAAGCCTGAACATAGGGAAACTATCACTGCTATTTTCCCTTTTTCCTATCTTCTTGATAGTTATGCTCCACTGATGAAAGCCATAATGAGATATTTCACTTGTGAAGGGAGGTTTAATCGAATTTATGCCTATCATGTCCGCTTGTTGATGCATTTTACCAGAAGCAGGCAACTAAACCTTCCGTACTTTTTGTCCAAGAGCATAGAGAAAATGGCATCTACTGTCCAAAAGAAGGCTCCGCCTCAGCAAATCCCTTCTCTCTTTCATCATTCCTTGATCAAGATTATCTTCTTACACCAGCTAGAGAAGAAAGGGGTTTCATGGGATTCATTCATCAGCCATTCAGATTTTTCCACTATCCCTCCTGTTCATGTGTCTCCTACTCAGCCTGTCCATCGCCCAGTGCCTTTGTCTAGTAGGCCTACACCTAGAAAACTCAGAATGACTACTGGGCAGCCAAGTCAGCAGGGAGAAGGAGAAGGCAGTGAACAGCAGTAGCTAGATGTTGAGGGACAGCAGCAGTTGGATGTTGAGGGACGGCAGCAGTTGGATGTTGAGGGACAGCAGCATTTGGATATTGAGGGACAGCATCAGATACAGGAAGAGGAACAGCAGCAGGCAGCAGTTGAGGAGCAGCAAGTTGGGCAGGCAATTGAAGCACCTTTTGAGCCACAAACTGGACAAGATATTGAGGAAGAACAGCAAGCTAAAGCTGCCACCTTAACAGTAACCAAGACTGTTCCTAGCAAGAGGAAATTGCCCAAAAAGACACCTTCTAGCTTGCCAAGGAGGAAAAGCGCCAGATTGGCTTTCAAAGGCAAAAGCATAGTTGGAGAAAGTGCCAAGCATGGAGGTAAATTAGCTGTCATCCCTATCCCAAGCGATGACAGTGATAACGAGGCCCGCATCCTTGAAAACCTCCTCATTCACAAAGAAGGGCAAATTGAGGTGTTACAAGAAGACCTTCAAAGGGCGAGGAATTTCAACCACTTCTTGGAGGTTGAAAACAAACAAATGAAGTTTCATGCAGCTATTCATGAGGCAAGGGCAATCAAGTATAAGAAAGAGGCAGAAAAGGCACAAGCAAGAATTGAAGAACTCATTGGTGAGTTTGATGATGAAGAGGAGGAAGACTAGCCTAGGCGGAAGAGGCCTAGGACCATCGGGCTTAGAAGAGCCTTGGAAAAGCAGAGAGCAGAAGAACAAGCTCATTTCGAAGCCTTTCCTCTCACTGCCCTCCTTGAGCAGGAAATTGAGGAAAACAAAGAAGCATGGCTTGAGAGAGATAACCAGCATTTGGAAACGAAGCTTGAGAGGGCGAACAGGGATCTTGAGCTACAAAGAAAGAGGACTCTTCACTTTCAGAAGCTAAATCAGTTTGCCAGGCGAAAATTAAAGGTAGCACAAGGGAAATTGAAGAAGTTGAAGGAGAAGCGCCTAGCACGGAAGGAAGGGAAAAGCATATCAGCCCTTGATATTTTGGCCTCAGCTTCGGAGCATGTTGCTATGGACCCTTGAGGGTCATGCATGCCAATTTTGGGCCTTGTTCGACAATTTTTTGTTTTTTGGCATTTTTTGGGTTTTTGGCCAAAAACTCATAATTTCGCCATTTCAGTTTGATGAGTTTTCAAGGGAGGAGAATGATACCAATGGATGCCATAATTCCATGAGCAGGTCTCCAGCGATTTTCAGGGCATTTGGAGATCATTCGCCCCCTCAAATTGGCGAAAAACACCCTCATTTTGCACGTTCTGCCCGCCATATCAGCAATCTGCTATTTTCTGGGTTTTTTCACACAGGTACAGTTTTGGATGACTTCCGGACCTCGGATTGAGTTGGTTCCAGTTGCGCCGGAAAGTAGACACAGAGAGCTTTCCAGCAAGCCCTCATGAGCCCCATTTTGACATCGGGAAGGCTGCCATTTGCATCCAGCAAGTCAGGGGACCTTTTTCAGGCATAAATATGAAGTATTTTTGTAATTTTTGAACTCCAAAAATCTGCTTTTCCCAAATGTGCGTTAAGCTATTTTTATCATTGGGAAATCATGTAAGGTCAATATAATTTCCGTTTTTAGCAGTTTTTTAGATATTTAGTGGGATATTTTGTGCCTTGGGCTTTGCAAAACCTCAAGGACAAGTTTAGATATTTTGACTTGGCCAATGGGATAGCTAGTTGCTCCATGAGGTTTTCCTCCCTCAAGCCTATTTATTCCATGGTTTTCATTGTAAATCAGAGGCTGAACTTGAGAGAAGAATTAATACATTGGTCATATGAGCTTTGAAGAATACACTTGAGTTATGATTTTTGGACTGCCTCTTGGATGCTTTTGAGGAATGATGAAGGATTGTTGATGGATTCATTGACATGGTAGAATGGTATAGTGTTTCTTGATATGTTTTTGTCTTCTAGTTTTCATTCATAATCCATATTTCTTGCTGCTATAGATCAGTAGAGATTGATTTTGAGATATGCCCATGGAGGCACCTCAAAATCCCTGAATCTTCATAGCTTGATGTTTTCTTCTTCCTTAGTTATGCTAAAGAATTCTTAGCTGCTCTTTAGTAACTTAAGGTATTGTTGCTAAGTTTTATCCATAAGTTCTATGTTTGTTGAGTAGGATGTATGGTTTGCCCTACCTACCTATAAGCTGCTCATAGTTATGTCCATAAAACTTTCCCTTTGACTGATTTGTTGATCATCTTGTTGAACCAAGGAGGCCTAGTCCCGATCTAGCCCTTTGCCTAAAACTATGAAAACTTGTTTGTCCAAGTGCCCAATGACTTATAGACTATGTTTAGGCGTTCCGGTGTAGTTTATGAGTTGTTAGTTTGTCTTATGTGTTTTCCCCAAAGTCTGATAGCCATTTCCCGAAGTTAGAGGTCTTATACCTCTATGTATTGGCTGGAATGTTCAATTTCTATGTTTTAATTAGCTCATAGTTGCATTTAGCATGATTAATAGCTTGCTATAACATGTTTATGTCTGCTATAAACTAGTTACACTTGAAATCCCTTGTCTTTCACCAAATTGTTGTCCATTTAACCCATTTTGCCCCAAGATCCCTTCTACTGTGAATCAAATCGGCCCTACAGCAGCCTTACATCATGACCTCATAGCTTCCTTGACCTGTTTGACCCCATAGCCCAATTTATCTACATCTTGTTATCCAGTTTATGTATTTGATCAGTTTTATCCCTCACAAACTTAAAAACTAAAAAAACCAAAAACACACTTCATAACTAGCCTAATATCAGAACTCCGCAAGTAAACACACCGACATCTTTTACACGTATAGAGAGAGCCCTCTCTGAGTCCAGGAAGGCTAGGTCCTTGGGCTCCAAAGCTTGGTTTGATGTTACATCGTCATTTGGCTAGCCAATCGGCCAAATCACGGGACCCTAACATAATTGCGATCACGGTGGGACTTATTGAGTACATGACAGTCTAGCAAACTTTTATAGGCTCCTTAGTCCTTCAACTTTTAACTTAAACCATCAGCCTCTAGAATCATTTAGTATAAACTCTCTATTTCACCATCCTAGCAAAGTGATGAATCAGGTTTATAACACTCTTACATCCTAGGCTGCACATAAAAACTCAGAAAAAACCACAAAAACTCCCTTAGATTGGTTTTTGATAGTATTGGTGGTGGACCATACAATTGTATCTCAAAACAACTGATATTCCACCTGGCGACTCCACTAACTTCTGGTAAGCCTTACTATTTCACCAAACTCTAGGCTATTATCCGATAGACCTATCCCATCCCTCACTAACATAGCGGGAGATGATAAGACACTGAGTACATAATAGTCCAGCAAACTCTTATAGACTCTTTGGTCCTTCAGGTACCATAAACAGGCAGGCAGTCCATAGACCCATTTAGAGTAAACTCTTTTTGTTCTCATCACCCTAGCAAAGTGTTGAAACAAGTCCAGGATACTTTGAAACATAGGCTGCACATAAAACTCAGAAAATCCAAAAAACATTCTCAGAATAGTTATTGTTGGTGGACCATAGCTATCTTCACAAAAACAACCCATTTTCACCTGGCGACTCCACTAATCCATCCCTTTACTTTTGACCATCCTTCGCCTTAGTAGAACCTTAGAAAAATCACCCATACAGAACATTCACCAATACCATTCTCTCTAAACTCTGGATCTAAAATCTGGCTTCACGAAGAATCAATACCAGATCCCATCCAGACCCAAATCCCCCTATCATAGTAGATGACCCAGAAAAGATTCTGTGGCAAGCTTCTGAAACTGAGCATCTAGCTACTGGTAGATCCATCCGTAGAGCAAGATCTGTACCTAAACATCTCACTATCCTACTAGATTCACCTTTGGAACTAGAGTCATCACAAACTCTTCCCAGAAGCAAATCATATAGTAAGATAAACTTTGACGATCTTGAGCCTCTAGACCCACCACAGGGTCCTATTAGAGAAGCTTCACCTACTACCCCTCCTGATTTCCAGCTTCTCTATCAGTTTGGCTCTTATCATCCCAGATCTGCTCAAAACCAGATCACTAGTCCAAGTTCATCCGCCACACCTGGTCAAACCGCCACTGTTCAAACCACTTCATTTCAGCCTACTAGTACTCATCTTGTACATCATCCATTAGCTCCAGTCATGGCAGCCTGGTATGCACCTTTGGTGTTGCCACCACCCTTGGCTCCTCTCCCAAACAAATATCAAGACAAAATCCCACACTTTACTGGAGAAGACACCACCACACCTCAATAGCATATAAGTAGAATGACTGATGCTTATGAATATCTAGAGGTACAAGACGAGACTGTCAGAATGAGAATATTTGCCCAAAGTCTTGGTGGTGAGCCCAAAGCATGGTTCAAAAGCTTAGCTCCAAACAGCATCCATGATATCCCCGAACTACATCAAGTTTTCAGAAATAGGTGGGAAATCCGAAGAAACCCCATTCAAATCCTGTCAGAATATAACAATATAAAACGGGAAAATGGGGAAAGTGTCCAAGCTTACTGTACTAGGTTCAACAGTGTATATAACTCCCTACCACCTCATTTCAAACCCCCACTTGGTCTAGCCTTGGCAAAATTCCCCGAAGGTTTCGATCCGGACATGACATATCATCTGAGAGATAAGGATCCCCCTACCTTGGAGGAAATGCAACAAATAGCCATAAAAGCAGATGCTAACTTAGCAGAAAAGAGGGCTAGGACTAGATCAGAAAGGAAGGTCACCTATAGAGATGAGGTCTCCACCTCATCACCTTCCCTAGATCCTAGAATAGATGACTTAGTCAAATCCATGGCCAAAATGTGGGAAAAGATAAATGAAAAAGCTCCTGTTAGGGACAACCAGCCAAACCCTCAAATTAGAAACCGAAACCAAAACTTTAGGAGGGAACAGCCCCAAAACAGACCAAGGGAAAATGACCAACAGATCAGGCCACCATTCAATGAAAACTATGTGGAAGAGGATGATATGGATACAGAACCTCTTAATGAAAGTCATCTAAACCTCATAGGGTCTGATAGTGAGAGTGAGGTGTACCTCACAGAAGAAGAACAAGCCTTCTTTTCGCCTGATCAAGATGAGACCAATTATGAAGATCTTGATGACCCTGCCATAGATTTTCAGAATGCCATTATAGAAGCTCACAGGCAATATGACCTTAGAAGTAAAAGAAACCAAGACAATGTCAAGAAAGGTAACTCAGATACTGCTTAAGTCCCTAATACCATCCTCAAGAAAGCAGTAGGCAATGACAAAATCAAGGTTGAGAAGACTGACCAAAGCTAAGCTAAAGTAACCCAAACTAGTCCTCTCTCAGATACTCCTGATACTTCTACAAAGGTCACCAAAACAACTATGGCAAACAAAATCCCTAAACAAGGTCAACAAACTCAGAACATAGACAAGGTCTTAGCTGAAAAAGCTTAAACAAACATATCTAAACTTCAAGTGCCTTTTAGCTTTGAAGGCGAAATCGCTAAGATCAAAATCACCATGCCTCTTACTGAACTCATTGCCCAAAACTCTTATAAATCCCAAGTACTAAAAGTCTTAAATCTAGGGAATGATGCGAACACTGTTAATATCACTGATGACATTCCTGAAGTATTGTTTGGTCCAAAGGTAGAGGGAAAATTCCAAGAGGGAGTTACTCTTCCATTTTACATTAGCCTAAACATCCACGACCAAATCCTCCACAATGCCATGCTAGACTCCGGCGCCTCGCATAATCTTATGCTGAAGGTAGTAATGGAAAGATTAGGCTTAGAAATCACAAGACCATACAAAGACTTGTATTCATTTGATTCAAGTAGAGTCCAATGCCTGGGTTTGATCAAAGACCTTTGTTTTAGTCTGGCCCAAATACCTGCGAAACATCTAATCATGGATATAGTGGTGGCAGACATTCCTCCCAAGTACGGGATGCTTCTATCCAGATCTTGGGGAGCCAAACTCCAAGGGAATATCCAACTGGACATGTCATATGCCACCATTCCTGTGTTTGGCCAGACTAGAATACTCTACCGTGAATCACACATGAAATATATGATTAGTAGTCAAGATAGGCTAGACAACATTCCAATGTGTTCCTTGCGTTCCGACCTGAACTCTTTCATTATGCATATTGATGAAAACATGGAAGAAGAGTCAGAGGAAACTGATGTAAACTTAGATCCACCACATCAACTGTCCCTGGTGCCCTATGATGAACTAGACACTCAAAACTACCATGATCATGAACAGTTGTGTCTTGAGGAAAGTAAGTTTCCCTTTCTGAAGTAGGATTAAAACAAGAAGCACAAACTCTTATGTACTATCAAGCAAATTTCTCTAGTTTTAGTCAAACACCAGCAGTGACTTGTGGAAACTTCTTCCGGGTAAAGGCTTTAGAAGACCTACACATCATAAACCTATTTGGAACCCGGGAGCAAGGGAGTTTAATGTTTCTACCATACCTCAAAGATTTACCATCATGTGACCCTCCTACTGCAAATGAAACTTTGACCATAACCTCAGCAGCTCAACATCTTGAGAAAATGCCAGATAAACTTCTTATGAGCAAGGATGACAGTTGCAATCCCAGCATACCTGAACTACTGAAATTGGCTCATATTCTGTCTTTTCATGAAGAACTTAGAAATGCTAAAATCAGAAATCTCATGCAGAATACTAATTTCTACAGAAAAAACAAGGGAAAACACTGTGTCACTACCTTTTCCTCAAAGAACAACTTTGACAAGAGTAAACACAACAATCTGAAACAAGCTGAAATAATCAGGGATAAAACAGGTGGCCATAGAATCTGCTTTGATTTTAGAAATAATACTGCATCTCCATATAACAAAAATCATGTTTTTTCTACCCAAGATCATGATTCACCAATTAAAAGTGCTTTTAATCATGTGTTCTTGCAAGATCATGTTTCAGGTCATAATCATAAGATTCCTTTGCAAAGTAGACAACTTAAATATTTTTTCCAGTTTGCGGGAGGTAGATCTGATTTCAAGTTCAAAATTGCAAAACCACCCAATATCAAAAATCTGTTCATGAAGGCCATGTTCCCAGTTTTAAATTTCTGTGTTTTTGCATACCTTGATGATGTCACTATCTATTTCAAGAATCACCAAGAGTACATAAATTACCTGAAGAAAGCATACAGTAAGGAAAGGAGTGGAAATCAGATATTCAGAGAGGTACAGAGGGAGGATACTGGGCTGTTTAGAGATTCTTGCATGAATCCCTATGTCATGTTAGAGAGAGAAAATTTCCCAAATTTTTCTTTTCAGGAGTTAAGTGGGCCAAGGGTGAGAGGAGATCCTTACGAGGATAAGATGCTGAAATTCCGTCATTTCCAAGATTTTTGAGTTTGAAACACTTTCAGTCATTTTACATACCATTGTTTGAAATATTGAAAAAATAGAAAAGTCAAAAACAGTAAAAGATGGGAAAGTCAAAAACAGTAAAAAGCAGAAAAGAGGGCAAGTGAAGATAAAACAAAGGCCCCATGTTCCAAAAAATAGTCTTTCAGAAAGCGAGCAAGCCTAAATGCCGCTACTAGTGCTCCAATGTCTTGTTTAGCTATCTAGCCTAATCATAGCTGAGCATGTTTAAATTTATTTGCTGATAAGTTAGTGAGTGCCAAGATAGTCAACATTGTGTAAGATTGACTTATCACAGAGCTTAGATTAGGGAGAGATTCTGGTTCCACATGCCTAAAACAGAACCAAAGAGAGAAGCGAGGGATGAAAAACACATTGTACATCTTAGCCCGCTTGTCTAGTTTCCTTTTATTGCATAATAACATTTGTGTGCAGCTTGTCTTTTATGCCGCAAATGCATGACAAATCAGACTGCCTAATCTTGATTTGATCATTTTTGAATTTCATGTTGTAGATTAGAGAATGAAATCCTGTCAAACTGCTTAATCTTGACAGTCGATCTAGTTTTAGGTAGAGAAATGAAGGAGTTCATCAGCTTAATCTGGACTCCCGGCAGATATAAGAGTAGAAATAGATAGGTTCATTTTGCAAAAGAAAAAATATGCATTGTCAAAAGGCTGCTAGTTCAAATGCGCCGAAGAGAAGAAAAAATGTTAGGAAAGATAGTGGGGTAGGTAGAAGTATCATTGATGTTAACCATGCTGTCACTTTTCAGAAATGACATCAAGAGAAGGGTAAATTTTGCGCCAATGGATAAGGCACTGGTCTTCATAAGCCAAAAATCTGAATTCTGGACACCTCCTGACGAGGAGCTGCCCTCCCCAAATGGAGCCATTGTTAGCCATCAGTATTTTTTACATGTTAGTGATGACTATATCTACAGCTGAGTTTTCTAGAAACTGATTTCCTTATGTCAATATGTCATCCAGAAAACCCTCCTAAAACTTTTTCACCTTTCTACCTTTTCAGTCCACCCCTGTCGAAATCAAAAAACTCATTATCACTATCCTATCTAGCTTCAGCCTTATTGGTCTGCCCACCAGCTTTAAAAGGCAAATCCCCATCTGTTTCAAAAGTCTCCCCTATGTTAGGAAGTGGCGCTTTAAGAAATTTTACCCTTGGCAATCATCAAAAAGCCAAAAAGCCTCCATCTGCAACAGAGCTACCATGACTGACCTCTTACTTTGCAAAATAATTTTGACAAGCAGCCCTAAGTCGCGCCACTCACATCCCCTAGATCTCAGCACTGCATAAACCCCAATCTCAAGCTGACTATTAGGTTTTTCACAGTGTTCTATGGTTTCTACAAAGGCAGAAAATATAATTTCATCTCATGGAGTAAATGCTTAAATTTACAATTAGAGGAACAGCTGCTTCTAAATGTAACTTGAGCCTGAGATATGTCTGCAAAAAAAAAAGCTACTCATCCAGACTTTACAGCTCTTTCCAGCATGAAAATCACAGTAAGAAAGGGACACCACTGTCTCAGCAAACTGGTAAATTGTCAAGGCCCAGAACCTCCTTCATTTACAAGCAGAGGGTTAGGGCGCCTCCTTCATCCACAAGCAGAGGGCGCTGGCCAATATTGACTTTGAAGATTGCAGAAGTCCAGGTTTTCTTTTTAACTGAACAGTGAAACAATATCCCCAGGTTTTATGAATGTGACTGATGATCATAACAGAAATGGAGTTTGAAATATGCTAGCTCAAAGGAAAAGGAGTCTGGTCTGATAAAGGAGGTCATCCGAAACTTTCAAATCATGTGAAATGTTGAACTTTAGAAAAGCATGTCATCAATAAACATTTCAATCTTCAGCAGCCTGCTTTCCACAAGATCAAATGGGATAGATGCTGACAAAATGCCATTACACAGGCAGAAAGAAAGTTTTTGGTTTTTCAAAAAAGCACTGACCTTCATAGTCACAGAGATTACCCTTTCAAGTAATTTGTCATGAGATGACCGAAGCAAATGATGATATTTCAGTCACCCTTAAAGGCTGTGCAGGGATACAGTGTTACTTTGGCTAGGGTTTTTTTTTTTGCTGAAACACAGGGATGCTTGCAAGAAGAAATGATAGTGTTGATGTTTTTTAAGTAGTTTGCTTACCATCACATCCAGAGAAAAGCTGTATCAAACAGATTTGCCAAAAAACCTTTAGATACCTTACCTGATGAAGAGCCTCCTCCATGTATGAGCAGATGGCCAAACCCATTGCAGGTTGTTGGAAACTGATGGATCTAAAAGTGCAGTGGAAGGATACAAAGAAATTGAATAGAAGTCATTACACAAGTAAATGATAGTGTTTATGATACAAAGGTATTGGTTTTCATATTCCAATGAGATGTCTGTCAAACTGTACCTATAATGGAAGAGAGAAAATATTGAATATATGCATGCATTGATACCAAAAGGAGCAGTTTCTTTAAAGGAAATGGTTAAAAGGTACTCCACTATCACCTACCCAGAAGTTTAAAGGAGCTCTTTTTGAGTAAAACAGAGAATTATGATATAAAGGGAAACAGCCAAAAGATGGCACTTACAGTCCAGAGGGAAACCTATAAATCACCTAAGAACAGAGATTATTAAACAAGTTGGAAGGGCACACGCGATCTCCTGTTAAGTGATAAAACAGCTTTCAAATGCCTTTTGACAGATTTTGGATGATTTTTCTTTGTTAACATTTCACCTAAAGTGTCAAAGCAGGGGACAGAGTTGAGGTTTTGGAATGTCTCTCTCACAAAAGAGGTCAACACACTGGTCAAAGCAAAATGGTGACTATGTATCAAAGAGCCCTGTTTTTCCTGTTTTACAAGCTTATCTTTCAGATAGACGAGGTGAATAGGTATATAACTTCATGAATAGGCAAAGCAAGTTTGATAAACTGTCACTGTTTAAAATGACTTGATAAAAAACACAGTTTTGCATCATTTCGAAAGGCAGAGATATCATAAATGGTATAGGCAAGAGAGTCTGTGGAAAGGGTGAGCTTTTCTTCGATCAAGTCCAAATAGGGCCGGCAAATTTTAATACCTGCAGTGATAAAGAAATTAAGAAAGCAAATGAAGACATTAACTGTCAAAGCGAGGAAATGCCACTGTTTGAAAAGAAGACTTCGCTGTGTTCAAAAGCCAACCGTGAGTTCTTCTTTTGTGTATTTCAAATAAACGAGGAAAGTAGCCGTTGAAGATGTTTTAAGAGTGAAATAGGAGAGTGAGAGGGTCATTTTCAAAATTTAAAACAGCGTACAATCCGCAGTCTCCAAGCATCAAAGCATTTTTTGAGCAAATTAAAGTTTTTCTGTTCGATTAAGGCCGAGCGACGCGCCTGCGTTTTTGCGCGACGCGCCTGGGCCAGCATTTACACGGGCCGCCTTTGTTAGCGCGACGCGCCTGTATAAACCAGCGACGCGCCTGTACGCCGCCCGACAGGCCGACCCGACAGGCCACCCGGGTCTAATTGTTGCGCGACGTTCTGTCTGCAAAAGAGTGCCGCGCAGGTTTGGAAGGCCCCGGTGCTACTCCAGCCCTGTACAAGGATTGTTCATCAAAATTAAAGGTATTTTTATATATTTCCCCCCTCGACTTCAAAGTTTTGCTAAGTGACAGGAATGGTTTAAAGGACTGTTTCGAACTGCAGTGTGAGAGAAAGGGTTAGAGAAAAGCTGATTCAAATTACGGGGTTGCTTTATCCGAGTTTTCAAAAAACTTTCAAAAACTTTCTGACCTTGTCATTATAGCTAAAAGCAGTCCTTTCTACACAATGATCTGAAGTATTGAAATATGATAAAGAGCTGAATTTGTCATTCAAAGAACACCTATAGAGATACTTGGTTTTTGAGATTAAGAGCCAGTTTGTTTCATCTTCAAAACAATCGAAAGGCAGAGGTTTTCCTGTAAAGAACTGTGTTTGGATTAAAGGGAGGTTTTGTTGTAGAAAGACAGGTTTAAGTCTGAAGAGGAACCTTTCACACTGTCATCCAAACATTTCCACATTATTAAAACAGTGAAGTGCACTCAGTGAGAGGGGTTTTTACATTCTTTTTGTTTGAAAAGGAAAACTCACACATTTTTTGCCTAAAAGCTTGTAGTCTTCTAAAAACTCTGTCATTTTCGCTCCAATCCTGTGTATTGACAGTCTAAGCATATGTATGGTGGTTTGCTAGAGATGCAAATTGTTGAAAGAATTCAACACACCTATACGGGGCGAAGTTGTTAATGACTGAAAGCCTCCTTGACCGAAGAAGCTAGGTGTATTGGTTGACATCCAAGACTTCAAAAGCGAGTGATTTTAGCATCTGCATTTCTCCATGACACACTCTTTTAGCGTGTTAAAACTCTCTTTCTTGTATTATTTCCCTCTTGAAAAGTGTTGATGAGATATTTTAAGAGAGGGTACGGGACTACTCTAAAAGACGGGTTGTTGATGATTGAATCTTAACATTGGAGATAGAGGTACAAAGGTGGGGAGTTGATTTCTTAACTTCACGAAAGTGAAAGGTGTTCTTCATAAAACAATTTGTGCAGCGATATTTCACCTAACCTAGGTCTGCCCTTCTTTTCACTACATTGTATCATTTTGAAGAGCTGTTGACTGTGATATTTTTCAAGGGGAAGACCATTTCTAAAGAGCAGGGTTTTAATATTTGAAGATTGGTCTTAGAGACACAAATACAAGTGTTGGTTGGCCTCTAACAAATTCACAAGAAAAGTGATTGTTCAAAACTGTGCACAGGGAATCTACACAGCAGTTTGTCCCATCTTTACACATGGTACCCTATTAAAAAGTTTGCCTGGCTGAGGTGCATCCAGTGGTGAAGGGTTGGTTTTAAGGAAGTGCAGAGGTGGTTTATTCAAAGAAACATTGTTGCAATCTATCCTAACCACATTGTCCATTCTGTCCAAGCAGTATAGTGACCAGTTTCAATCCAGCAAAGCATTTTTACATACACTGAAGGCAGTTTGCCTCTTCCGAAGCTTGTTCAAGTCATAATGCCTCCAAAGCAAGATCACAGGAGCGGTCCACATAAGAGATATGAGCCTACCTCCACAGAAGAAATCAATGCTCACCCATCTGTGCTTTTCAATTTCCATGAAGTAGGCTGTCTTGATTTCTGCCAGAAGATAGAAGAAGTCAAGAGTTTTTCGCCACTAACACATTTGTGTGCTTTGAGATTCAAGGAAAAACACTTCCAATTGGCGGGTCTTGACGTCAAAATTTCTCCAAGGTATGTATCCAAGGCTACCAAGATCCCGTATCATGGTGAAAAGTGGTTTAAACAAGCTCATCTTGATCTAGAGGATTATAAACCTTTCATCAAGCCTGAACATAGGGAAACTATCACTGCTATTTTCCCTTTTTCCTATCTTCTTGACAGTTATGCTCCACTGATGAAAGCCATAATGAGATATTTCACTTGTGAAGGGAGGTTTAATCGAATTTATGCCTACCATGTTCGCTTGTTGATGCATTTTACCAGAAGCAGGCAACTAAACCTTCCGTACTTTTTGTCCAAGAGCATAGAGAAAATGGCATCTACTGTCCAAAAGAAGGCTCCACCTCAGCAAATATTTTCTCTCTTTCATCATTCCTTGATCAAGATTATCTTCTTACACCAGCTAGAGAAGAAGGGGGTTTCATGGGATTCATTCATCAGCCATTCAGATTTTGCCACTGTCCCTCCTGTTCATGTGTCTCCTACTCAGCCTGTCCATCGCCCAGTGCCTTTGTCTAGTAGGCCTACACCTAGAAAACTCAGAATGACTACTGGGCAGCCAAGTCAGCAACAAAAAGGAGAAGGCAGTGAACAGCAGCAGTTGGAGGTTGAGGAACAGCAGCAGTTGGAGGTTGAGGAACAACAGCAGTTAGAGGTTGAGGAACAGCAGCAGTTGGAGGTTGAGAAATAGCAGCAGTTGGATATTGAGGGACAATAGCAGAGACAGGAAGAGGAACAGCAGCAGACAGCAGTTGAGGAGCAGCAAGTTGGGCAGGCAATTGAAGCACCTTTTGAGCCACAAACTGGACAAGATATTGAGGATGAACAGCAAGCTAAAGCTACCACCTTAACAGTGACCAAGACTGTTCCTAGCAAGAGGAAATTGCCCAAAAAGACACCTTCTAGCTTGCCAAGGAGGAAAAGCGCCAGATTGGCTTTCAAAGGCAAAAGCATAGTTGGAGAAAGTGTCAAGCATGGAGATGAATTAGCTGTCATCCCTATCCCAAGCGATGACAGTGACAATGAGGCCCGCCTCCTTGAAAACCTCCTCATTCACAAAGAGGGGAAAATTGAGGGGTTACAAGAAGACCTTCAAAGGGCGAGGAATTTCAACCACTTCTTGGAGGTTGAAAACAAACAAATGAAGTTTCATGCAGCTATTCATGAGGCAAGGGCAATCAAATATAAGAAAGAGGCAGAAAAGGCACAAGCAAGAATTGAAGAACTCATTGGTGAGTTTGATGATGAAGAGGAGGAAGACCAGCCTAGGCGGAAGAGGCCTAGGACCATCGGGCTTAGAAGAGCCTTGGAAAAGCAGAGAGCAGAAGAACAAGCTCATTTCGAAGCCTTTCCTCTCAATGCCCTCCTTGAGCAGGAAATTGAGGAAAACAAAGAAGCATGGCTTGAGAGAGCTAACCAGCATTTGGAAACGAAGCTTGAGAGGGCGAACAGGGATCTTGAGCTACAAAGAAAGAGGACTCTTCACTTTCAGAAGCTAAATCAGTTTGCCAGGCGAAAATTAAAGGTAGCACAAGAGAAATTGAAGAAGTTGAAGGAGAAGCGCCTAGCACGGAAGGAAGGGAAAAGAATATCAGCCCTTGATATTTTGGTCTCAGCTTCGGAGCATGTTGCTATGGACCCTTGAGGGTCATGCATGCCAATTTTGGGCCTTGTTCGACAACTTTTTGTTTTTTGGCATTTTTTGGGTTTTTGGTCGAAAACTCATAATTTCGCCATTTCAGTTTGGTGAGTTGTCAAGGGAGGAGAATGATACTAATGGATGCCATAATTCCATGAGCAGGTCTCCAGCGATTTTCAGGGCATTTGGAGATCATTCGCCCCCTCAAATTGGCGAAAAACACCCTCATTTTGCACGTTCTGCCCGCCATATCAGCAGTCTGCTATTTTCTGGGTTTTTGCACACAAGTACAGTTTTGGATGACTTCCAGGCCTCGGATTGAGATGGTTTCAGTTGCGCCGAAAAGTAGACACAGAGAGCTTTCCAGCAAGCCCTCATAAGCCCCATTTCGACATCGGGAAGGCTGCCAATTGCATCCAGCAAGTCAGGGGACCTTTTTCAGGCATAAATATGAAGTATTTTTGTAATTTTTGAACCTCAAAAATCTGCTTTTCCCAAATGTGCGTTAAGCTATTTTTATCCTTGGGAAATGATGTAAAGTCAATATAATTTCCTTTTTTAGCAGTTTTTTAGATATTTTATGGGATATTTTGTGCCTTGGGCTTTGCAAAGCCTCAAGGACAAGTTTAGATATTTTGACTTGGCCAATGGGATAGCTAGTTGCTCCATGAGGTTTTCCCCCCTCAAGCCTATTTATTCCATGGGTTTCATTGTAAATCAGAGGCTGAACTTGAGAGAAGAATTAATACATTGGTCATATGAGCTTTGAAGAATACACTTGTGGTATGATTTTTGGACTGCCTCTTGGATGCTTTTGAGGAATGATGAAGGATTGTTGATGGATTCCATGACATGGTAGAATGGTATAGTTTTTCTTGCTATGTTTTTGTCTTCTAGTTTTCATTCATAATCCATGCTTCTTGCTGCTATAGATCAGTAGAGATTAGTTTTGAGATATGCCCATGGAGGCACCTCAAAATTCCTGAATCTTCATAGCTTGATGTTTTCTTCTTCCCTTGTTATGCTAAAGAATTCTTAACTGCTCTTTAGTAACCTAAGGATAATGTTTGCTAGTTTTATTTACAAGTTCTATGCATGTTGAGTAGGATGTATGGTGTGCCCTGCCTACCTATAAGCTATCCATAGTTCTGTCCATAAAACTTTCTCTTTGACTGATTTGTTGATCATCTTGTTGAACCAAGGAGGCCTAGTCCCGATCTAGCCCTTTGCCTAAGACTATGAAATCTTGTTTGTCAAAGTGCCCAATGACTTAGAGACTATGTTTAGGCGTTCTGGCGTAGTTTATGAGTTGTTAGTTTGTCTCATGTGTTTTCCCCAAAGTCTGATAGCCATTTCCCGAAGTTAGAGGGTCTTATACCTCTATGTATGGCTGGAATGTTTGATTTCTATGTATTAATTAGCTCATAGTTGCATTCAGCATGATTAATGGCTTGCTATAACATGTTTATGTCTGCTATAAACTAGTTACACTTGAAATCCCTTGTCTTTCACCAACTTGTTGTCCATTTAATCCATTTTGCCCCAAGATTCCTTCTACCGTGAATCAAATCGACCCTACAGCAGCTTTACATCATCACCTCATAGCTTCCTTGACCTGTTTGACCCCATAGCCCAATTTATCTACATCTTGTTATCCAGTTTATGTATTTGATCAGTTTTATCCCTCACAAACTTAAAAACTAAAAAAACCAAAAACACACTTCATAACTAGCCTAATATCAGAACTCCGCAAGTAAACACACCGACATCTTTTACACGTATAGAGAGAGCCCTCTCTGAGTCCAGGAAGGCTAGGTCCCTGGGCTCCAAAGCTTGGTTTGATGTTACATCGTCATTTGGCTAGCCAATCGGCCAAATCACGGGACCCTAACATGTTAAATTCTTAGTTAAACTGAGAGGGGGGGTGAATCAGTTTAACACATATATGAGCTTTTTAAATTTTTCATCAGCTAATTTACAGCTTACTTTTATAATCAACCTTAGTAAATGAACAGTTTTAATATGATGTGGCAATTATTAAATTAATGTGACTTCAAACTTATTATGAGAGCAGCAAACATTAAGAAAATTTGGTAAATCATCTCAGTACACAGACAACACATATAGAGACAGCAGATTTAAGTGGAAACCCATAAAGGGAGAAAACCACATCTTATTATTGTTGTGATGCAAAGGCAAGCTCCAACTCCCTCTCACCACTATTTTTCCGTAGGCACCGACCTACAGGAGGCACCAACCTCAATTTTGCAAGCTACAACTTGCAAGGAAGCTCCAACTCCCTTCAATTTTCTGCAGGCACCAACATACAGGAGGCTACAGCCTCAGTCAGCTACAACTGACAGCTATCAAGCTTCAACTTGATAGGGAAGCTCCAACTTCCTCAATTTATCAACCGGAATGTTTGCTGATTTACCTCATATATCAGCTCTGATCTGTAGCATCTCTTTCTGCTCTTCTTCTCTTTGTCTTCTCTACCTCAATCTTCTATACTCTACATTCTCTATATTTACTCTCTCTCTCACCTCTTGCAGCTTTCTTATTTTCCTCAAATCTTTTCACTTCTGCTGCACACTCTCTTCTTCTCTCATTCTGTTTTCGTAACTTTATCCCCTTGGATATTATCCTATTTTATACAAACTAGCTTCATGGTTGTTTGTATTCTACTGGGAATTCGAAATGGATAGCCATGTCTCTTTGCCTTCTGCCTCCTCAACTCTTTTATCCGCTCATTCAGAAAATATAACTGTAGGTACCAATTTAACATTTCAGTGGGATATTTCTTTTTCCTTTGGATACTTTCCTTTGCATCACAAACAATATAAAACAAAATCATTTACATTCAATTACTATGAAAACTCCAGCTCACTCATTCAGCCTCTTGGCTCGCTACGCATTTGTATTTTCTTTGACTGTGTCTTTGTCCCTTTCGGCTCTGTTTGTTTCCTTATTCACTATCACAGGGTAACAGCCGTCTGTCATACATATGTAACTGCGCTTTTTATATCAAGCTAATCGATTCTCGGCACAATAATAAAAAGACGTTTTGATATGTGCACTGTCGTGGTGTAACTACTATGTATCTGTAACAGCGCCTTTTATATATAACACAACTTCAGCTCTCGACATAATAGTAAAAGCCTGTTTAACATATAAAATGCCCTTTCGAGCCCACCATCCGAACTTTGTTTTGTGCTCTGATGCGATGAGTCTCCTCCGATGATTTTCGATTGCGATTACACCCTTTGCGATTGTTCCGATGTGATTAATCACAATCACAAACTTCATTGGTATGTTCCACTGCTCAGCCTTCGTGCCGATGCGATGGCCCCACACTACATATATATATATATATATATATATATATATATATATATATATATATATATATATATATATATATATATATATATATATATATGTTCTCCAATGGAATGTAAAGACCCATGAATTCACTTTGGCGAATGCCCAGCACGCACCTCATTTTCTATAAGTTTTGACTTTAGCACAATATATAAATATATCACCATGTATGCATATTCCCTGAGTCAAGTGTTATAAACATTAATATAAGGGGTCGATTCCATTTAATCAATAGAATATCATATATCCGGGCCCACTTGCCACGCTTTCCGATGCTATACATTACTTCTCGACTTCTTCCGATTGCGATTGATCGCAATCGCAATTTCCATTTGAATGTATCGACATTCCAATGCTCCGATGCTCCGATTCGATCAATCACTGTTTATAGGAACTCAAATATGTATGATTTGCAGTTTATATGCCCATCGGGTCTGGGCTTCAATCACAATCGCAAGTTTTGGTTGCATGTTCTGATATTCCTATACTCCGATGCTCCGATGCGATTAGGCCGGAATTCAAATACGTGTTAATCACATTTTATACGCCCATCAAGTCCAGGCTTCAATCGCAATCGCAAATTTTGGTTGGATGTTCTGATATGCCTATACTCCGATGCTCCGATGCGATTAGGACGGAATTCAAATACGTGTTAATCACAGTTTATACGCCCATCGGGTCCGGGCTTCAATCGCAATCGCAACTTTTGGTTACAAGTTCCGCTGCCAACTTTTCTCCGAAGCAATTTGGTGAGGATCCCACCTTATGGTACTTTGGTTCTTTGTTTAAAAGGCGCTATACTTATATAAAGCATTGCATATATATATGCTTCCGCTTACGCCTTTAGTGTAACCTCTGGTTGGGTAATGATTCTCGGAATAAGGTTTATATATATACTTTTCCGCTTGGGTTAAGATTCTTGGAATATTATGTATCCTCCCGCCTGGGTTACGATTCCCGGAATTGTGTTTATGTATCCTCCGGCTGGGGTAATGATTCTTGGAATTTTATGTATGGTGTCCTCCAGCTGGGGTAGCGATTCTTGGAATTTTCTACTCGCTCTGTCTCTGCCTCTGTTGTTCGACCATTTCATCTCGACCATTTAATATTTGCCTCTGCCTTCGCTGTGCCTCTGCCTCTACTGCTTGTTTCATCTCGACCTTTTCATCTTGATGTTGTTTGATAACGGCTTTGCCTCTACCTCTGCCTCTGCCTTTCTGCCTTTGCCTTCGTTATGCCTTTGCTGCTCGAACTTTTCATCTGTTGTCTCTGCCTTTCTACCTCTGCCTTCTTTGTGCTCTGCTGCTCTGCCTCTGCCTCTACTGCTCTCTGTAAATATTACCTGCTCTCTGTAAATATTACCTGTTGTCTTTTGCTGTTGTTCTTTGCCTATCTCTGCATCTGCTACCTTCTTTTCCATCAATGAAAGTATTTCCAACAGTCTCCCCCTTTGGCATTGATGGAAATACACTTTCTCTGTTTTCCTGCTCTTCCTCCCCCTTTGACATCAATGGCAAGGGGTTGCACATCTCGTAGTGTATATTTTGTCCTTTAATCCTTTGATCCTGAGGACCTGGTTGATGCTTCCTATGCTGGCTGATCTCCCCCTCGAATGATATTTTCGTTTATGTTCTCCCCCTGAAACTGTGCTTTCTCTTCATACCAGAGAGTAGCATCTACAGATACTACCCCTAGTCTATTTCTCAAATATTCAAATGGTTCTCTAGCAAGCGGTTTGGTAAATATATCTATTGTCTGTTCTTTTGTTGGTACATACTCCAGTTTTACTATCTTCTGAGCCACTTGTTCTCAGAGAAAATGGTACTTGATTGGGATATGTTTAGTTTTTGAGTGAAGCACAGGACTTTTAGATATACTTATATCACTTGTATTATCACATTTGATTGAGATAGGTTCATCAATACTTACCTTCATGTCTTGGAGGGTTTGCTTCATCCACATGACTTGTGTACAACATGCTGTTGCTGCTATATATTCTGCTTCTATTGTAGACAGAGAGATAGATGTTTGTTTCTTGCTTAACCATGCCACCAGACTTTCTCCTCAATAGAAAGCACCTCCACTTGTGCTTTTCTTGTCATCCACACAGCTGGCCCAATCTGCATCTGTGTATGTTGTCAAGGTGAAGTTTTTGCCTTTAGGATACCAAAGTCTATACTGTGTTGTTCCTTGTAGATATCTAAATATTATTTTGACTGCCAAAAGGTGGTTTTGTTTAGGTGTTGCTTGATATCTAGCCACCAGGCCTACTGCTAGCATGATGTCTGGTCTTGATGCTATCAGATATAGCAGACTTCCTATCATGGATCTGTAGAGTTTTTTATCTATATCAGCAGATCCATCATCAACACACAGCTTGCATCCCATGATCATGGGAGTTGACACAGGTTTGCAGTCCTCCATTTTGAACTTTTTCAACATTTCTTTTAAGTATTTTTCCTGTGAGATGAATGTGCTTGTGTTCTTTTGCTGAATTTGAAGTCCTAAGTAGAAACTGAGTTCTCCAATCATGGACATCTCAAACTCTGATTTCATCTTCTTAGAAAACCCTTTTGCTAGTTCATCTCTGTTGCTTCCAAACATAATGTCATCAACATATACTACAACAATTAGGATTTCATTTTCATGGGCTTTTATGTATAGATTGTTGTCTACTCCACCTCTCTTAAAGCCTTGTTTTTGCAAATATTTATCCAGTCTTGAGTACCAAGCACGAGGAGCCTGTTTCAGTCCATATAGAGCCTTCTTCAGTCTGCACACATATTCTTATTTGTTTGTTAAAGAGAAACCTTCCGGTTGTTCCATGTAGACTTCTTCTTCTAGATCTCCATTCAGAAAAGCAGATTTTATATCCATTTGATATACCTTGAATTCTTGGTAGCATGCAAAGGCCAAAAACATTCTGATGGCTTCCATTCTGGCTACAGGGGCAAATGTTTCATCGAAATCAAGTCCTTCGATTTGTGAATATCCTTTGCAGACAAGTATGGCTTTATTTCTGATTACCTGTCCTTCCTCATTCATTTTATTTTTGAATACCCATTTTGAGCCTATGACATTTTTCCCAGTGGGTCTAGGAACTAGTTCCCAGGTATTTGTTTTCTCAATTTGGTCCAATTCTTCATTCATTGCATTCACCCAATACTTTTCCTTGCTGGCTTCTTCAAATCTCTTTGGCTCTATCTGTGATAACATGGATATGTATACCTCTTCTGTTTGTTCAGTTAGCTGCCTTCTTGTTTGGACCCCCACTTTCTTGTCTCCTATGATCTGATCTTCAGGATGATTCTTCTTAGTGTATCTTGAGGGGGCTTTCGAGCTTAGCTCTGCATCTTCTGTTTTCTTGCTTGTTTCATCATCATTTTGGTTTTCTTCTTCATGGTTGTCTGATGGACTGTAGCAGTCTGTATCTCTTGTATTGTTTGGAAGTTCTTCATCAAATCTCACGTCAATAATTTCTACTATTTTTCGAAGAGTCTTGTTGTAGCACCTGTACCCTTTACTTTTGGAAGCATATCCTAGAAAAATCCCTTCATCTGCTCTTGCATCAAATTTCCCAAGACTTTCATCATTATTCTTTATGTAACACTTGCTTCCAAAGATTCTAAAATGTTGGATTGAAGCTGGCTTTCCATGCCATAGTTCATAGGGAGTCTTGTCACTGCTTGGCCTTAAGTGAGCTTTATTAAGGATATGCACTGTTGTGTGTACCGCTTCTGCCCAATAGGTTTGAGGAATATTATTCTCTTGCATCATGGCTCTGGCAATTTGTTGAACATATCTATTTTGTCTCTCTGCTGCTCCATTCTGTTGAGGTGTCCCTGCAATAGTAAATTGTTGTGTTATGCCATATTCATTGCATAGATCTGTAAAGTCATAATCTATGAATTCACCTCCTCTGTCCGATATGATGCATTTTAGCTTGCATCCTATCTGATTTTCTGCTAATTCTTTGAATATTTTGAATTTGTCCAGAGCTTCCGATTTATTCTTGAGAAATGCAACCCATGTCATTCTGGAGAAATCATCTATTATTAGCATGAAGTAGGATTCTCCACTTGGTGTTTTAGTTCTTGCAGGTCCACACAGATCCATGTGCACAAGCTATAGTGGTCTTCTTGTTGATAACTCATCTTTGGCCTTAAATTATGTATGGGTCTGTTTACCCAATTGACAAGATTTGCATATGGTATTAGAAGGCCTTTTTATTTCTGGCATGTCTCTGACCTCTTTATTTTTTCTCAGTCTGATGATATGATCGATGCTGAGATGCCCCAATCTACTATGCCATAACCATGACTCCTCAATTTTGCTAATATGGCATGCTTCATCTTCCTCTTTCACGATGTAAACATTTCTCTCTGTTCGAACACCTTTGAGCAGAGTCTTACCTGTGGTGCTTGATCTGACTTCACAGTCTTGTGCTCTGAAAAGAACTTCGCAACCTTTAACACACATTTGGCTGACACTCAACAAATTTTCTTTCAGCCCATATACAAATAGTACATCTTGGGCCTTACCTCTGCCATTATCTAAGCTGACTGAGCCCTTTCCCTTGATTTTTCCTGATTTATCATTGCCAAAAGTAACATTACCATTTTTCTTTTCATCAAAAGTTATAAATTTTCTCCTGTCTCCAGTCATATGCTTTGAGCAGCCACTATCCAGATACCATTGGCTTTTCATATCTTGAGCAGTTAGAGCCAGGTATCACTTATTCACCTTATTTTTCCACTGGAAGCATCCTTTTGTTTGGTATCTTTTGTAAGATGATGAATCACATCCTTTAAGAGGACACTTGGAAGGCGTATGTCCAACTTGATTGCATACACATCATTTGATCATAATTTTTGCAGAATTGTGAGTATGAACAAAATTTCTTTGATTCATAAACCTCCTTGAGGTGTTGAACATCAATATTTGTCCATACTTTCTACATTCAGTAATTTTATGGCCAAATTCCTTACAATAAAAATAGTAACCATAGAAATTATTTGCATACCTAATGTAAGGTTGTCTTCTCCATTTGTTTGTTTGAGACAGTCTCTTCACTGTTTGCATATTTTTCTAGTTTAAATTACTCCTCCTTGCATGACAATATGCAGCAATGTGTCCCTGCTTGTGGTAGACATAACAAGTGGCATTCTTCATAGGAGGGAAGAATCTCCTTTGATGGCTTTCAAATTTGACATACTCAGGGGCATATAAATCTTTTCCTGTTGTTTGAGTATTTCTTTCATTCTTTGTTATTAGAGGATTTTTCTAGGTTCTGTCTCCTTCCTTACAAGTTTCTTCTTTTGTAGGCACTATTTGAGTTGCTTCATCATCCTTCTTTGCTTTTACAAAAATAATCTCTCTGTTTTCCTTTTCTTTGTTTTTACTTGATTCTCCTTCATAGCCTATTCCAGTTTTTATCATAGGAGATCTTTGAGCAACAAGAATTTCATTCAACTTCCTAGAGCTTGTTGTTTGAGAAGAGTTTATAACCACTTTCCTTTGAGAATTTTCTAATTTCTTCATGAGACATACTACTTCTTCTTCCAACTTTTCTTGTTCCTGAGTTTTTTCATTGATTTTCTTAAGTAACATGTCCTCTATCTTCTTGGCTTCTTCAAGCTCTATCTTTAGCTGCATAAGGACTTCTGAATTTTTTTCTTCTCGCACATACTTGAGGAGAATGTCCTTTTTTTTTTCTGCATTTCAGCTTGAGTCTATCAATCTCTTCTAGAGCACTTCTTAGCTCCCCCTCAAGGTCGACTTCACCTTCTTCTTCTTCATCTTCTAGCAGGAGACCTTCAAGTTCTTCTATGGCCATCAATAAAAATTCAGAGGTTCCTTCTTCACTTCAAAGTTCATCTGGATCTTCAGATGTACTGCTGTCTTGTTGAGCATAGAAATATTTTCTATTGAACTTCTTTCCTTTCTACGAGTTCTTTGATGTATTTTTCTCTGACTCTTGAGCCTAATTCCTTAATTTCTTGTGAGGACACTTAGCAGCATATTGTCCAACTCTTCCATAGTTAAAGAATTTGAATGGAAGTTTACCTTTGTATTTACCTGAGCCTCTATCCAATTTCTTCACAAATTTTGCCTCTTCTTCATCCGAGCAAGAGCATATGTCTTCCTCTTCTTCTTTCTTATTTTATTTTTTAAAGGCTACCTCCCTCGTACTTGGCTTCTTCTGTGGGAGCCTCATATCATATGCTGTTAAATTTCCAAGTAGTTGGTTCATGTTCAAGGTCTCCCAATCAGTTGTTTCTTCTATTGCAGACACCTTGGGATTAAACCTGGATGGAAGAGATCTTAGAATATTTTTCACAATTATACTTTCTGGCATGGTTTCTCCAAGAGCTTTCATATTGTTAACAATTTCTGCAACTTTTAGGAAGAAACTGTCAATGTCTTCATCATCATTCATTTTTAAGTTCCCAAACTGGGCTCTATAGACTTGAAGTTTGGAAGTCTTTACCTTCTTGTCTCCCTCATGGATATTCTCTAGGGTATCCCACATCTCTTTGGCAGTGTCTTTGTGCATTACTTTGATAAACTCTGCCTCACACAATCCATTTAAGATGGCATTCATGGCTTTTGCGTTGGCTACAAAATCTTGTTTGGTTTCTTTCTCTGTGTCAGTATCCTTTGGGGCATATCCTAATTCCACAGCAGCCCAAACTTCTATTCCTAGAGATATTATGTATGTCCTCATTCTAATTTTCCAGAAAGCATAATTTGCACCAGTGAAAAAAGGGGCTTTATTGGTTGATCATCCTTCTTTACTAGCCATCTTGGGAACCTAGGATCTCCTTTCAGTTCTTAAACTAGTAAAAAGGAACCTGCTCTGATACCAATTGTTGAATTCTTAGTTAAACTGAGAGGGGGGGGGGGGTGAATCAGTTTAACACATATATGAGCTTTTTAAATTTTTCATCAGCTAATTTACAACTTAATTTTATAATCAACCTTAGTACATGAACAATCTTAATATGATGTGGCAAGTATTAAATTAATGTGACTTCAAACTTATTATGAGAGCAGCAAACATTAAGCAAATTTGGTAAATAATCTCAGTACACAGACAACACAGATAGAGACAGCAAATTTAAGTGGAAACCCATAAAGGGAGAAAACCACATCTTATTATTTTTGTGATGCAAAGGAAAGCTCCAACTCCCTCTCACCACTATTTTCCGCAGGCACCGACCTACAGGAGGCACCAACCTCAATTCTGCAAGCTACAACTTGCAAGGAAGCTCCAACTCCCTTCAATTTTCTGCAGGCACCAACCTACAGGAGGCTCCAACCTCAGTCAGCTACAACTGACAACTATCAAGCTTCAACTTGATAGGGAAGCTCCAACTTCCTCAATTTATCAACCGGAATGTTTGCTGATTTACCTCAGATATCAGCTCTGTTCTGTAGCATCTCTTTCTGCTCTTCTTTTCTTTATCTTCTCTGCCTCAATCTTCTATACTCTGCATTCTCTATATTTACTCTCTCTCTCACCTCTTGCAGCTTTCTTATTTTCTTCAAATATTTTCAATTTTGCTGCACACTCTCTTTTTCTCTCATTCTATTTCATCACCTTCTCCCCTTGGATATTACCCTGTTTTATACAAAATAGCTTCATGGCTATTTGTATTCTACTGGGAATTCGAAATGGACAGCCATGTCTCTTTGCCTTCTGCCTTCTCATCTCTTTTATCCGCTCATTCAGAAAATATAACTGTAGGTACCAATTTATCATTACAGTGGGATATTTGTTCTCTTCCGGAGACTTGCCAATGCATCACAAACAATAAAAATAAAAATCATTTACATTCAATTACAATGAAAACTCTAGCTCACTCATTCAGCCTCTTGGCTCGCTGCGCATTTTTCTTTTCTTTGACTGTGTCTGTCTTTTTCAGCTCTGCTTGCTCTTCTATCCTTATTTACTGTCATAGGGTAACGACCATCTGTCATGTAACTATTCTTTTTATATCAAGCTAATTGATTCTCGGCACAATAATAAAAAGAGGTTTTGATATGTGCACTGTCGTGGTGTAACTACTATGTATTCACACAAATATTTTTTGCCATGGCACAACTTCGCTTCAAGATACCACTGTTGGCCTATTTAACATATAAAATGCCTTTCGGGCCCACCATCCAAAATTTGTTTTGTGCTCGATGCGATGAGTCTCCTCCGATGATTTTCGATTGCAATTACACTTTGCGATTGTTCGATGCGATTAATCGCACCGAAACTTACTGGTATGTTCCACCGTCACCTTCATGCCGATACGATGGCCCCACACTATATATATATAATATATATATATATATATATATATATATATATATATATATATATATATATAAAGGAATGTAAAGACCCATGAATTCACTTTGGCGAATGCCCAGCACGCACCTCATTTTCTATAAGTTTCGACTTTAGCACAATATATAAATATATCACCATGTATGCATATTCCCCGAGTCAAGCATTATAAACATTAATACAAGGGGTCGATTCCATTTAATCAATAGAATATCATATATCTGGGCCCACTTGCCATGCTTTCCGATGCTATACATTACTTCTAGACTTCTTCTGATTGCGATTGATCGCAATCAAAATTTCCATTTGAATGTATCGACATTCCAATGCTCCGATGCTCTGATTTGATCAATCATTGTTTATCGGAACTCAAATATGTATGATTTGCAGTTTATATGCCCATCGAGTCCGGGCTTCAATCGAAATCGCAACTTTTGGTTGCATGTTCTGATATGCCTATACTCCGATGCTCCGATGCGATTAGGCCGGAATTCAAATACGTGTTAATCACAGTTTATACGCCCATCGGGTCCAGGCTTCAATCGCAATCGCAAATTTTGGTTGGATGTTCCGATATGCCTATACTCCGATGCTCCGATGCGATTAGGCCGGAATTTAAATACGTGTTAATCATAGTTTATACGCCCATCGGGTCCTGGCTTCAATCGCAATCGCAACTTTTGGTTACAAATTCCGCTGCCAACTTTTCTCCGAAGCGATTAGGTGAGGGTCCCACCTTATGGTACTTTGGTTATTTGTTTAAAAGGTGCTATACTTATATAAAGCACTGCATATATATATATGCTTCCGCTTCCATATTTAGTGTAACCTCTGGCTGGGTAATGATTCTCAGAATAAGGTTTATATATATACTTTGTCGCTTGGGTTAAGATTCATGGAATATTATGTATCCTCTCACCTGGGTTACGATTCCCGAAATTGTGTTTATGTATCCTCCGACTGGGGTAATGATTCTCGGAATTTTATGTATGGTGTCCTCCAGCTGGGGTAGCGATTCTCGGAATTTTCTGCTCGCTCTGTCTCTGCCTCTGCTGTTCGACCATTTCATCTTGACCATTTCATCTTTTCCTCTTCCTTCGATGTGCCTTTGCCTCTACTGCTCGTTTCATATTGGCCTTTTCATCTTGATGCTGTTTGATAACGGCTCTGACTCTGCCTCTGCCTTTCTACCTCTGCCTTCGTTGTGCCTCTGCTACTCGACCTTTTCATTTGCTGCCTCTGCCTTTCTGCCTCTACCTTCTTTGTGCCTCTGCTACTCCGCCTCTGCCTCTACTGCTCTCTGTAAATATTACCTGCTATCTTCTGCTGTTGTTCTTTGCTTGTCTCTGCATCTGCTTCCTTCTTTTCCATCAATGGCAATATTTGCAACCTAAACAGTCATGTATATGTACAAAATTGTGGACATCTTAAGATTGTTTATGATAAGACCTCCTTTATATCTGAGATCTCCTCTCTTGCACACCGTACATCATAAGTTGGTTTGGAACCTCCATTGTCTTCTGAAATAAGTCAAATTGTATTGCACTGTGTATGCCTACAGAAATTTTTTCATTTTCTTAACCAATGACAAGTATTAGAATCTTGAGGGAAGAAGTCAATTTATTTTCTCAACAGTTTAAGGTGCATGGTCATGCAGTTTCATTACCACATTGTTTTTCTAGTGCACCAGTAGTTTTATATATATTGATGACTTCATGAAACTGGCCTATGATAACATGTTTTGGAGTTTAAATTTGTGGATGTAAATTGGATCATCTTGATTTAATCTATGCATTGCTTCGACTCTCTTTGGTCTATCTAGAGAGGAAAAAGATGTTAAGAAAATTGATAATAAGGGCTAGCTCTAATACATCGTCATATAGTCAGATTTATAGAAATGAGTTCAAAAGGAACAATGGAGATCACTCCAAGACAAAACAAAAAATATATATAAAATTCAGAGCAAGTCTCTTTCTATCTTCATACAGTCAGAAGTACTTGCGAAATCAAGGTATGATTCTACTATTAAGGTGTTTAAGTTGATTGCACTATTGTTTAATGTCATTATTGAATGATCTAAGCATGTAAGAAAATTTTCCAGGTCAATTTTACTGACACAGTTGCAGCATGACAAAGTATCATTCATAAAAGATAGATGATCAACTAAAGTAAATATTCATAAGGAGCTATGGTCCCTGGTAGAATGGATTTTCAACATGTCTTGCGTGACAACATTTTCAACAGAAATACCATGTCATAAGATGTTGATATTCAGAAGCCATATGACTGAATGACTATGGATTAGTGGTAGGTTATAGATAGCTTTGTGGTTATGCTTTGGATGAGGATACCTTTCTAATATTTAGAGGGAGCTATGGTCAGTTTACAACTATAGATAATATTTGTTTATAGATAAATATACTCTCAATATTTTCTTTAATGTACTTATTCCCAGATAAAATGGAGAGGATTTTGATCAGGAGGCTCTCATGTTCATGAAAGTATCCCCATTGAGTGTGATCAGTAGAACCTTGCCAAAACTGCTGATTTGGTAGGATGATAATTAGCAGCCTTTTGTGTTATATATCTGAGAATCAACTTTATTTCGTGAATGAATCAAGGACTGAAGTTTGAGAGCATCATTGAGACTAAATATTTAAAGCAGGAGGCATGGCTTATTAGAAAGTCATTTGTGTGAAAGAGCTCTCCTGTGAGAAATTTGAGCACGTATATGAAATAATCGTTGCATGTTGTAGAATGTGATTCCCCTTTCAAAAAATAATGTGTTCCATAATCATTCCAAGCATGATTGCATCAGGTGCCACCTTACATGTGATATGACACAGCTAGGAGAAATCAAGCTCCACCATTAGAGGATGGTTGTGCAAATTATCGACATCCTCACAAAGCCTCTTGACATGGTCAAGTTTATCTCTCTTCAGGCAGAGGTTGGGAATTATGGTAAGATCCTACTATGAGAATCTTGGTTAAATACTGAGCTCTGGGAGCTCCTAGGGGCCTGGGGTTCTTGTTGGGTTGTGATACCCCATGATGGTTGACATATGTGTATGACGAGGATTTCACCTTCCCCTAAAATTGTGAGCACATGTGCACAGGATGATTGGTTCAACTTCTTCTATGGATACCCCAGTTACAAATGCATTCAGCCATTTACTTAAGGACATGTCAGTGGGATGTGGTTCATCCTTTCCCCACCTATATGATGTTTATTCCCTACAATTTCCAATTGAAATATCAGTTGGATGTGGTTCATCCTCTCCCCATGTGCAGGATCCTTCCTATTGTTGTTGGTTTGCATGCGTGTAGGGCATGGTTCATCCTTTCCATACTCTCGGTCTTTTTCATGCGTGTAGGAAGTGGTTTATCCCTTCCCTACATATGGTTATGATTCAATTTTGTAGAATGCGGTGCACTAATAACATATCACACTAATAATTTTTCCAGACTGGAAGATAGATGTCTATTTACTTTACAAACATAGATGTGTAATCAAGTGTTCTTATATTTATTATCTATATTTGAGGCTAACTAGATTGGCACACACAAAACAGTAACAACTTAACAAGTTCTACAATAGAACTTCGAATATATAATTGTTGTGATAGCCAAGGATCTTCAAATGTTATCAATTTATTCTAGTCTAGGTGAAACAAATTACTCCTTAATACAAGTAGGATGTGCTATCTAAGCATAAGATCAGACATTCCATTTAGGCACAAATAATCTTGATGCAATGTTTCTGATATCCAAGACTTCTTGACATCATAGGATGACAACAAAATACCAGTGGAGCTTGGAACATTGATAACATTTGAAGATCCTTAAATGACATAAATGTTTAAGGACAGATACCAGTGGAGCTTGGAAAATTGAACAAAATTATGTTATTGGATATCAACTACAATAGTTTATGTGGATATATACGCTTGTCCCTGCAGAATTGAAAAATGTTGGAATCATTGTCTTTTAGTACAAATAGTATATCAGGCACTATGCCTGAATGGATTAGAGATATGTCCGTGCTCCACATCCCGCTTCTTATATCAAATAATTTATAAGGGGGAATACCTATCAAGATTCGCTACCTTCAAAAAATCCAAATTATTTACTTAGCAATGAACCATCTGTCAGGTCTCATCCCACAAAATATTTCGAACATATCAGTAATGACTAATCCAGATTTCACAAGGTCTAGGCCCACTATACTTGGCTCTTCACAGTACTATAGTGATGAAGTTTATATGGTGGAGATGCGTCATGAATTGGCATATAAATATGTCGACCTATAGACTCACACAGTTATAGGTCCCTCTACAAACAACCAGACTAGTGCGATCCCCAAGGATATTGGATATCTCAGAGGATTGCAGACTTTCAATATATCCCATGTGGAAAACTATTGAGGAGCTGTGTACAAGAATATAGTGTGTGTACAAGACTAAAGAGTGTATTCAAGGTGTCAGAAGGAGAACAAATACGAAAAATTTATGATTTTGGCACTATAAATTGGGCTAAGCTTTTACAAACCCTATTCAAGGCCTTAATACCTAAATCCTACAACTTGGGTATGGAAGTGGCAACATCCTCCAAAAAAGTGCATTTATTCACAAACCTACAAACCCTAGATTTGGAATTTATTCCTGTGGTTGGTCAGGGTTCCTTAACTATGTTTTTAAGGGATTTGGAGGCACTGGAGATCTCCGTCCTACAACTGATCCATAAATTTATAAATATTTAAGTGTTTGCTGTGTTTGAAAAGAGAGAAATGAGAGAAAGGAGGAGAGCACGGGATCTGAGCTTTGGATTTTTTTGTGTGAGCACTTCATTCTAGACTCTACACATCATGGATGCTCAGAGAAAATCCTGCAGTCACACTAGCTATGTAAATATGGCGAGGGACAATAGTTACTGTGGCTCCTGGAAATATCCATGCTACGAAAAAAGTTTCCGTGCCTTATGCCAATCTCCACCCTGATCTCCAGTTTTTCCCCTTTGGTCATGGGCTCTCGCTCGACAACAGTTACTATGACTTATGGCAATTTCCATGCTACTCTATAGTTTTCCCCTTTGCTTATGTGTTCCTGCCATGGAAATCTCCACAATGCTCTCTAGTTTCCCCCTTTTGATTATGGGCTCCTGCAAGACAATACTTACTGTGACTTATGGAAATCTCCACGCTGCTCTCCAGTTTTCCCCTTTTGTTATGGGTTCCCGCAGGATGAATTGATCGAGTAGGAACTAGTTTTCGAGCTCCCGTCGGATCAATTAATCGAGTTAGCAACCAGTTTTCGGGATCCCGCTGGATCAATTGAGCGAGTAGAATTTTTCCAAAGGGATATGGGAAAATTGAGTGTATTGCACAAATTATTGAAAAACTATAATAAAAATACATGTAAACGACTTGAAAAATAGTTTGAAACAAAAAACTTTTTGATAATGCAAAATATATAAAGGTTGTTAGAGTTGCAATGAATTAGATTTTTTCATGTTGCATTTTTTATACTCATTACTATTATGACAAATTACTATTATGGCAAAGGTTAATGCATATTCAATGATAATGTTTATGTGTAAGGAGTGAAAATATGGTTAGAAGGATTTTTTTGTTTCTTATTTTCATCATTAAAGTTTACGGTGAAATAATATCTATAATCATCAATAAAGGAAATATATGTAATATCACATAGTAGTGTGGGAGATCATGTTGGGATGAAGATATTTTTGACTAAAGGTAGTGTGCCTATTATTTGGGATAATTTTCATTAATGTTTTTTCTACCAGGATTTTATTGGTATTTTCACATATGGAATGGTAACTTTATATTTTTAGCACAAGACAAACTAGATAAAGTGATGAGTGTCATTGATTTTCATCATTTATAGTTCATGAAATATATCACAAAAAAGGTCATTTTCATAGTTCTGACTCTGCATCTACTAAAAAACATCCTTAAATTCCTCATTCTTTGAAGATTCCTCTCTATATGTATCATGGGTAAGTGGATCTATGTGCATAAGTGTTCTTAAGGCTATGATATTTGGTGTGAGCGGCCTTGAAAGCATATCAACCAACTGCTTTGTGTTTCCCTTATTTTATTTGATCACCAAATGAATTGTTTGCAAAAACCACATTCACTTATAATTCCTGGTTTTTTGTAGCATACTCTAGGTATGCAAGTATTGTAGTTGTTAGTGATATGTGTGGATTACTTTCTCCTTTCCCATTAGATAATGCTTCCACTTCATCAAAACATGCACTAAGGCATATAGATTCTTATCGTAGGTATGGTGGTTAAGAACTTACTCATGAAATAATTTAGAATGGTATCATATAGGTCTTCCTCCCTACATCGAGACCACTCCCAAAGAATACCCACTCACATATGTCTCCACTTCAAAGGGTTGCTGCAAGTTTGGTAATACCAGAATTAGTGCTTGATTGATTTTCTTCTTTAGCTCCTTCCAAGCCCACTGTTGAATCTTTCTCACTATAAAATATGCCACTAGCTATTACGACATGGAGAAGTGTTGCTACCATTCAAAATGAGGTTATGAATTTCCTCAAGTATTGTGTTTCCCCAATGAAACTCCTAACCTTATAAACATTAGTAGGAACCTGAAATTTTGTGATGGGCTGCATCTTGGGAGGATTTATCTTCATATCTCCTCCACCTATCACATACCCTAGATACCCCAAATACTATTTTTCAAAATCACACTTCTTGAGTTTTGATGGGAGTCAGTGCCTTGTCAATTTATCCAACACCGTCGTCAAATGTGAGATATGTTCCTCCCGAGTAGCATTGTATACTAGTATATCATCCAAATAGAAAAGAACAAAGGAATCTATAAAATGGTGCAATACATAATTCATTAATATCATAAACATAGGTGGTGCATTACATATCCCAAATGGCATGAATAACCACTCATACAAACTTTTCATGGTTTTGAAGGTGGTATTCCAAGTATATTCTTCTTGGTCTTGAACCTAGTGATTTCCAAGCTTTAAGTCTAGCTTGATGAAGTGATTTTCTTGTGAGAGTTGATCCAACATATCATCTATTATGGGAAGGGGGTGTATGTTATAAAGAGTAATTTGGTCAACACCCTCTAATATATACAAATTTTCCAAGTCCTATCCTTATTTGTCACAATTATTAAGTGGTGACCTAGATGGTGATGTACTTGGCCAGATGGCACCCTATTCCAACAATTTTTGAAACAATTTCTTCAACTCACTTTCTTCTATAAGAAAATATCTATACAAACTAATGTTTGGCAATTAGGAGTCCAATAATAATTGGATCTTGTGCTCCACATTCCTCTTATGTGGTAAACCTTTAGGCTCTCAGAACACATCCCTATATACCTGTAGGAACTCTTCCAATTATTGTTTTTGTTTCTTATTGCACCACCCCAGGGAGGCCTTTCCCCTTATTGGATCTTTTATAAACTGATTTTCTATTATGAGAAATAAAAAATACTTCTTGTTGGAACTCATCAATTTCTTAGCTTGGTTGGCACTTACTAGCTATTTATTTTACTTTCCTTTGTACACATTGATGATGAATGATTTACCATCCTTGATGAGTTGGTAGTAGTTTTCTCTTTGCTTGAATATTGCATCTCACATGTACATCTAGGGACTCTCAAACATGACTCTACATACATCAAGGGGGAACACATATAATTCTACTTCATCAATAAATTCAACATTGGTACCATATCTAATATTGCATTTTTTTTTTACCTTCAATTTTGCATCCTTGTTTACCCATCCCAGTCGATATGGGTTTGGATGATCACAAAATTCCAACCCCAACTTCTTGACCAAATCTACTACAATGAGTTTCTCCAATTATCTTGAGTTACATAGAGCATCAATATTTGTCTTCTTAACCTATGTCTTTATGTGGAAGAGTTTGGTAATTTATTTCTCTTCTTTTTTATGAAGGTTACTCAGATCCTTCTCCTCCACTGACGTACATATTATCCTCTCATCCCCATTTGTGATGCTTTCAAGTTGGATGTTCAAATCAATAACCATGATATCCTTCTTCTTATTATATTTCTTTCTTTTTTTAGCTTTATATCTAGATGATACATCCAACACTTATCCTCTATATGATCATAAATGTTTCATTGGTTGCAATAGTTGTTGAGGTATTTGCACTAGTGTGTTGTGATTGTCGTCTTTTTATATTTTCCCCCTTTTTGCTTCTTCTTCACCTCCTTGGAAACACATATTTCTCCTTTTGCTTAGATCCACTTGAGTGTGCTCTCTTCAAGCCTATGTTCTCCAAATAATATACTTGCACAAAACACCTATCCACGAATCACGGATTGAACAACATCACTTTCTCCCGTAGATGATAGTGTATAGCCCCTAAACACTTGAGCTATACTTATATGTTATTTTTGGAGAGACCCAACATTACTGCCATATTTTTGAACTCTGTGGTGTGCCCTTCCATGTTTTTCCCTGGTTTTGTCCTCAAGTATTGACACCAGATCCACTGGTCCTCTACGTGTCCAATAGGGTAAAACTATGACATTATGAGGGTTTTGAAGTCCTATCACTTACTCATTAGAGGCTCTCTGTCCAACCTTAGTATCTCTATGTGGCTCTCCCACCAAGTCAGGGAATGGCCCTCTAATTTCAAATGCGCAAGTGAGATATTTTGTTCTTCCTCAATTTGGTGGATGTTGAAATACACTTCTTTTTGCTGCAACTAGTGGTGGAGCTTCAAAGTGTCAATATCACCATCTTATGGCCTGATATCAACCTTTCCTTCGATTTTAAACAAGTTTTGTGACTGATTGACAACACTCTAAAAGGATTTATATTTCCATTAGAGGAATTTTTAGGTATAAAATGGGCATCCTTAGGAAATTATAAAATGATAGTGGAAATAATAAAATATGTTTACATTACATAATCAAATTTTAGAGGGAAAAAAAATAATTTTTCAACTCGTATTTTCAACTTATCTCCCTGTGGGTTTACTGAAATTCGATGGATGCATAATTTGATTCCTCATCCAAGGAGTACCCATTTTGCCTGCTTTCGATGGACCCTGCTACACTAAATGAGAAATACGTCAGAAACATTATTGTAATCACATTTTTTCATGTATTTTTAGTTTTTTCGTGTATTATTTCTCAATTTTTCGTGTAGCAGTGTCTATAAAAAAAATCTAACATGTGTACTCTTTAGATGAAGAATTAAATTTTTCATCCCACAAGTAATCCCGATTGAAATTTGAGTAAAATGTTAAGGATATAAGTTGAAAATAAGAATTGAAGAAATAGTTTTATTATTTTGTTATTATTTTTTTTTTACTTTTTTACTCCTAAAATGGCAAATCTTCCCCCATGGTTGAAATCATCATCTTTAATCCTATTGGTTCTTATAAAGTTTATTTTGGTTTTACATTTTTCTTAGGAGGCCCAATTTAAACCTCCAAATTTCTCTAATTTGCGTTCTTTCTTCGCCTCATTCTTTGTTTCTTCTTGATCTCTTTATCTCCTTCTTGATTTCTCCTCTACATTTGAACCCACATCTTCTTCAATTATCCAAATATTATTTCTTAGGGCTTCCATGAGGAGACTTACATTGTGATTTATATCAGTGACTTGTTGTTCTAGCTATGAAACGTCTCCTCATCTGCAAGATCATGAGGGTTATTCATATATTTCTTGGCCATGATCATGGATTTAAGATTTTTCTCCCATCCAATCCAGATCCCCTACAAATATCCACAAAATATCCAAATAAAATAGCTTTGATACTAAAATTTCCTATAAAATTCGGTGGATATTCCACTGGAAATTTCGTCACGATAGTTTTGATAAAATTATATTTAAAATATGAAATTTTACATTATTAATTTTTTATTAGATTTTCATATCTGTCGATTAACTATTAATAGTGCACACATGAGGATGAAAATTATATAGACTATAGATAATGGAAAAATAAAATTTCATTCACACATTTCACACAAGTTATGCTATGGGAAACCTTTTCAGGAGAAAAACCTAGCTAGAAGGCGAGGTCACTCTGCTCTTTTTATTTTAATGAAAATATGGCTGCAAGTACTAATAAATATGGCCTATGTCCTATGGGCTGCTACAATGTAGAAATCCTCTCTCTTTTCTTTATCTCTTATTCCTCTTGGATATTTTTACACATATATTGAACAAATTCACTCAAAATAATGGAATCCCTTTTCATCCTAGTGTCTCGGTTATAACACAACCTGATAGCCTACAAGTGGTTAGCTTTGAATACCTGAAATATTAAATAAAGTTATAATATTGAATATTTTAGATTTTTTTAAATCATAATAATGTGGCTATCCCCTTGTCTATAAATAATCGGGGCTAATGTGGCATCTTCTTCAATTATTTTGGTGAAAACAACATAGGTCAACTTCCGAGTGGCATAACTTTCACATACAAAATCTGATTGACATGATTCCAGTATTTTTGGAAAGGTATTTTTGTGTAGAATAACATAATAAGGTGCTTTAGTAAATCAATAATTTTTAACCCCAAATTTTTTTTTTTTAATTCCTCAAAATGCTCCCATAAGGTCTTAGACCCTATTTTGCTAAACTAGGCCCCTCTAGTAGATGTGGTTCTTTGAACTGATTTATCCACTTATTCCACTCTAAAAGCATCGACATGGATGAAAAAAATATAGTTATCTAATATAGATCCTCTTCTAGATACCCTTATAGTTTATGATCCCAAAATGGTCCCATGCTTCCATGGTCATCTTGTAATCAATGAACATGAATCATGATAATTCGTAGTATCAACATGCCCCTTTGTATATGCATGTCTAACTTATGTAAGTTGGAACTTTCCCAAGCCACTCAATTGTATTTTTTTATACGCAAGTGCACTTTGTAATATTATTATATCATATGTGTTTCTTTTTTATTCATCCATGGAGTCTCAAATGCCCCATACTCATTTTTTTTTTCAGTCTATAGCTAGTATATTTTTTTTAATAGGCACATTTTTTCATAATTACATTTCCAAGCCTTTCAAATACATAATATAAGACATTTAAATAAGGTAATACCAACCATAAAACATAGAAAAAACATGCACATGGGCTCAACGACCCCCATAACACATTTACGTTCATGCACTTGGGAACAATGGCCCTCAAAATATTTCCTCATCTCACTAGCCAATTTAATGTGTCCTTGCTTACTAGCCTAGTTCTGCATATACATGCCATTTATATTGCAGGGGTAAAATAGGGGATTTAAATTCCACTCCCCATTACTTAGTCACTATCCCCAATTCTTATATACATATACAATAAATTATACAAAAAATGAGGGTATTCCTCGCTCATCACATCCTCATCGTCCCATGTACCATAGGTATGAACAAAATGGGTCCATTTCCCCTTTAATACGGTAAAATTTGAATTCCATAACACCGTGACTTTCTCATCCAAAATCCATATTGGTCAGACCTAGAAGTCTCCTTCGGGCTTGTGACACCCTAGGTATGTTTCCCTCCTATTTTTTGCAAGGTAATGATAATTGATATCCTAAATGACTATATCTCAATGTAATGGCTTGAAGAATGGCATCTTAGATCTGTGATATAAGAGGAAATAGGATAGATAAATCGAATTGGGGTTATCTGTTAATTTTATTTAATTTTATGGTGCAAAAAATAAGATAAATTATAGGAATATTCTAATAAGAACATGCAAAGACACCTTGAGGAGATGATAAAAAGGAAAACACACAACAATGTGGTGGTTGGATCTCCTATTAGTTAATCTCATTAGTAAAGCTACAAATTTATATGGGCTGAGGGAATGGGATTTCGTGAAAGAGAATATTTTCACGAGAAGAGGAAGATAATTAAGAGGGAATGAGAATGAGTTCTTACCAAGGAATAACTAAGAAACCATTCGATGTGCTAACTAGTGGTGATAAACTACATGTAGATGGGTGATTTTTGAAAGACAACTAATAAACCACTTAGGGTGCTTGTTTTGAGATTATAAGCCACTCTTAGAATGCTTAACATAACTAATAAACCACCCAAAGTTGTGAATTTTTTCATGCTTAACTAGATGATAAAATACCTAATGCTAAATGTATTTTCTATCATGTCTGTACTGAATATGGCTCCCTGTTAAATATGTTGAAGAGAATTTCCCCTTACATCATGGATTTGGCTCAAGGGTGAATTCTCTAATTAATTCTTCTTACTATAGGTCAATGGTTGGGTGGAAAATTGAAGTACCACCTTTAGTATTCCCCTTTCTGTATTGTAAATAAGATACTCTGAGTTGAAAGTTGTGAAATTAAAGAATTTCTCCATGTTAATTGATGTGCAGCTTTCAATAGTGTTGCATGAACTTGTCGAATGTAATTATTGGGTGGTTATGTTTCTTTTTATTAAAAATTTCCATTGTGATTTATATTAGTGACTTGTTGTTCGAGCTATGAAAACCTCTCCTGTGAAGGATGATGCATGTTATTCACAGATTTCTTGGCCATGATCAGGGATTTAAGAATTTTCTCCCATCCAATATCAATCCCCTACAAATATCCATAAAATACCGAAAAAAAAACTGCTTTGATACCAATATGACTTGTAAAATTCCGTGGATATTCTATTGGAAAGTTCGTCATGACATATCTGATAAAATTATATTTAAGATATGAAATTTTACATTATTACAATTTTTTTAGATTTTTGTATATGTATATTAATTTTTAATAGTGCATGCATGAGGATGAAAATTATATAGACAATAGAGAATGACAAAATAAAATTTCATGCAGAAATTTTACATAAGTTATACTATGGGAAACCTTTTAAGGGGAAAAACGTAGCTAGATGGTGGGGTCGCTTTGCTCTCTTCCTTTGAATAAAAATATGGCTGCAAGTACAAAGAAGTATGGCCTATGACCAGTGGGATACTAAAATGCACAAATCCTCTCTGTTTTCTCCATCTATTAGCCCTCTTGGATATTTTTGCTAATATATGGAAAAAATGCACTCAAAATAATGGAATCCCCTTTCCTCCTAATGTCTTGGTTATAACACAACCTGATAGCCTACTAGTGGTTAGGTTTGACTACATAAAATATCAAATGGAGTTATAATATTGAATATTTTAGAGTATTTTACATCATAATCATGTATTTATCCCCTTTTCGATAAATAATGGTGCCTAATGTGGCACCTTCTAGAATTATGGTGGTGAAAACAGGAAGGTCAACTTTTGAGTGGTATAACTTTCACATACAAAATACGATTGACATGATTCTTATATTTTTCAGAAGGTATTTGTGTGTATAATAGCATGATAAGGTGCATTAGTAAATCAATAAATTTTTACCCAAAAAAATTTGTTTAATTCCTAAAAATATTCTCATAAGGTTTTAGACCCCATTTTGCAAAACTAGGTCCCGCTAGTAAAAATGGTTAACTGAAAGGATTCATCCACTTTTTCCACTCTGAAAGCATCTACATGGATGAAAAAAATATAATTATCTAGTCTCGATACTCTTCTAGGAACCCTTATAGGCTATTATTCCAAAATGGTCCCATGATTCCATGATCATCTTGTAACAATGAACATGAATCATGATAATTCGTAATGTCAACATTCCCATTTTTATATGCATGCCTAACTTATGCGAGTTGGAACTTTCCCAAGTGACGCAATTGACTTTTTTATACGCAAGTGAAAATTTTATTATGATTAAATCATATGTGTTTCTCTTTTATTTAGCCATGGAGTCTCAAATGCTTCATACTCATTTTGTTTTTTAGTCTATAACTAGTATATTTTTTGTTAATATGCATGTTATTTCATAGTTACATTTCCAAGCATTTCAACTACAAAATATCAAAAAATTGGACAATTTCATACCAACCACAAAACACAAAATAAAATATGCACATGCGCACAATGAACCCCATAACACATTTATGCTCACGCACTTGGGAAGAATGGCCCTCAAAATATTTCCTTAGTTCAGAATCCCATATAATGTGTCCTTGGTGACTAGCCTGGGTCTACATATACATGCCATTTATATTGCAAGGTTAAAATAGGGGTTTTACATTCCACTCCCCATTATTTAGTCATTTTCCACAGTTCTTATATATATAGTACAAATTTGTTTCCGTCAAGGCATCTCCTATAAGATCCTCCCTCACTCCTCCTTACTTCCCATATGAAATATCCAAAGGTGAAAGTGGCTAATATCAATAAAACATTTCAAATGGGGACTTACTAGTATAATTGTCAGATATTTTATTATGAGAATTTTATACATACATGCCAAATTTTCCTCGTAGGTTTTCAATTACTTCTAATTGTAACCCCTTAAAAGTTGCATGAAATTCCCATTAATTACTTCTATCTACCCATATGTCTATGGATGGGATGTCGTAGACCTCTTCAATTCCATTTCCATTTTCTCCCACAATGTAGTCCAAAATAGAATGAGACATATTGTGTCCCTGTCTAAAATAATGTTCCTCGGTATCCTAGAATACACCCATACCTATCAAAAAAAAGGTTCGCTACTTATTTTCCACCGAGAGTTATACCTATCAACTACCATGAAGAGTTAGTCATGTACCCTCCTAGTTGTTGGTAAACCTCCCAAACATTCCATGGAAATACTTTCCCAGGGATGATTTCACTACAGGTAAGGGATGCTATACACTTTTCTCCCTATTACTACTCTTTATAGTACATTAAGGCATCCATCCACTTATAAAACTAGATTTTTTCTCTTGCATATTGGGTTAATACACATCACTATACAAGTTGGCTCCTATATTCCCTACACCAAAGTTTCCTGCAATATTTGAGGTGTGAGGTTCTCTAGTCAGTTGCAATCACTAACACTGTTACCGATGAAATAGGTAACTGCACTGTTACCTAATTTTTTTTGGTAGCATAAAAAGCACCCGATTTTGAAAAGTGGTGATGCAGAATCACCTTTTTTTTTCTTAGCACATTTTTGACACTTCAATATTTTTATTTATGAAGTATGAATATTTGTTTTAAAATGTTAGTGATTTTCATGCTAATTTTGAAACGTATTGATGCAGCATCAACTTTTTTTTTTAGAGCGGTGATTTTTATGATAATTTTGAAACATATTGATGCATCATCAACCTTTTTTTTTTAGAGTGGTGATTTCATGCTGGTAATAGAACACAAAACTTAGATAAAAATATATATATATAAAAAAAATAAAAAAAACCAATAAAAATGTAAAAAAAAAACAAAATTAACTCGTAAAAATAAAAAATTTAAAGAAAAATAAATTTTAAAAAAACAAAAATATTCGAAAATTATATAAAAAGAAATGACAAAATTTGAAAAAAAAACAACAATTAAAAAAAAAAAAAAAAAAAACAAAACATAACCAAAAAAATTAAAAAATAAAACATCAAAAACATTTTTTTCTAAGTTATTAAAAAAAACCATATAATTAAAAAAAAAATTAAATAGAAAATTTAAAAATAATTTAAATTACAAAATTAAAATTTAGATAAAAAAATAAAATACAAAAAAGAAAGAATTAAATTAAAAAATAATAATAATAATAATAAGAAAAAAAATATATAAATTTTAAAATTAACAAAAAAATTAAAATTGTAAAAAAATTAAAATAAAAGAATTAAAATAAAAAAAACTGTCATTAAAAAACAAAAAAAATGAAAAAAACCACGTGCAAATAATTAAAAAACAAATATCCATAAACTTACTATTTTTTTTTAAATGAAACAATTTATAAATTTTAAAAATGAAAAACTAAATAAACTAAAAGATTTAAAAAAAAATTAAATTAAAATAAAATTTAATAAATTTAATAAATAAATTTTAAATTTTAAAAAATAATTAATCTAAAATATTAAATTTAAAAATAAAATTAAAAAAAAAAACAAAATAAATTTAAAATAAAAATTTTGAATTAAAAAAAATTAATAATTTAAAATTTTTTGAATTAAAAAAAAAAATCAAATTAAAAAAAAAAAGAATTTTTGATTGTGGTGGCACCGCCAATCGGCCTCCCGCCCAGGTGACGGCAGAGGCTGGCCGCTGGGCGGGAGGGCGATTCCGAGAATCGGCCTCCTGCGGCAGGCAGACGATTCCGAGAATCGGCCTCCCGCGGCGGGCAGGCGATTTCGAGAATCGGCCTCCCGCGGCGGGAGGTCGATTCCGAAAATCGCCCTGAGGCTGATTCTGGGAATCGCCCTCCCGCGGTGGGAGGTCGATTCTGGGAATCGCCCTCCTGCGACGGGAGGCCAATTCCAGGAATCGCCCTCTCGTGGCGGGGAGGCCGATTCCGGGAATCGCCCTCTCGTGGCGAGAGGCTAACTTCGGGAATCGCCCTGAGGCCGATTATGGGAATCGCCCTCCCGCAGTGGGGAGGCCGATTACGGGAATCGCCCTCCTGCCGCGGGAGGCCAATTCACGGCCTTCCGCAGCAGGAGACCGATTCTGGGAATCGCCCTCCAGCGGCGGAAGGCCGATTTCGGGAATCAGCCTCCCGCCGCAGGAGAATCAGCCTCCCACAGTGCGAAGGCGATTCCCAGAATCGGCCTCCCGCCGTGGGAGGGCGATTCTTGGAATCGGCCTCCCGCCCAGTGGCCGGCCTCCGTTGCCACCTAGGCGGGAGGTCGACTGGTGGTGCCACAACGATCAAAAAATCCTTTTTTTTTAATATATATATATATATATATATATATATATATATATATATATATATATATATATATATATATATATATATTTTTTTTTTTTTATTTTTTTTTTAATTTGATTTTTAAATTCAAATAATTTAAAATTACTTTTTTTCATTTAATTTTTATATTTGAAATTTAATTTGTTTTAATTTTTTTTGTTTTTAATTTTTTTTTCTAAATTTTGTTAATAATTTTTATTAAATTTTGTATTTTTTTTTATTTAATTGATTTTTTTTAATTTTGTATTTTTTTTTTTAATTATTAAATTTTATGTTTAGTTTTTTCATTTAATTTTTTAAAATTTAGTAAATTTTGTATTTTTTTTTAACTTATTTGAATTTAATATTTTTTTATTATTATTTTTTTAATAACATAAAATTTTTATATTTTTTTTTTATTTCAATCAAATTTTTATTTTTTTGATTAAACTTAATATTTTCAAATTAATTTGCTTTTTTATTTTATTTTTTATTTAATATATTTTTTTCAATTTTTCAATTTTAATTGATTTTTAAAGTTTTTAAAGTTTTTATTTTAACAATGTTGTTTTTTTTTTTCTTTTTCTTTATATTTAAAATTTATTTTTTATTTCAAAATTTATTTGTTTATTCATTTATTTATTAAAATTTAATATTTTTTTTAAAATTTAATTTTTTATTTTAATATTAACATTTGTTTTTTTTATTTGAGAAAATCTAATATATATATATATATATATATATATATATATATATATATATTATTTTTTATAATTTAAATTTAATTTATTTTTTAAAATGTGTTTGTTTTTTTAATATATATTTTTTTAAATTTAATATTTTTATTGTATTTTATTTTTAATTAATTTTTCATTTTTTTACTTTTAATTTCAATAATGCTTTTTTTTTTTTTTAGGTTTTAAATTTATTAAAATTTAATATATTTCTTTAAATTTAATTTTTTATTTTAAAATTTGTTTTTTTTTTTAATTTAATAAACATTTTCTTTTTCTTTTTTAAATTTAATTTCTATATTTTGTTTTTTTTAATTTAATATTTTGTTTTTGTTTTTGTTTTTATTTTTCTATTTCTTTATATTTTGAAATTTTAATCTTTAAATTATTTTTTATTTTTTATTTTTTCCTTAAATTTTAGGTTTTTTTTTAATGTTTGAATTAAAATTTTTATTTTGTTTGTATTTTTATTTTTTTATTCCTATATATTTTTAAATTTTAAGCTTTAAAATGTTTTTATTTTTTAAATTTACTTTTTTTCTTAAATTTTAGGTTTTTTTTAAATGTTTGAATTTTAAAAATTAAAAAATGTTATTTCTATTTTTAAAAATGTCAAAAATATGACAGTTTTTTTTTTGGTTATTCCAGCATCAAATGGTTTTGTTTTGAGGGTGTTTTTTCAATCCTTTTTTCAAGAAACAATTTAGTTTTTAGCATAATTTTATAAAATGTTGAAATTTGACCTTCAAAAAAAACCAAGCGCGTTCTGGAATACACTTTTTTTGTTTTTGGGGTGTTTTTTCATGTTTTTCGAGTCCTTTTGGGCTAGAGTTCTCGTTTTGAGGTCAGGTTACCTATTTCATCGGTAACAGTGTTCACTGACCTTTAGGAACACATAAATTATCTAATGTGTATGGTAACCCATCCTTGAAATGGTGGCCATTTGTTTTGTCACCATTGTAAACATGACTCTAAATCTACAAATTCTGGAACACCTGTTTAAATTCCTCATCCTCAAAATATGCCTCTCCATATTCGTCATTGGTGAATGGGTACATGTTGATCAAAGTTCCCAAGGTTTTAATATTTGATGTGGGTGGCCTTGAAATCATGTCAACCAACTTGTTTGTGTTTCTGTTCTTGTAACTGATCACTAAATGAAACTATTGTAGAAATCCAATCCACTTGTAATTCGTAGTCTAATATAACTTACTCTAGTATTGTAAGTAATGTAGTGGCTACTGATATTTGTGGATTACTATCTCCTTTAAAATATGATAGCGATTCCACTTCTTTACAAATTTCACTAGAGCATAAAACTCTTTTAAGCAGGTAGGTTAGTTAAGAACTCCCCCATGAAATACATCAGAATGATAGCATATATGACTTCCTTCCTAAACTATTACCACTCCCAGAACATAGCCACTCAAATTTGTGTCCACTTTGAAGGGTTACTACAAGTTTTGTAATGCAAAAATTGGTTCTTGACTAATGTTCTTATTTAACTCAAAGGACATTTTTTGACCCTTTCCTCACTCGAAACTCTTGCCTCTTGTTGTTATGGCATGGAGTGGTTCCACTACCACTGAAAATTAGGCTATGCAATTCCTCATGTTCTTTGACACCAAAAAAAAAAATCCTAGCCTAAAAAAATAGTAATAGGAACTCGCCATTTCATGATGGCCTCCATCTTGATAGAATCTATTTTCATCTCTCCTCCACCTATCACATACCCTAAATACATCCAATATTGTTCATAAAGCTCACACTTCTTAATATTTTCTAGCAACTCATGCTTTAATGTATCCAACACCTATGTCAAGCGTGAGATGTGCTCCTCCCTAGTAGTTGTTAGTGTAGCCCCCTTATTGTTATTTTGGTACCCCTGTAACCCCAATAATGTTATTATTTTTCCCTTACATTATTATTGTTAGGTCGGCTAGGATTATATTATGACCCCATGTAATCCTATATATATAGAAGGAGGTTTGGTCATTTGTATCATACAAGAATTGTCCTTCTATGTAATGTAAAGGAGGTCGCCCCCTCGAACTGGATTATCTCTAAGGCGTTGATATCTCTTTTCTTCTATTTTTTGAGCTGGTTTCATAACATTTGGCATCAGAGCTTTGGATTCTAGGGTGTCGCTACTCCAAACAGGTCATCGTATAATTTTCAGTATAAGGTTTTTTCTACGAAGATTCAGAAGCTATATTTTTTAACACGCGAAGCTGAAATCACGAGGAACCTTTTGTAAAATTTTTAGATCTTGGTTCTCAATATTTGTGGAGATATGATTTAAGGAAGTTAGGGTTTTTGTAGGCTCCCAAATTTCATCTAAAAGAGGTGACCCTGGTAAAATAATCATAACTCTCTCTCTGAGCATCAGATTGGAATTCTGTAAAAAGTAACCGCAACTACAAGGACTATAGTATCCTGCATAGCAAGTTCGGACATGAAGAAGGAAACAGTGACATGTCACACTCCATACATGTTCACTCTATTGAACTAGTTCATGATTAGGACATTGTGGGAGATTGGGCATAACTTTTCCTTGAAGAGTCCAAACCAGGGCAGACCCATGGCATTCGAAAGAAGATTTAGAGGGCTACTACATGACCAAATTTCATATATTTAGGATCCTAAATCACATATATAATTCTGTTTCAATATCAAATTCCTAAAAAGAAAGAAAAAGGTGTGTATTTTTTTTCCGAAATGCATAAGTCTTGTTTGAAGAAACAATTTGAATTGACTCCAAGGGCATATTTTATAATAGATAACAATATTGGGTTCTAAAATCCCCCCTAAAAATAATTCAACACCAAGGAAGATTTCAGAAGGCTCTACTATGAGTCTTGAAGATGAACAAATGCAATGTGACATATCAAAATTACAAGAGAAAGTGTACCAAATTTTGCTCTCACAAAGAGAAACAAAAAATGAAATGAAAGTTTTGAAGAAAGGCATGGAAGATAAGATGGATGGTTTGAAGAAAGGCGTGGAAAATAATATGGATGGTTTGAAGAATGGCATGGAAGCTAAGGTGGATGGCATGGAAGTTGGCATATAAGCTAAGATGGATGACGTGGAAGCTAAGATCGATGAAAAAATGAAAGACAACATGGAAGACATGAAGAATGATGTAAAAGAAGGCATGGAAGGTTTGATGACAAGGTTGATACAAGAAATGATTCTTAATGGTGGAAAGATAGTAGAGGAAACTCATGATGAGAACAAAATATTTGTTAATCATGATTTCATAAATTCTAATGTTGGATTGAAGACCCACCATATTCTAAATATTGATATGAGGAATTTTGATGGCAAGGATCCCGTAACATGGATACTACAGATGGAGCAATATTTTTATCTCAATAATGTGAAAAACACCCAAAAGGTACGCATTGCAAATTTATATTTAGAACAAAGTACATTTGTATGGTATCGATGGCTTTTCTCCCGTAAAAAAATTGTCACTTGGTAAATTTTTACGGAGGAAATGATAACACATTATGAGGATATGAAGAGAAACACATTTTTTAGCCAATTGATAAATCTAAAAAAAAAGGGTTCATTAGTGGAACACATTGAGGACTTGCAAAAATTGAATATAAGGGAAATTGATATTCTAGAGGAGCACAGGATTGATGTCTTCATAGCTACTTTAAAGGATAACATCTAACATGACGATTGGATTTGGGAACCTGATTCATTGGAAAAGGCATTTAGGTTGGAAAGAAAAATTGAATGTAAAATTATGGCAAGAAGGAAGCCTACCACTCACATCTATAAATATGGAAGTGTTGCTACTCCTAGACTTCCACAGCCTACAAGTTTGACACCAAAACAATTGGAAGAAAACATAGAAAATGGGCTTTGCTACAGTTGTGATAGAAAATACACTAAAGGTCATAAGTGTGCTGAGAATAAATTATTTTACATATAATCTGAAGAGGAGGAATAAAATGAACAATAAACTTCAAAAGAAAAGGATATAGACGAGGGACCAACCTTAGAAGAAGAAGAAATAAGTCTTACCATATCATGTAATGAATTGGTTGGAATTACCACTCCTCAAACTCTCAATATATAATGACATATTAAGAAGAAAAAGGTAATAGTGTTGATAGATTTGGGTAATACCCATAATTTTATTCATTGTTAGGTAGCCAAGGAATTAACTTTTTTCCTACACCCAACCCCAGAATGTCAAATGATGGTTGCAAATGGAGGAACTATAAATTTCTCTGGAAAATTCCATAATATCAAGCTAACCATGGGATAATATGTATTGAAAATTCCAATGGTTTCCATTCCAATTGGAGGTGATGATGTTGCATTAGGAGTACAACGGTCACAATCTTTGGGGATGATAGCTTTTAATTTTCAAGAACTTTTCTTGAATTTTTTTTCAGAAGGAAAGGAAGTCAAATTATAGGGTATTGCGGGGAAGCCGGGAGAGATAATAAGCTCTAATGTCATGAAAAATATTCTAAAGAGATAACAATGAGGTGGAATTTTATAATTATGCTCATTATAAGTTCCAACATCAAAATCATCTATTTCTCCAGATCTCCAAAAATTCTTGGACACTAATTCCAATGTGTTTGAAACTCCCAAAGCACTCCCACCTATTCATGATCATAATCATGTAATTATTTGATTCCAGGAAGTGTTTCTGCAAACATCAGGCCTTATAGATATGCTTATGTCCAAAAGAGCGAAATTAAACATATGATTGCAGAAATGTTAGAGGCTCATATAATTCAATCTAGTCAAAGTTATTTCTCTGATACACTAGTATTGGTGCACAAGAAGGAGTGATCATGGCACATGTTTCTAGATTATAGGGGACTCTATAATCTCACTATTAAAGATAAACTTCCCATTCCCTTTGATTTATGAATTATTGGATGAATTACATGGATCAATTTATTTTACCAAGTTAGATCTTCGTTCAGGATATCATCAAATTAGAATGAAGACTAAAGATATTCTGAAAACAACATTTTGAACTCATGAGGGTCATTACAAATTTTTGGTCATGTCTTTTGGCCTTACCAATGCATCTTCTACATTTCAGGGGTTGATGAACTCCATTTTCAAGCCCTTCCTTAGAAATTTTTTGCTACTATTTTTTTATGATATACTAATCTACAACAGCTCTTGGAAGGATCATGTTCAAAATGTTGACAGGCTGCTCAAACTATGGGAGGAGAAAAAATTATATTAAAAACATCCAAATGTTTCTTTGTAGTACAAGGGGTGGAATATCTAGGTCATATTGCATCTCACGAGGGTGTTAAGATAGAGCTTAACAAAATTAAAGCCATTAAAGAGTGGAAAGTCCCCACAACCATAAAGCGGTTGAGAGGATGTCTCGAGTTAACGGGGTATTATCAGAAGTTTGTTAAGAATTATGGGAGGATAGAAACACCTCTAGCAACATTATTGAAGAAAGATGCATTTTCATGGAATCTTGAAGCAACTAAGGCCTTTGAACATCTTAAAGACTAGGCAATGTTCCTAGCACCGGTCTTAGTTATGTCATACTTCACAAAAAAATTTACTGTGGAATGTGATGCCTTATGAAATGGAACTGGTGATGTTTTAATGCAAGAAGGAAGACCCATTACTTTTGAAAGTCATCCAATCAAAGGAAATTATTTACAGAAATCTATTTATGATAAGGAAATGTCAGCAATACTACATGCACTAAACAAATGGCGACCTTACCTTATGGGAAGACACTTCATTTTAAAAACTGATCATGATAGTCTTAAACACCTTTTGGAAAAAATATTATCTTTAGAGGAGAAGTAAAAATGGGTCACAAAGATGTTGGGTTATGACTTTGAAATCATAAAAAAAAAGGGAAGCTAAATGTTGTTGCAGATGCACTCTCAAGAAAGAATGAAGAGGTGTAAGCATTGCTTTGTGCCATTTCTATTATCCAACCATATTGGAAAAATGAAGCAAGGGATGTTTGGAAGAAGGAAAAATAAGTGTGGACACTCATTTAAAAGTGGCAACAAGATCATAGTACATATCATAAATTTTGTTGGAAAAATAATTCCTTATGGTACAGATATTGCATATATCTTTGTAAGAATTCCCAAATAAAACAAAATATTATTTTGGAATTGCACACTTCTCCTTTAGGAGGACACTCAAGATTTTTAAAAACTTACCACAAGTTGAAGAAATACTTTTTTGGGATGGCCTTAAATCTGATATTCAAAAGTTCGTGGAAGAATGTTTCATTTGCCATCAAAACAAAGTTGAGACAATTAACACCCAGGGTCTTCTGCAGCCTTTACACATTCCAATTCAATGTTGGGAGGAGATTTCAATTGATTTTATCACATGGTTACCTAAGTATGAAAGAAAGAGTGTCATCATGGTGGTAGTTGATATAATTACTAAGTATGCACACTTTTGCGCATTATCTCATCCATTTAAACCAAGTATAGTTGCTAATACATTTATGAAAACAATTCAAAAGCTACATGGATACCCAAAGATTATTGTAAGTGACAAATATCCCATTTTTACGGGAAATTGGATGGAATTATTTTCTTCTTTGGGTGCCCAACTAACTCATAGCTCATATTATCATCCTCAATCCGATGGTCAAACTGAGATAGTGAATAAATGTTTGGAAGGACATCTTTGTTGTTTTGTATATGATAAACAAACACAATGGGTCAAGTGGTTACCTCTCGCTAAATGGTGGTATAACACTTCCTTCCATCCTACGAAAAAAATGTCCCCATTTATGGCACTTTATGGATATCATCCAGCGTCCATCACATCATCTTTAAGAGAAAATTCTAAGTTTCAAGTAGTGGAAGATAACATCAAGCATCAACAAGAAGTTTTGCAACTCTTAAAGGATAACCTAAATTTGGCACAAAATCGAATGAAACAACTGACATATAAACATTGAAGTGAGAGAAGCTTTGATGTAGGAGACTAGGTATTTTTACGACTACGACCATACAAACAAATGTCCCTCAAGAAAGCAAAGAAGGATAATAAATTATCGCCAAAGTACTATGGTCCTTACAATGTGTTGCAAAAGATTGGTACTATGGCATACAAATTGGGGCTTCTTGCTTCTTCGCGAGTGCATCCAGTTTTTCATGTTTCATGCTTAAATAAGGTTATAAGTGAAAAAATTCCATTTGAAACATTATTTCCAGAACTTGATGAGGAAGGAAAAATCATATTGGAACCTAAAGTAGTCGCGGAAATAAGAACTCGATAGCTACGAAATCAATCAATTTCAGAGTATCTCATCAAGTGGAAGAACTTACCCATTGAATATTCTACATGGGTGGATGAGAATTTTATACAGAAGCACCTAAAGCTACTCAAGCATTGGAGACAACAATTTTTTGAAGGAGAGTGGCATGTTAGATCCCTATATTACTAATGTAGTCCCTTATTTTTGTTAGTGTAGCCCCCTTATTGTTATTGTTGTACCCCTATAACCCCAAAATTGTTATTATTTTGCCATTACATTTTTATTGTTAGGCCAGCTAGGATTATATTGTGACCCCATGGACTCCTATATATATAAGGAGGTTTGGTTATTTGTATAATCCAATAATTTTTCATTTATGTAATGTAAAGGAGGTTTCCCCCTCGAAGTGGCTTATTTATAAGGAGTTGATCTCTATTTTCTTCTATTTTTGGAGCTGGGTTCATAATAGTAGTGTTGTTGACTAGTATATCATTCAAATAGATAATAAAAAATTATTTTATAAAAGGCCTTAGTATATCATTCATTATCCTCATAACTTCATATGGTGCATTGAATATGCCATATGATATAACCAACCACTCATAAAAACCTTGCCTAGTTTTGAGGGTGCTATTCTAGGTCTCTTCTTCTCTAAGTCGAACTTGGTTATATCCATACTTTAAGTCCATATTGGTGAAATATTTAACTTGCTACAATTGATACAAAAAAACATAAATCCTGGGTAGGGTGTACCTACTATTGAGCGTGATTTTGTTAAATTCCCTGTAATCAATACACATCCACCAAGTTCCACGTTTTTTTGGAACTATGATGATGGGTGACTAACATGGTGATGTACTCGCTTGAATGACACCATGTTATATTAGTTGTTGCAATTATTTCTTCACCTTATTTTCTTCAATTAGAGTCTTTGTGTATAGACCAAATTTTGGCAATGGGGAGTTTCACAATAAGTGGATCTCATGCTCTAATTCCCTCTTGAGGGGTAACCCTTCAGTCTCCAAGAACACATCCTTGTATGCATGTAGAAAATCTTCTATTTTGTATTTCTATCTCTTATTACACCCCTCGAGGGATTACTTTTCTCTTTCTATCTCTTCTGGAAATTTAATCTCTCTTAAATACAGTAAAAAAAACTTCTTTCTAAAACTGATAAATTTATTCATGGGTGGAACTTACCAATGACATCTTTTAATTTATTTTGTCAACATTGATGGTGAACCATTTTCCATACTTAAAAAGTGAGTACTGGTTCACTATGCACTATAATATTTCATCCTGCATTAGCATGTAGGGAATTCAAAAAACCACTGCACATACAACAAGGGAAATACATTAGTTCTACATCATAAATAAAATAAACACTAATAAAAAATCTGATTGTGCATTATTTTTCTAATTTTAAATTTGCATCATTATTTACCCATCATAATGTATATTGGATTAGATGATCATGAACTTCCAATCCCAATTTTTTGACTAGCTATCCTATAATGACACTCTCCTACGATCCTGAGACAAGTAGAACATCAATCTTTACATTAAGGACTTGTATATTTATGTGGAATTTTTTATTATTTCTTTCTCTTCCTGTTTCTGAAGGATTTTTATATCACCCTCTTTCTACATTGATGATTAAATGATATTCTCATATACTGCTAATTTTTCAACTTGGTTGCTCAAGAATCAGTGGTGATGAGATTCTTATTCTTATCCAACTTCTAACAATTTTCCTCAGTATGACCGTCAATGTTATAGTATTCATAGTGGTTTCTAGGATCCTTGCAATGGTGTGTTATGGTTGTCATATTTTTATCTTTCCCCCCTATCCACTTCTTCTTCCCCTCCTCACAAGCATCTTGGTTCTCATCTTGCTTCAGTCAACTTGATTTCTCTTTCTCATAGCCTATGTTATTTAGATATTATGCTAATAAACAAGCCACATCCATCGATCTAGGCTTGAGAAACATCACTTTCTTCCGCAAATGGATGCGTCGACCACACAAATACTTGAGGAGTACATCTAGATTATTTTGGGAGATATATAGAATTATGATCTTCTTTCTAAAATCTATGTTGCACCCCAATACAGTTTCTCGCTTCTTGTGCCTGAAGTACTTCCACCGGATCCATTGATAATATACATACTCAATATGGTAGAATTGTGAATTATGATGAATTTAAATTTATCTCACTCAGTCACTAGAGTATCTCCCTCCAAACTCAAGGTATCCATGGGGATTTTACACCAACATAGGACATTAACCTCTAATTTGAACTGTGTAATGAGACATTTTGTTCTTCCAAGATATATGATGATAACTAAAATAAACTTATAATTGTTGTAACTAGTTATTTAGATTTAGAGCATCGATATAATGTTGGTACGAATTGATATCTATCCTAAATTTCATTTTCAAAAGGGTTTGTCAATGGTTCATGACACTCAAATTGCCTTGATCTTGTTTAGGTCATTTCACCAACTACTTATGTGCTTCTTTATGATCGATTGATCTCCCCTCTAATCAGAAATTTACGTTAGAAGCCACATATGCTCTGAATAACTCAATATTATTTGTTAGTTCCACCATGACGGGATTCGCATTATGATTTATATTTTCAACTTGCACTTCTAGGTGCAGAAGCATCACCTCTACAGGATGATGAGGGTTATTCACAAATTCTTTGGCCACCAATAGGATTTATGAAATTTTACTTCAGCATTATAGTTTCCCTATAAAAGTCCACAATATAACAGAATAAAACTTCTATAATACCAATATTATCTATAAACGTCTACGGATATTCCAATAGACATTTTTTCATGATAGATCTAATAAAGTAAACATAAAAATATGAAATATACACTATGAGGGTTTATTTCTGTTTATATTTATGGGACTGTAAATTATTGTTTATTACATATGCATCGAAGTTATAATTATGCATGAAATAAAAACTGATAAACCATGATTTAACACAAGATATAACGTGGGAAACACTTTGGGAGAAAAACTTGTTGGAAGGTGAGGTTGATTTCCACTATTTCTCTGAAAAGAATTTTTTTTCGATAGAAATAACTATGACCTATGGACCATGGGATAATACAATGGAAATACCTCATATTTTTTTCTCTTTTCCTATCCCTCTAAACAGCTATGTTTATATATGGAACAAAAATTCACTAGAAAATAATGAAACCCCTTTTCCTCCTAGTGGCCCAGTTATAATAGAACTCGATAACATACAGGTGATTAGGCTTGACTAATTCAAATATTAACCAAAGTTATAATATGGAATATTCTAAAAATTTATTCATTATGAACATATGAATATCCCCTTTCCCATTAAAAATAAGGGCTAGGATGTCATGCTCTCAAATTACAGTGGCCAAAACAGAAAGGTTAACTTCTGAGTGGCATAAATTTTGTGAATGAAATTCGATTGAGGTGATTTTGACGTCGCTAGAAAGGCATATGTGTGTAGAAAAAATTTTTATGTGCCAAATTGGCAATGTTCTATGCCAAAAAACATTCATCTAATGCATCAAAATTCTCTTAAAGGTTTGAGACGTTGATTTTCCAAATTGGGTACCACTAGTAAAAATGGTCCTCTCACTTGATTCCTCCACTTTTTCTACTATGAAAGCATCAAGAGAGTTGAAAAATAATATAATTATCAAATCTAAACCATTATATGTAGAGATAATTTATTAATTATGGAGATAAGAAATAATTCACAATCATAAAAATGTTCAAATAAATATGTATACTAAAATATTATAGTATGCACTCATATATGTAATTGTAATATATGGGAGAACTCAATAACAATGAAAAAAATTGACATTAAAATTGATGAATAGATAAATAACAACCTCATAAGATGTAGTCATGTAAAGGGAATCATTTAAACAAAATAAAGTTTCATCCAAAATATTTTGGTTTTAAAATTTGTATCAAAATATTATGATCTACTTTTTCTCACTTGGTGAACTACACATTATAGAAAAATGTGGCATGAGTCTCTCATGGTACTTGGTGTGATTTAGTTGTGAACTATATCTTCAATTACATGGCCACCCATTTTCTTTCCAAAAAGCTTTCCATAAAACGTTTGAAATGTTGCAATCGCATGCTTAATAATATGGAGATCATCTGTTAATTTTGTACCATTATTTCATTTATGTGTGTAACAAATTAAAACTTTTTTCTTTATTTTCCATTCCCTCTCTTTTGTAGTTCATCCTTCCTTTATGGTTTCCTGCTCCTCTCTCTTCCCTTTTCCTCTCTTTTATCCTCAATCTCCTTTTTCCTATTTATAAAGTCCATCTCTTCATTTTTCCTTCATTTCTCCCTCCTCTCTCTTTCGCTTGGATTTCCATTAATTTTAATTCATTAACCTTAAAGAAATATTCTTAAAAATCATTTTCATTATATTAATTCCCTTAATTGTCCATTCCTTTAATCCATCTCTTGTACAGTCTCCTTTTAAATATTCTAGAAACCCTAATCATAACATTTTTAAAAACAACTTTTAACCTTGAATGAGACCTATTACTTTTAATATTTGGACACCTTTAATAATCATTTGCTTCCCATATCTCTGATCTTTAAATCTTTCCTAATTATAATATTCTACAATTTAGTTAATTCCTAATTATTTTTTCATAATCAACATGATATTACACTAAGGCCATTAATTATAATTAATAAGATTTTCCATCATACATTAAGTATAAATAATTTATCTTTATTTTAATTTCATCCTTTAATATTATTCCCTTAAAAAAAAACATTACTATTCTCAATAAACTAACATCATTTTGGTTAATTAATTTTTATCATTATAAATTTTATTATTATTTATTAATCTTATTTTATATCACCTTTTTAATAAATTAATAAATTAGAACTTAGAATTAAAATATTTAACAATTCCAAATCATGAGTGAAAACTTTTAAAATTAAAATGAATATTTTTTTTAAATTAAATTAAAATTAAATCCTTCTTTTTAACCATCGTAATAAAAAAAATTTAAATAATATTATTAATACATATATAAAAATATCATCAACTAATTAACTTATTTTTTTATTTATTTTTATTTTTAGACTTTTTTGGTTGGCTTCACGTTCTTCTCATTATGGTTCATCATTTCTGGCTTTCTCCAATTTATACTTTATTTGTGACGAATACATCTTTTCATGAAGATGAACCACTATGGACCTCGAAATTTTTGATCAATGGATGTGATTGATCCAGAAAAAATTTCTACAAATTTTCAAATATTTTTCTTAATCATTATAATTACTAATCTACATAAAACTATTGAGAATATGTTTCCATTAACATTTTTTGAATCATAGTCATGTACTTTTAACTATTAATAATTAGCCAGAAGAATTCAGTAAAAATTATTATTTTATTTAAATAAAAAAACTATTATCTGCTTTTTAACTTTTTAAATGTATTTTTTTTAAGATGCAGGATAACTTGCATAAATGTAAATCTTAGTAAAACTATTTTGTATAGATATGTGAAAAAGAAATAATATTTTTCAATAGAGTTTTAAAATATGTAAAAATGATACATTATTACAGATTAAAATTATTAATATATTTCAATTCTATAATATATGTTATTTCAATATTTAGATTATCCTTTTCGTATTTAACCTACAGTTAAATTATTTTAATTCACCAAATTATTATTGATTCATATATACACTAAAAAAATACTTGTAAAAGTGTATAACATTATGATAAACCAATTTTAAATTAATAGAGGTATGAAACCATTTCAATAAATTCAATTGCATGTGTTAAATCAATGGATGATAAAAAAATAGGTAAAATCAGGATGGCACAACTCTTGGACATGTAAAAATATGTAACAAAATAGTTAACTTTCATCATGAAATAATATAACTTTTGTAAATTTTGTTACCAATCAGTTTTAATAAACCATTCTCATAAGAGAAATTTATATTAAAATTGTGAAATATATATACCGTTTGTATAATATTTAATAATATTTTTTAAAAATATTAAAATTTCTAATCATTTTATATTAGATTTTAAAAATTTCCATATTTATTATTCTTCATTCTCATTCATAAAATACATCTATTTATATGAATTTTTTTTCAATTTCAAGATTTTCCTATTCCCCTAATTATCATCTTATGAAAAAATATATCAAAATAATTAATCATGAAACATGCAAAACCAAATAAAATAAGAAATTCAAAAAAAACGGAAAGGGAAAATAACACATCACTTTAGAATAATGGAAATAGGATAACCTGATATAGAGGCAGCAATTTTCAAAATCTTAAAGGTTGACACTTTTATTTTGTTGAAAATTAAAGAGATTTATTTTGCTTTGATACTGCTTAGACAATATCTCATGTTAATTGCATAGAAGTGTTATATTATTGCCTTATTTATATATATAAGGAATTAGACGAATTGCAAATTCATCGAACCTTAAAATTTTTGTATATAACCTTAATAATAAAAAATAGTCTTCATTTTTAGATTCATTTCCTTAAAGATGGAGAAGAAATAATTTCAATTCATTTCCTTGAATATGAAGAAGAAATAATTTTAGCATCATACTTAATTTACATTCACAATATGATATAGTGTTAAGAAAATGAATTACTTCTGTACTTGATGATATTAATGGAACAAGATAAAAATATAAACTTTGTTAAATTTTCTAATCATTTTCCTTAGTCACTAACTCTAAACCTTTTACTTGTTTCTTCTCAATTTTATTTTTTGGTATGCAATTTCCATTTGTGTTATTTTCAAATATTTTGAATTTTAGAGAGTAGTCACGAAACTTGTAGTTACATTTTTGTCAAATTAAATTTTAAAGATTGCATAGAAATATGTTTAAATTTATCATTATAGCATAAGTTTTTAATGAATATTTCACACAATAATATTTGGAATTTTCATTTTAGTATCTTTGATTGATGTAATTTGTGCTAATATTTGTAAATATTATATTTTATTTGAATATAGGCTTGGAGTAGTAGAGGGAAGATTATTTTTTGTAATGATTTGAAAGTTGACTTATAGGCTTGGAGTAGTAGAGGGAAGATTATTTTTTGTAATGATTTGAAAGTTGACTTATCATTAAGAAAGACTCATCTAAAATTTATAATGAAATCATATATCCTCTTTGATTGTACCAAAATTTAGAAATATTATGTTGAAAATTAAAGAGTAAAATGCAATTCCATATATAGGAATCTAATGTGAAGCTAAGAACGGGAGGGTTTTTGGGAATGGTAGTGTTTAGACATGCCTGAAACCTCTTAGGAGGACTCGAGGAAGAGGCATCAGATCTACGTGGCCATTGGTGGATTGAATGGCTTCCACTTCAGGGGGGAGCGATCCCCTCCTATAGAAATGTTACAGCAGGAGAACAAAGCAGTAAGGAAGTAGGCTCTCAATGAGGTTCCAGCCAGAATGTAGGCCAGGTACTAGGAGCCAAATGGAAAGCCAAAATACAAGGACAATTTCTTCCAGAGGCATTGAAAAAACCAATATTCATCATCCCTCCAGATAAATTTGATTAGTATAGGAGATATATGGAGGACCATGCATTAATATGTAGATTTATAGGCATTTTGGGAACAAAAAAAAAATTCTACTTAGATGGATACAACAAAAATGACAACCCAAGGGTAACATAGACTTAAAATTTTTCCCCAGAGGGTTTTTCACAATCATATTCACCAATATTTTATATAAAGAAAGGATCTTTGATGGTGGTCCTCACTTTTATTACAATGCTAGTCTACTTTTACGCAGTGGGAGGAATGTTATAACCCCGATCAGGAACATTTCTTGGCTGCACTGATCTGGGTTCGGCTCTTCACACTCTCAATGGATTTCCCAGACCCTGAAATCCTAGAAGGAATTGGGAATTCCATTGGAAGATTCGGGTAAATTTCAAAAACAACGTGTTGAGGTCGGTACACCTCTTTTGCCTGCATATGTGTGTATATGAATATTTCAGAACTACTTCCAGAATCAATAGAACTTTAATATGAAGGTAAAATATGGCATCAGCTTTTGGATTATGAACACATTCCATTTCAATGTCGTAGATGCCATGAGTATGGCCACCTTTATAAAATGCACCCATTGTATAATCCTTAACAGATGCAAGGAAAGTCACAGGAGGAAACTAAAGGGTCACCTAAAAAAGATGATGGATTCAAAATAATTACTAGTAAAAAGAAGAGTAATAAGTAGCATGCAAGCCAAAACAATACTCCAAAACAGAAGAATACTCAAAATCGATATGAAATATTGCAAGAACAGGGGGAAAATTCGAAGGAAGGAGAGGAAAGTCCTGCAGAAGGGCAAGGAATGGTACCCCAGAAAAATCAGAAGGAAAAAAGGAAAGCACTGCAGGAATCCAATTAAGAAGAAGAGTATGGCCCAGTGAAACAATCGCCAATAGACATAGAATAGAATAAATAGTACCTAAGCTCAGAGGAATTTTCTTTAAAACAACTACTGCATGAATGGAGGAATCTTGATGATCGCTTAATTCTGGATTATCAGAAGAAGCTAAATAAAGAAAAAAATGAGCAATACCTGACATCCCAATCTCAGAAGAAAGTAATTACCTCAGAAAACACACCTTCCAAGGAACTCAATACCCAACTAAAAGGAGGAAAAAGTCAAGGGAGGAAGAACCTAAATGACTCAATCCAAATGGTAGATGAAATGTTATTTAACTCAGGAAAGATAATATTGTTAACAATGGTATTCCAACAACTCCAAAAATTTAATCAATGAAAGAAATCTCCTGGTATATTTGAGGTTTAAATAGAAAATGAAAACAATGATATTTAAAAGACAAGTTAAGATCAGAAAATCCTCAAGTAATGTGGATTCATGAAATGAAAGTGTCTATTAAAAAATTAGAAGGAATCCTCAAGTCTCATAAACCTCATGATGAAGTAATGGAAATAGACTCATGCGACATTGCTGGGGGAATAACCATCATTTGGAATCATGCATATGTAATGGAATATGGCTAGATTGGTCTGCATCGCATTCTGACAGGTATTTTCAAACAAATTTAAATGAAGGAAAAGTTACTTATTTCCTCTTTCTATCGGCGTCATATTGCGAGAGAGAGAGGAATTTCTAAATAGCATAACTCTTATTAATAAGCACACTGAGAAATATTGACTTCCTAGTGGGGATTTTAACATGATTATGAATCTAACGGAAAATAAAGGAGGAACAAGGAGTGAGGAACTAGAAATGGAACTATTTCAAGATTTAACCACGGACCTAAAGCTGTTGGATATCCCTATTGTGAATGGTAAATATACTTGGAATACCAGAAGAGGAGTTGCTCATCAAGTGGCCTCAAGATTGGACAGGTTCATTGTCTCAGAAGATTTAGTTAGTAAAAATGTGTTTTATGAAGTAGCTACCTTGCCTACCTTGGTGTCATATCACTCGCTGATAAGCATAGAAATTGACATGAAAGAATGCCGAAAGAAACGTCCATTTAGATTTAAATATTTTTGTTCAAGGGATCCCAATTTTTTGGAAAAAAAAAAAGAATGGTGCGAAGCAAGTCAAGGTCAAGCCTATAAGAGGATGCACTCCTTTCAACTCCGGTTGAAAAATGTAAAGCAGGAAACCAAAAAGTGGAAGAAAATTGAGTTTGGTAAAATTCAATAGGATAAGGAAAGGCTACAAGGAGAAATGAGGCAAGCACACCAACAAATAATCTCAAATGGAAGGACGAAGGATCTGGCCCTAGAATAAGGACACCTCCTAAGATGACTAGAAGAATGAAGGAAGCAAAAAGAAGTCTTATTGAAACAAAAAAAATTCATGTTCAATGGCTAAAACAAGGGGAAATTACAAATTTTTTTTATAAGGAAATGATGTAGAGAAGACAACACAAAAAAATATTTTCCCTAAAAGACTCCAACGGAAATCGAGTTCTCTAGCATAATGAGATGGAAACCCTGTTAATGAGTCATTTCAGTGACATACTCATAGAATTGGATCAAAATAGATCAGCAGAAATTGAACTAATCATAAGAAACATACCTACAATTGTCAGTAGGGACCAAAACTTGGCTCTCCTCAAGGAAATTAATTTTGACGAGGTTGAAGAGGTAGTTAGAAATATGCCTAAAAATAAAGCCCCGGGCCTTGATGGTTTTACAACAAAATTCTACATAGCTACTTTGGATTTTATGGGAAATGATATCTAGGAATTGGTAGAATAATCTCGTCGTTCATGATAGGTCTATCTGACCCTGAACTCCACCCTTATCTCTTTAATCCCCAAGCAAGAAAACACAGATGTTCTGAAAGGATTCCGACATATTGCCTTATATAATTTCATTTATAAGATCTTGTCAATGATCATGGTCAATAGACTAACACCTATTCTTTCAAGCCTTATTTCTCCAGAACATACTACTTTTGTGAAAGGAAGACAAATCTTGGATGGTATAGTTACGATGTAGGAATCTATCACTCTCTTCGCACATGCAAAGAGAAAGGTGTGTTGATCAAACTTGATCTCTCTAAAGTTTATGATCATATAAGTTGGACTTCTCTTAAAGCGGTACTTGAAGCATTTGGATTTGATAGAAGATGGATTATTTGGATAATGTCTTTCATTTCTTCCCCTAATTTTTCAATCCTGCCCAATGGTATTCCTTCCAACCCATTTAATGTCACTAGGGGACTTTGAAAAGGAGATCCCCTATCCACTTTTATTTTTATTATAGTAGTCAAGGGTCTTGACCGTCCCATGAAATCTAAGATTCATGGAGGGCAATTGAAGGGGTTGGACATTTGGGTACCTGATCTAACCCTGTCACAGTAGCAATTTGTTTATGACATCATGCTCTTTTGTAAAGCTACCTTAAAAAAAGCTAAGGCCATTTTATCCGTAGTCAAAGAGTTCATGGCAGCATCAGGAACTGTCATAAATAATGACAAATCCAATGTCTACTTTTTTAATACTAATGTTGTCTCTCAATGATTCCTATCCCATACTCTGGGTTTTAATTTAGGTAGTTTCCCCATGAAGTATTTAGGAAGTCCCCTCATCCTTAATTCTCTTAGAGTTTCGGGATGGAAAGATCTCCTTAAATATATTCAAGGCCATCTACAGAATTGGGCACTCAGAGTTCTCAATGATGCTAGTCAAGTTGTATTATTGCGCTCTTTTTTGCAATCCATCCCAATTGATCAGTTATTAGGGAAGGCTACCCATAAAATCTTCTGCACTAATATGGTCAAGATATTCAAAACAAATTGTGGCAGGGAACTCAATAAACACGTAAATGGGCTCTTCTCTCTTAGGGTAGGCTCACTAAACTAAAAAACACAAGAGGATTGGGATTACGAGACCCATACGTGTTGAAGCAAGTGATGGGAGCTAAAATTTGGTGGAGATGGCTCCAAGGGGGTAGAGACCTATGGAAAGTTGTTTGGGAGAGGAAATATGAAATTCCCCAAACTACTTATGGAAAAATAAAAGTCAATTTAACCCCAAAATGATCTAACATCTGGAATATAGAAGGCATTAATGGAGACATTATTTGAGAGAATAACTTCTAGGAAATTAAAGGTAGAAACACAACTCTATTTTAGGAAGGCTCGTGGCAGCAAAGGGAAAAATTATTCAGTCTATTAGACTTAGGAGATATCTTCATTTTCACTAATCTTCCAAATATAAGATCGGTAGCTAACTACTGGAGTGGGGAGAATGAGGAGAAATGGAGAAAATGGAAAGGTAAATAACATTGGCCAAATGCCCCTCAAACACATCAATGGAACAATTATGAAAAGGAAATGAAAACCAAGAAATTGGTTTCAACAAATGGAGAAGATATGTTGAGGTGGGGATACCGTAATAAAGGAATGTTTAGAGTACAAGAATGGTATTATATCAAATATAATAATCTTCACAGTATGAGAGTACCTCTTTGGAAAAAAAATCTGACAGCTAAACATTGTTCAAAAATTGAACATTTCCTCCGGCTTTTTAGTAATAGTAAAATCCTTACCTGGGATCAGATACAAAAAAGAGGGATACAAGGCCCTTCACTATGCATAATGTGTAACAAGCATGATGAAAGTATAGAGAATTTGTTAAATACCTATGATATGGCTTAATCACTTTGGGATAACATCCCTGCAATCTTCTGACGATCCGACAAGGACAATACCATCATCAACAAGTCTATTGTAGCTTGGAGACAAGGGGGATATACATGTGAAGTCCTCAACAGAGCTTAGAGGTTATCTATGGGGTTTCTTAAATGGGCCATATGGAAAGAAATGAATCACAAAATCTTCAGGGACGAGACTATACAGAAATAAAAAATATGGCAAGTAACCCTTGAGAATAACTGCGAGACCATATTATTCAAGAAATGGAATGAGGAAAACTGGAAATCAAACAAAAATGAAGTTCACATCCTTGCCATCCTAAATCTAAAACCCCAAATTCTAGCTCCAACCTTATGGAAAAGGAAACAACAAGGGAAAAACCCTTAGGATAAGTTTCAGACGCCTCAATCAGGGTTTCTGAAACTAAATTATGATGGGGCTTCTACAAGCATCGTGGGACAGGCAGGAGAAGGTGGCATATTACAAATCTCCCAGGGTTCATATTACAGAATATACATGATGGAACTAGGATTTTCCACTAATAATGAAGCATAATTAATGTCATTCAAACAGGGATTGCTAATACTAGTTAGGGAAAACTATCATAGAATCATTATTGAAGGGGATTCGAGTATAATAACAGGGGTATTACAGAAGCTACAACAATAGAATCCATGGGAGAAAATGAGTCAAAGATATAGGACTGCATGCCTAATCCATAAATTAAGTTTAATTATTCAGGATATAGGCTACCTCATAGTGTCACATGTCTATAGAGCTAGGAATAAGGAAACTAACTACCTAGCTAACTAGGGGTATAACCATGAGGGTCGACAACTAGACATCAATATGTCTGATAGGGATTGGGACATAGAGATATAACCACTCCAGGTCATTGTTGATAGAGATAAGGAGAGTTCTCAAGATCCTCGATCAGTGTGCAATGAGGATGATGGGAGACATGAGGTGTCACCCGGCGTCATGCACCACATGGTTACTCAAGCATGAGGTTGGAAGACGACCGATAAGGCAATATTCTTGCACACTGGTTCATAATGGCTGTCGATGATATAGCTGGAGGCCAACTAACGCTATCAGATAGGTTTCAGAAATAGCATTGGCAATTGAAGGGGTTAATGAAAGTAGAGGAAAGGAAGGGAAGCACAGTGTTGAGGCTCAATTCGAAAGAAGAAGGAGCAGAGCAGAAGAAGGTTGATGGTCTGCAACGTCATCTGCTTACCTGGTATGTGGTATATCTTCTCAAAATGCATGTAGATGTTTTCTTGTTCATTAATTCGGTTAGTTACATTAAAATTATGAGTGATGACATGTATCCATTGCTCAATTCGTATTATCTTATTCAATGCCTAGTTTTCGATGGGAGCCGCCGAATCTTAATGGGCTTGCATGATGCTCAGTACTGGGGATGTTTTTCGAATTTTGATTCGTGTTATAGTTTACAGTCTCTTTTTTTTCTTGCATGGCACTAAATAAAGGGGATTTACATTTTATTGTTTCTCTCTCTCTCTCTCTCTCCTTAAGTTAATTATCCTATGCTTTAGTGACTCTTGCCTTGTCGGCCTTTGTTGCCAAACCTTTCTTCAAATTCTTTGTCACGATGGTTCCCAATCCATTTGTGCCTCGATTGTGGTATGTAGTGATGGGACACAGGATTTTGTGTCTATGACCTATGAGTTTGAATGTATGGCTAAGTAATACCACCCTCTTAATGGTGCTTGCTGTAATTATGTCTTTATATTCGCTCTACCTCATTTATTCTGGAAAGAGACTGGCTGTCTGCCAGGTCTGTGGGAGAATTTATGTGTCTTAAGGCCTCATTATAATGTTAATGGCTTTGACTCTGGTTATATAATTATTGTAGGTTTTAACCCTGAACATAAATTATCTACACACGAATCTTATAACAGAAAATAAACAATAGCGAGAGCATAAAACATAAAACAGATAAACACAGAGATTTTCCCCTAGATCCCAAATCGGGACGACCAGCTTGATTTTTCGTTATATTCCTTTTAGTGTTACAACACATATATATACATGCCGAAGCATACATAAACCCCAATCCATAAACCCTGGATTAGAACATAACCGTAGTTCCCTTGACCGGATCTACAAAAATACCAGGGGCCAAAAACCATCGTACCCCAAAACCATGTGCAAAACCATGCACAAAACCATGGACGCAGACTACCCGCTGGAAATTAAGAACCAAAAATTTTCGCCGGGGTGCTGCCCCGGACCCCGATAGGGGGGGCTACCACCCCCCTGTTCCGCCCAGCGCAAAGGGGGGGGGCTATCGCCGCCCCTCTTACCCCCTCGCACGTGCTTAGTCGTGGAAATAATATAACACATACCCAACATTCTCCCACTTGTTGTTTTCTTTCCATGGGGGGCCACAGGAGGGCTTAGTCATTGGCCCAATTCTTCAACACCCATTGTTTCTCTACACCAAGAGAACTTCTGAGTGCTCACAGACTTTGTCAATGCATCTGCAACATTCTTCAAAGTGTCCACCTTTACCAGCAACACCCTTCTAGCCTCAACCATATCTCTAACAAAGTGATATTGAACATCGATGTGCTTTGTCTTTGTATGATAAGTAGAGTTCTTAGCCAAGAAAATTGCACTTTGGCTATCACAGTCTATCCTTATAGCTTGGTGTACCAACCCCATACTTGAACACAATCTCTGCAACCAAACTGCTTCCTTGCTTGCATGAGTGGCTGCTATGTATTCTGCCTCTGTAGTTGAAAGAGCCACTACGGACTGTCTTTTACTCATCCAACTGACTGCGCCTCCAAATAGGCTAAACACATACCCACTTGTAGATCTTCTTTGGTCCATATCTCCAGCCCAGTCTGCATCAACAAAACCATGAATGTCCAACATTCTTTCCAATCCTGGTCTTCCCTGGTAGCACAAGCCATAATCACTAGTGTCACGTAAATATCTGAAAACCCGCTTCACTGCTGTCCAATGCTCCTTCCCTGGGTTTGACATAAACCTGCTCAATACTCCCACTGCATGTGCAATGTCTGGTCTAGTACAGACCATTGCATACATCAAGCTACCCACTACACTTGCATATGGAACATGGGACATATACTCCTCTTCTTCTTGTGTCTTGGGACACTGTTCAGCACACAGCTTTACACCTACAGGAATAGGAACCTTCACCGGTTTACTATCCTGCATATTGAACCTCTGCAATATAGTCTCGACATACTTCCTCTGGTTTAACCAGAGCTTCCTCTTTGCCCGATCTCTCTTAATTTCCATGCCCAAAATATAGTTTGCGGCACCCAGATCCTTCATGTCGAATTTGGAGAACAGTTGGGTCTTCAAATCTTGGATAATTTCTTTGTCATTTCCAATCAACAACATATCATGCACATACAAGACCAAATAAATAACATGGTCACCAATTAATTTAAAATAAACACAATGATCCTCCTTGCTTCTGGTGAAGCCAAGTCCCCGTATATAGGTATCAAATTTCTGATACCACATCCTTGGTGACTGTTTTAACCCATAGAGAGACTTCTTCAACCTGCATACCAGTTCTTTCTTACCCTTCACCATAAAGCCTTCAGGTTGCTTCATGTAGATCTCCTCTTCTAGATCCCCGTGAAGAAATGTTGTCTTCACATCCATCTGTTCTGTCTCAAAATCAAATGCAGCAGCAACAGATAAAAGTAATCTAATAGAAGTAACTTTGGCAACAGGAGAAAAAATATCACCAAAATCAATTCACGGCACCTGGGAATAACCTTTCGCTACCAACCGAGCTTTGTATTTCTCCACCTTGCCTTCTACATTCATCTTCTTCTTAAACACCCATTTGCTCCCAATGGGCTTCCTTCCAGCCGGCAACTCCACCGGATCCCATGCATCGTTTTTGTGCAAGGATGCCATTTCATCAACCATGGCCTCCTTCCAAAGTTTTCCATCCTCTGAATCTACTGCCTCCCTGACAGTTTTGGGTTCATCATTAGTTATAGTTAAGGCAAAACCTGAACAGAAAGCAGATGGACTATACCTTTCTGGTTGCCTTCTTTCCCGAACTGATCTTCTCAAAGCTGGAGTTTGTGGCTCTTCATCTTCTGAGTCTTCTTCTGTTGTAGAGTCTGATTCATCCTCCTTTAGCTCAAACTCTATCTTCTCGGGTTCCTTTGGTAGGACTTCATGTTTAACAACATCTTTCACTTCTCTAAACACCACATCTCGGCTGTACACAACCTTCCTTGTTTCTGGGTTCCAAAGCTTGTAACCCTTTAAACCATTCTTATACCCAATAAAGATGCACCTTTCAGATTTATTATCCAACTTGGTCCTTTTCTCCTTTGGAACATGTACATATGCATCACATCTAAATACCCTTAGATGTGAAAGAGAGGGTTTCTTACCAGTCCATACCTCATGTGGGGTCTTATCCTCTAATGCTGATGAAGGTGATCTGTTAACTAAGTAACATGCAGTCTCCACTGCCTCTGCCCAGAATTCTTGTCCTAACCCGGTACCACTGAGCATGCTTCTTGCCTTTTCCATCAGTGTTCTATTCATTCTTTCTGCAACTCCATTTTGTTGAGGTGCGTATGGAGTAGTCTTCTACCATGCTATACCACACTTCTTACAGAACTCTTCAAATTCCTTCTTGCCGAACTCCCCACCATTATCTGTCCTCAACACCTTTATCTTCTTCTCTATCTAGTTTTCCACCAGAGCCTTAAATTCTTTAAATTTGTCAAAGACTTCAGATTTCTTCCTCAAGAAATATATCCATGTATTCCTTGGGAAGTCATATATGAATGAAACATAGTACACAGACTTTCCCAGTGATGGAACTGACACAGGCCCAAACACATCACTGTGCACAAGTTCTAATATCTTGTTTGCCCTCTTAGCGCCAGAAGGAAAACTCACCCGATTCTGCTTCCCATATACACAATGTTCACAGAAATCGAAATCCAGAGAATAATTAGACATACCTTCTACCATACCATATCTGTGCAGTATCCGAAACCCTTCTCTCCAATATGTCCAAGCCTTTGATGTCATAGCATTGTCTTTTCTCCAGAGACAGCTAGAATTTCTGTCCCACTTTTAGGAACCACATAACTGTTACACCCATCAATAATAGTGCTACCTTGTAGCTTGTACAAAGTTCCAGTCCGAACTCCCTGCATTAATACTAGTGCTCCCCGAACCATCTTGCAGGCATCTTTCTCGAACACTGTTTTTACACCTGCATCATCCATCTTGCTTACAGAAATCAGATTTATGGCTAATGCAGGAATATGCAGAACACGAGGAAGTGTTCTAATCCTCCCACCTTGCAGCTTCAGCTTGACCTTTCCATGTCCGACGATTCTGGCCTTCCTATCATCCCCTAGGAAGACATCACCACCATCATATTTCTCATACTCGCAGAACCATTCCCTATGGGGAGTGAAGTGAAAGGATGCACCTGAGTCAATCAACCATGACTCATGATCTACATGTGTATTTAAAGAAGAAGCCAAATACACATCCCCACCTTCATCCGAGGTGGTTTTTGCCTCTGCAGAAGGAGCATCATCAGATCCCTTTCCTTTCTCAGGAGCTTTAGATCTGCAGTCCTTTTTGTAGTGCCCTTCCTTTCCGCATCTCCAGCACACCTTTACAAACTTTCCAGGAGATTTAGATCTCCCTCTAGATTTGGATCTCCCACTCAAACCCTTATTCTTGTTTCTGTTCTGGGACCTTCCTCTTACAGATAAGGAATCTCCATTATGACCCTCCATATTTCTCCGTCTCATTTCCTCCGACAGCAAGGCTGAGACAATGTCATCAAAATTCAAGGTAGTTGTATTGCTGCCTATTGCAATAACCAGACTGTCCCACGAGTCTGGTAGAGAGCACAACAAACTGATGCACTTATCTTCATCTGAGATTTTAATATCAACAGATGACAGCTGACTTACCACAGTATTGAAGGCATTTAGATGCTCTGTCACCGAGTCTCCATCCTTCATCCTCAGGTTATACAGCTTTTTCCGCAGGAACAACTTATTCACCAGAGACTTAGATTGGTACAAAGTCCCTAGCTTTTCCCACAAGGTCTTCATCGTATCTTCCACAGATACATTCAAAAATACTGAATCTGAGACACACAACCGTATTGTGCTTTTAGCCTTCCGATCCAGTTTCTTCCAGTCTTCATCTGACATTCCTATTGGCTTAGTACCTGGATCTACCGTGATCCACTGATCTTTATCCACCAGCAGATCCTCCATCTTGAGCTTCCACAACTCAAAACTCTGACCATTAAATTTCTCGATCTCTATCTTTCCGCCGCTCACCATCTTCTCTCATAGCAAAACTTCTCTCATAGCGAGAATTGACAAACCAGATCTCCTTCCGAACGGGGTCTGCCCTGAGCTAGAACCAAAAAACGCTCGGCGACGGCGTCCCCTTGAAGCGAGATACCTCGGAGGAAATACAATAAAAGGGGGTTTAAACACGAACGGAAATTATACATCAACGATCTTATAACGAGAAAACTAACGATAGTTAGAGCATAAAACATAAAATAGATAAACACAGAGATTTTCCCCTGGATCCCAAATCAGGACGACCAGCTTGATTTTTCATTATATTCCTTTTAGTGTTACAACACATATATATACATGTTGAAGCATACATAAACCCCAATCCATAAACCCTGGTTTAGAACATAACCATAGTTCCCTTGACTGGATCTACAAAAATACCAGGGGCCGAAAACCATCGTACCCCAAAACCATGGATGCAGACTACCCGCCGGAAATTAAGGACCAAAAATTTTCACTGGGGCGCTGTCCCGGACCCCGACAGGGGGTGCTACCGCCCCCCCCTGTGACCCCCCCGTTGCACCCGACGCAAAGGGGGGGCTATCGCCCCCCCACACGTGCTGAGTTGTGGAAATAATAATAACACATACCCAACAATTATTTGGGAGGGTTATAGGAGCCTATTTTTAACTGGGTCGCACCATTTTCCTCATTTCTCGTCGGTCAAGGAGTTGCAAAGTCTGAATTCTCCCCCTCACTACCTAAGATCAAGTGTTGTTATTTCATCCTATATTTCAATCTTTATCACAAGACTACTTGTAATATTACCACCCTCATAAGGAAGAGAAGAGATGACTATTATTTGGTAACAACGACTACTATGGGACCTATTTACCCTCGCATGCAAACAATTATTGACTTTTTGTTGTGATATACATGCCTCTTTAAATTAACAACAAGAGTCACCCAATCACTGTATAAGGATTTGCAACAACAAATTTAGTTGTTTGTACTTTTTCATACAAATATGGTTAAAGGACAAACAACCAAGAAACAGGCAAAGGATAAAGGGATGGAGAAACTTTTTAAGCCCACTGTAGGGTCCAGAAAGTGAGGAAGAAAATCAAACAAAGAGGTTATGGAAAACATCCTCAATGTATGTTTTATAGGTAATCCTCCACAGGTTCAGAATCTTATTCAAGGCTGGGAGAGAATCTGTAACAACAAAGAAGAGATAGACATACAAGAGGAAGCAATGGCCTTCATTAAAGACCCTGGCATCACAAGAGGGAGACTGTCCCTTTTTCATCAGTCTAGTCACACATACTGGAAACTCAAATGTGTTTTGGGCAAGGCTCAGAAATGGGAGGATACCCCAAAGTGGTTTCCATTCTACAGGATATGAAAAGAGAGATACAAGAGATCTGAATTTCGCAACATCATGGTACAACTCATCTTGGATAGATAGAGCGTCAGCTGCAAACAATGCATCAAGTGGATATGCTTGCCTCCAGTGTCAAATATTCGACACCTGTTGAATCTTTAGATGATTGACATAGTAATTCCTTAGGTTTCTTATGTATTTTATGAATATCATTTACTATTTACAATTACAATATGATAGATATAGTAGAATTGACATAGTGGTTATTAGAAGGTTTAAAATTTTCCAATACTAGATGGTTTTTAACTATTTAAGTTGGCCAGCAAACCTAGTTTCCTTCACGCATGTTAAGGCCATCAATTTTTAATCTGTTGCAACCTACTGCTTTTTTTATTAATAGAAAATAGAAAGGCACTGGTAAACTTACAAAAAAAAAATGAAATTCCATATAAAATATTCCAGAAACTTAAATATATTTATATATATATATATATATATATATATATATATATATATATATATATATATATATATATATATATATATATATTCACATTTTTCTTTAAATTTCCATCTTTCTGGTCACAAAAAAATCAAATACCAATAAACCAAAATAATATTTAACATAATTTGTATAATGAATGAAAAAATGTCCAACTTTTATTTTACATTTTCTTTTTCAATTTGAGATTTCCTAACTTTGATATTTTTTTTGGTAAAAGACTTTATATTTATGCATCAAACATTTTCTCTTTCTTCTTATTTTATATTGAAAGTTGCTTACACAATATTTTCCATTAGATATTGGTGTACATGTGTTTTCCTTGTACTTATTTATTAAATGACAAATTTACTATATATATGTATATATTTACATGAAGTTTGATTTATCCATTTGCATTTCTTATTTTCAAAAAAGTTTTAATATGAAAAATTTTATCAAATAAAAAAATTAAAACATACCCGAATAACTCATCAATGATTTATGAAATGAAATTCTATAACACTAGATTTAAAATCAGAGACAAGTTATGCCAAATGAAATTCTATAATACTAGATTTAAAATCAGAGACAAGGTATGCCAAATATAATTGAGTAATTAAATCTTTCGATCTCTTCACCAATGTAATTTTCAATCCTTTGGTAGGCACTTATAATTATAATATATAAAAAAGACAATTGTTGTTGAAGAAAATTTAAGGGTATATCTATAAGGTTTAGTTATGAGTAAGTTAATTGATTTGAGTACTCTAAGTAGAAAATGAATTCAATCTTTAACGTTAAAAGAAATTTAAGCCACTAGGGATGTAGATAAGGTCTTTAGATAAAGTTTATTGTTAAGAAATTCGTAAGGAATTTCTTGTTCAAAGCTTATATAGCCCATGTGATATTCTTGGGGTGTATCAACCTAGAAGTTATAAATGTAATTGTCTATTTATTATTTTCCCTAACTTCACTCCTGCAATGTTCATGGGGTGTTGTAATATTCCCTTTCTTGATCCAGTCAAAGTGGATATAATCGATCCATGGTACTTACCGTGGTATTTTCCCATGGTATCGACCCATGTTATTTCTTGTTGGTATTGACCCATCAAAGCCTATAGAAGGGGAGAGAAGCTAGGCATTTAGATCATTCTGGATTATCTATCTTATTGTGTTTGGGTTGAGAACATGGCTTGGCCAGCTCTATCATTGATCACGGGACGAAAACCCCGCGGTGATGTTTATGTGGTGGATCCATCTAGGATTCACAAGTGGGCTTCAGTTTCTTATATTTGTCATTGTCAAGTAGTTGTGCATGCCATTTGCAGGATTTTATGGTCTGGGCATGTATTTTACTTTCAGTGAATAATAATATAAATAAATGGATGCATTTCTGGTGTTCTGGTTCTTGATGAAAGAGTGTATTAAATGAGAACACTAATATGTTTTAGATCTATCAAATTTTTTATTGTTTGGAATCTTATAGTGGTATTAGAGCTGTGCATCCTACCAGCCTGAGAGTTTTATGCAAGGAACTTCGGTGAAATTTATTTTTCACCCTAGCCAGCATCTCTCACTTTGGTGATATTTATCACCCTAGTTGGATTTTTATTTCTTAGTAAATTATTTTATTGGGAGACATAAGTGAAGGGAAAATCATTTATAAGTCTGCCATCATGAGATGAGTGTACATATACATTGAAATCAGAATATTGTCTTGTGTAAAAGGGAACGTGTATTTGGGCAGCATATCTCCAAATCAAGTGCTGAAATATTATTTCAAGAGGTTGTGTTAACATGTATTTGGGCAGCATATCTCCAAACCAAGTGCTGAAATATTATTTCAAGAGGTTGTGTTATTTATATACTTTTACTGGCGCCAACTTAACCTAGTTTCATGAGTGCCAAAATCAAAATGTAAAAAGGTAGAATACATTTTTGTATATTTCTTTTTTGTGCTATGTGAAGATGGATCGTCTTGAAGAAATTTTGAAAAATAACCAGAAAATATTTGATGTACTAGTGAGGCTATATGGTCCTTTAAGTAGCCATATCTCCATAGACCAAAATGATAATCAAAGCAAGAAAAAAATCTGTAACATGAATGAACTAAGGAGGAGAGGACTATACTTTATCTGCAAGGGAACTTGGGCCCTTAACCATTCCTGTCCAGGTGATAAGAAGAAGGCGAAAAAGTCAGAACAAGAGGACATTACTTCAAATCACGGGGAATCTTCTGTAGATGGTTCTATTGATCTTCAGGATGGTGAGCAACATGGTGACATTATTCAGGGAGGCTTGCAGGATGACAAGCATTCGGAAGGGCATGAAGGAATTCTACCTAATGGTATCGATGAGGTAGATTCCTATACAATGGAGTTCGTAAATTCCCAAGAGAATATCCATAAAGAATATGAAAAATCAAGTATACATAAAATTCCACCAATGCATCTATGTTCGACAGTTGAAATGGATGAACATATTATCTCCACAGATGAAGGAGACCTGGGAGATTTGAGTGAAAATCCAGCCATAGTGAACCAGCATGATGAGTATGATCATGAGGAGCAACATGACAAACATAATGTGCAAAATGGACCATTTCTAGAGAGTTGGTCAAAGGCTCAAGTTGAAGATGTGGTCATGGGGCATCCATTGCAGTCAAATACAGAGAAATTTAGCAGGGTACTAGAATTTACAGTGAAATACTTTCAGGAGAGGATCATGCATTTCAAGACAGATCCTATGTTGTTGAAGCAAAGAGTCTGGACAATCCGAGACACTGTCTTACTGGAGAATAGAAAAATTGAGGAACTCATAGGTGTAGAAATTTGCTGAATAATGATTAATTATCCACCGAGACTATCCTGATCACATACAATTCGAATTTATATGCAACACATAATCTCTTCCACTCAGATCATCACACATGCGGAAATAAAAACAAGCGATAACACATCAATTCATCATACACATTAACACAGTATGTATGGGGAAAGCTTATAGCTGAAAACCCCGTAGCTATTGTGTATATTATAATGGAGAAATCATGTAACAAACTCAGTACAATACTCCTCACAAGTACTCAGTACTTTCTCATGAAGTTACACACAAACTAGCTTGGTTTTGAACAGGTTACTGGTTCAAAACTCACCGCCAATTTCCTTGCCTCTATTGCACAATCCAGGCATGTCTATATAGATATCCAAGGTTCGAATCTCCTTGGCTTGACAGCACAATCATCATGGGAAATTCCTCCAAGTGTGGTGCAAATCTCATGCACAACTGATGTCGCCACTGATAGCTAACTCCACCCTTTCATCTACCTCTTTCACTAGTCTCCACTGAACTGATCATGCACTGTAGTGAACTGATGTGTTCTTGAGTTGAATAATGAGTTACTAATTAATTAATTAAATAATATTTAATTCACTCCACTCATAACTAGTTGATTAGCTATTTAAACTAATCTCAACCAGTTCAACTAAATTAAACCGAACACAACTCCACTAGCTGTCTCATTAACTCCACCAAACTTCTGCCACTGAAGTCCTAACTGAAGTCAACCATGCATGTGCTCACCAAACCCTTAGGAATAGCGTAATTCCTCTATCAGATGCATGAGCCACTTCCAAGGCTCGAACTGAAGTGCTCCAAGAGAGTAAACTGAATTTTATAGTCCAAATATTATTAAGGGTAAATAATATTTGACTTCCCTATTTTAAGGAGAGGCAGTCTAAAAATAGACTTCGACCTATAGGTCCAAAAATAGAGTCCCATCTATTTTTACCAACATGACCAATACTCCAAGAATAACATACTGCAATCCCCGGACCATGCTCCATATGTCTAAAAATAGACATAGTCTAAAAATAGATTTTGCGCCAGAATTTGCCTGCGGGCCCACTTAGTGAAGGCGACTTCATTTCACTAAGCTCCATCATCTTGCTGCATTTTCAAAACTCCCTCTCAGCAAGATATGGATTATCTGCAACCCCTATCCTGCCTCTGTGGAATTCGAACTTGCTCCTGGTGAGCGCCTTCGTCAGGATGTCGACATCCTGATCCTCCGTGGGAACATATGAAAGCATCATGATTCTCTGCTGAACACAATCTCTGATATGATGGTACATGATGTCGATGTGTTGGACCTATCATGAAATACTGGATTGGCCGAGAGTTTAATGCAACTCTGGTTATCACAGTAGATCACTGTAGGCTCCAAATGCAACCTGAACAATCCTGCGAAGATCTTCCTCATCCAAATAGCCTCGCATGCAGCCAAGCTAGCTGCCATGTACTCGGCCTCTGCTGAACTGAGTGCCACGGATCTCTGCTTCCTGCTGTACCAGGAAACTGCTGTCGACCCAATGCTGAAAACTCCTCCAGATGTGCTCTTCCGGTCCGTTGGGCTCCCTGCCCAATCTGCATCAGTGAAGCCAGAAAGCTTCGCTCCATCCTCCTGTCTGTACCATAGACCATATCCCGATGTGCCTCTAATATAGTGAAATACATGCTTGCCTGCCTTCCAAAAGAGCTTGGTAGGCTTAACCATAGCTTGCGAAAGCTGGTTAACAGCATAGCATATATCGGGTCGTGTATTGACCAGATACATAAGCGACCCCACCAACTGTCGATAGACAGTGGCATCCACTACCTCCGCTGAAGTAGCATCCTCCTTCCTCCAACCACCGGGAAGAGGAGTGTCAACAGGCTTGCAGCCTTGCATGTTGAACCTCTCCAGAATCTCCCGAGCATACTTGCCCTGAGAAACAAACAGTCCTCCGTTGCGCTGCCAAATCTCCAATCCCGGGAAATAATGAAGGATGCCCAAGTCCTTCATCTCAAACTCTCGTGCAAGATCCTCCTTGCATGAAAGTATCAACTGCTCATCGCCAGTCAAAATCAGATCATCTACATACGGTACGATGATCAACAGCTTCCCCTCCACCACAATCTGGTACAGGTTTGGATCCGCCTCACTCTTGGAGAATCCAAGCCCGGTGAAGTAGCTGTCTATCCGAGTGTACCAAGCACGAGGTGCTTGCTTCAGCCCGTACAGTGCTCTCTTGAGTCGGCACACATGCGACTCGCTGCTGAAGATCTCAAAACCTTCAGGCTGCTCTATGTACACTTCTTCCTCAATAACTCCATTGAGGAACGCAGTCTTCACATCCATCTGATGAATGTGCCACCCCATCTGCGCTGAGAGAGCAAGGATCGTCCGTATGGAAGAGTACCTTGCGACAAGTGCAAAGGTCTCCTCATAATCGATCCCCTCGATCTGTGAGAAGCCACGAGCGACAAATCTCGCCTTATACTTCTCCACACTCCCGTCAGCCGCCTGCTTCACTTTGTAGATCCATCGCGAACCCACCACTGATTTCCCCTCCGGTCTTGGGACAATCTCCCATGCACTGTTTCTGACAATCGAATCATATTCTTCGATCATGGAATCAACCCATGCGGGTTCCTACACAGCTTCCTCAAAAGAGGATGGCTCCGTCACAACACATTGACTCACAAGAGCCATGTATCCAGTGTACCGATCCGGTGACTACCTCTGTCTGCGCTGTGCTGTAGGTGGTCCTACAACCTTCTCTGCATCCCGAGCCAGTCGCTCAGCTTCTGTAGTGCGCATGCGCCCTCTGATGGTTGGCGCTGCCTGGGTGGTTTCTTCCACCTCCTAAACCTCCTCTTGTGGCTGATCCACATCCAGAAGCTCCTCCTTAGGAACTAACAACTCCTCATTTGCATGCAAGTGTAGCTCCCTCTCAAGCGAACACTGCATGGCTTTCTCCTCCTGAAATTTTATATCCCGTCGCACAACAGTCTTTCGACTGTCTGACAAATACACCCGATAGTTGTGAGGTGTATTAGTGTACCCCACAAATATTCCAACCTCAGTAGTTGGATCCAACTTCCTTCTCGCATCCTTCGTCACATGCATGTAGACAGGAGAATCAAAAATCCGCAAATGGGAAATATCAGGCCTCTTGCCAGAATAAGCCTCCTCCGGTGTACTCATGCCAAGAACCTTGTGAGGACAACGGTTCTGCACATACACTGTTGTATTGCATGCCTCAGCCCACAAGTGAAGGGGTAGGCCCCGATCATGCAACATCGCCCGTGCAGCACCCACGATCGTTCTGTTCTTCCGCTCAGCCACCCCGTTCTGCTGTGGGTTATGGGGTGCGATGAGCTCTCTGCGAATCCCTTCTGCGCTGCAGAACTCCTTGAATTCAGCCGAGATGAATTCACCACCGTTATCACTCCTTAGAGCAATCACCTTCTTCCCCGACTCCTTCTCGACCAGTGCTTTAAACTCACAGAACTTCGCGAATGTATCGCTCTTCTTCTACATGAAGAATATCCAGCACTTTCAAGAGAAATCATCAACAAAGATCACATAATGCTTGTGCTTTGCTGTCGAAGCAACTGAGAAAGGACCACACACGTCTATGTGAACTCTCTCAAGGATCGTCGTGGCGCGACTATCCTTCTCGTGAAAGGTGGCTTTCACATACTTCCCTAAAGTACACCCCTTGCACTGATCTGACTGCGCAAGGGTGCGCTTAGGAAGCCCAGTAGAAATCTGCTGCAGGATCTTCAAAGCTCCATGGTGAAGGTGGCCCAATCTCCTGTGCCACAGTTCGCCCTCATCATCCCGACTCACCACTTCTCCCGCCTTGCATGCCATTGCTGCGCAGCCATCTACTTGCAACTGATAAAGGTTCTTGGTTCGAACCCCTATCCTCCGGGTCTCTCCAGTAGTCTTACTGCGCAGGAAGGCTTTTCCTTCGCTGAAGACCACATCATACCCCTTATCCTCCAACATCGCCACAGAAATCAGGTTCTTCTTCAATCCAGGTACATGCATGACATCCTTCAGTAAAAAGGGTTTACCGGACTCCCTCTGAAAGGATATGGTACCGATACCAGTCGCACTGTATCTACCATCATCGCCCATCTCGATGTGCACACCCAAATCTTTGTCCTCCAGATCTGAGAACAACTCCCGATCTCTCGTCATATGAAATGACGCACCGCTGTCCAAGAACCACACCGATCCCATCACACTTGAAACCAAGCATGCAATCAGTGAAAATTCAAGCTCGAACTGTGAAGCCAAAGCTTCTCCATCTGCAGATCTTCCCGCTTGCTTGTTCTTCTTCTTCTTTGGACGATTGGTAGCATAATGTCCGTGATCATGGCAGTGAAAACACTTCACTTTCGCCATATCCTGCTTCTTGCCCTTTGCACCAGAATGAGAGGTTTTCTTACCCTTCCCCTTCTTTTCTTTGGCAACCAAAGCGCAATTTTCTTCATCAGCTCCCTTTGATGAAGAACCATCCCGAGTAGTCCTCCTTATCTCCTCCTGCATGAGATCCGCCCAAAGGCGCTCCCATCCTGGCAGCTTCTCTCGACCATTGACACTATCTTGATATGAGTGCCAAGCCTTCGGAAGACCAAGGAGAGCCAAGTCGACCATGTCCTCGTCTTCGACAGTCACCCCCACACTTCCCAGCTCATCTCTGCATTGAGTGAACTTCGTGAGGTATTTGGCGATACTGTCGCCCTTCTCCATCTTGATGTTCCTGAGCTTATCTTTTAGCGCCAGCTTCCTTTGGTCACTCTTACTCTGGAATAGATCCGTCAAAGCTTTCCACATTAAATATGGAGTAGCCTTTCCATGCAGGCTGGATACAATATGATCCTTGACGCCCTCCAACGGGATCCTTCGACATTTCGCCATCTTCTTTTGCCATGCTTCGACTTCAGCAGGATCAGTGGGCCTTTGGACATCCGTATCCATGAACTCCTTCAGTCCATTATCTTCTAATACTTCCTCCATGCGATCCTTCCATGCAACATAATTCGAACTGCCTTCAAGAGCATATTCGAGTCGCAAACCGTTGAAAGACATTTTCAACACCGGCACCAAGAAAACAAAACTGCTGCAAAATTCAAATTCCACCTCAAAGCTCAACTGCTCTAGATCTGTGAGAAAAAATTATTTCTAGCATATATATTGACTGCAAGGGGCGTTTACTGGATATATCACCTTTCAAAGGAAAGGATGGATCCAGAGGCTACCTGGCCCGCATGCAGACTCTGTCTACCGAAATAAGTTTGTAATCACTGTGATGATCAATATCTACTTCAATAGCTCTGATACCATGTAGAAATTTGCTGAATAATGATTAATTATCCACCGAGACTATCCTGATCACATACAATTCGAATTTATATGCAACACATAATCTCTTCCACTCAGATCATCAAACATGCGGAAAATAAAACAAGCGATAACACATCAAATCATCATACACATTAACACAGTATGTATGGGGAAAGCTTATAGCTGAAAACCCCGCAGCTATTGTGTATATTATAATGGAGAAATCATGTAACAAACTCGGTACAATACTCCTCACAAGTACTCAGTACTTTCTCATAAAGTTACACACAAACTAGCTTGGTTTTGAACAGGTTACTGGTTCAAAACTCACCACTAATTGCCTTGCCTCTATTGCGCAATCATGGCCTATCTAAATAGAGATCCAAGGTTCGAATCTCCTTGGCTTGACAGTGCAATCATCATGGGCAATTCCTCCAAGTGTGGTGCAAATCTCATGCACAACTGATGTCGCCACTGATAGCTAACTCAACCCTTTCATCTACCTCTTTCACTGGTCTCCACTGAACTGTCCATGCACTGTAGTGAACTGATGTGTTCTTGAGTTGAATAATGAGTTTCTAATTAATGAATTAAATAATATTTAATTCACTCCACTCATTACTAGTTGATTAGCTAGTTAAACTAATCTCAACTAGTTCAACTAAGTTAAACCGAACACAACTCCACTAGCTGTCTCATTAACTCCACCAAATTTCTGCCACTAAAGTCCTAACTAAAGTCAACCATGCATGTGCTCACAAAACCCTTAGGAATAGCGTAATTCCTCTGTCAGATGCATGAGCCACTTCCAAGGCTCGAACTGAAGTGCTCCAAGAGAGTAAACTGAAGTTTATAGTCCAAATATTATTAAGGGTAAATAATATTTGACTTCCCTATTTTAAGGAGAGGCGGTCTAAAAATAGAATTCGACCTATAGGTCCAAAAAATAGAGTCCCATATATTTTTACCAACATGACCAATACTCCAAGAATAACATACTACAATCCCCGGACCATGCTCCATATGTCTAAAAATAGACATAGTCTAAAAATAGACTTTGCGCCAGAATTTGCCTGCGGGCCCACTTAGTGAAGGCAACTTCATTTCACTAAGCTCCATCATCTTGCTGCATTTTCAACAATAGGGATCTGTGCTAAATCAAAGACCAAATTGTTTAGTGTTGAGGAACGACTCAAATCTCTCATAAGGCAGCAAGAGGAGTATAATTGGGAGTTCCAGAGCAGCACTCTATAAGAATACATAGATAAAACTTGCAACCCCAACAACCCACCTTTATACATTGGGAAGAGTAGGGAAGAGTTCTCCAAATACATTATGTTGGGTAACCAAGTAGAGCAGCATGAATCGAGCATCGAACAACATCAACATAGTAGATTTGTAGATATTCATCCCTCCCCAAGTATGGATTGGCGAGAGATTATGATTTGGTATTCTATCGATAGGTTGATTCTTTGGAGGATACTCACAGTTGAGGGCATATTGCAGCTTGGGCCCTTTGGTGCGGGTAGTGATTGAGGGTTGAAATGGTACCATAACCCACAGGTCCCAGGATTTAGGTGGCATTGGGGTCCGGGAGAATCCATTGGGGAAAGAATTGTTCAGGATCCAGGTAAATCTATTGAGGGGATGATTGGTAGGAGGATTGTTTGGGATCCAGGTATTAGAGGATCCATTCAGGACCATTCAACATGGAGGATACATCGGATTGTATGGGATCCTGGTATTAATGTACAAATGCTTCTGTTGTGGATAGAAGTGGATTGCTTGAGGATAAGCAATCTTTGGGTGGGAGGATTTGTAATATTCCCTTTCTTGATCCAGTCAAAGTGGATATAATCGATCCATGGTACTTACCGTGGTATTTTCCCATGGTTTTGACCCATGGTATTTCTTGTATTGACACATGGTATTTCTTGTTGGTATTGACCAATGGTATTTCTTGTTGGTATTGACCTGTCAAAGCCTATAAAAGGGGAGAGATGCTAGGCATTTAGATAATTCTAGATTATCTATATTATTGTGTTTGGGTTGAGAACTTGGCTTGGCCAGCTCTATCATTGATCTCGGGATGAAAACCCCGCGGTGATGTTTATGTGGTGGATCCATCCAGGATTCACAAGTGGGCTTCAGTTTCTTATATTTGTCATTTTCAAGCAGCTGTGCATGCCATTTTCAGGATTTTATGGTCTGGGCACGTATTTTACTTTCAGTGAATAATAATATAAATAAATGGCCGCATTTCTGGCGTTCTGGTTCTTGATGAAAGACTGTATTAAATGAGAACACTAATATGTTTTAGATCTATCAAAATTTTTATTGTTTGGCATCTTACAGGTGTATTGACCTCAAGTTACAGTGCCAATTATCTACTTATTAGTCCGTTCCCCCTCCGGGGCTGCAGGGACTCCTGTAATCATTTTTCTGATTTTCATTACTCTCGGCACATAAACCAAATCTATCTAATTTAATTTAACCTAATTTTTTCTATTTGTACGATATAAAGTGTTTTTCTGTGAGCCTATGAGCTTTTCCAACTGTTATTTCAACAAATACATAACTTTGAGGTCTTATTTGGCCTCATATCGAGGCCAGACATACTGAAACGTACCATAAATGTCCATTGATATATAGAATTTTGGTTTCAACTCATTAATGCTGACATTAGTTTGTAAACATTTTATGTTTATTAATTAAGATATATTTATGTATACAAGGTTGCCGAAGCTTTACACATATGTGACACATGGATCACAGATGTTTAAACACATTTCATGGCCATACTCCACTTGTCATTACCACCAACCGCTATATCCCTTGCTTTTGCTCAGAAGCCCAGAAGCATAGTGTGTGTCGAGCAAGGCATCGCTCAACCTTTCTCTCTCAATTAATCCTTGCAAGCTCTCAATTAATGAGCAGCAATGGAGCCCTGCAACTATCTCCCTTGCTCTCGCTTAGAATCCCAGAACCGCAGTCTGTCAAGAAAGGCATCTCTCAACCTTGCTCTTTTAATTAATCCCTGCAAGCTCTCAATTAATGCAGCAATGGAGCTCGAAAAATCAGGAAAATATTGCAGAAAGTTCAGAATCGCCCTGCCGATGTTCGCAAATTTTCAGAATTCAAAGGACTGCAAAATTTCAGATTTTGAAGGGCTGCAAAATTTCAAAATTAAGCGAAATGAGAAAGATCAAGAAAAAAATAGAAATATTTCAAAATTCTAAGAGAAGAAAAATTCTAAGAGCATTGGTTGGACTTCACCTGCCTGTGTTCAACAAAACATCCTTGGTTCACTATTGATTCCATGTATCTAGCTCGAGGTCTAGGAATATCTGCCAAGTGAAATAAAGGCAAGGGTGTTGATTTAAATTTTTTTTTTCTGTTTACTTTGTGCAGGCTTGTAGTTTCTGTTCCTGTTTCCATAGCTACCATCTTCCACAAATATTCAAATGTCAGTTCTATATAGCCATTCAATGCTTGTTCTCTCCTAGTTTTAAGACTTCGAGGTGGGGAGCGGCAGCGTTTCTTTTGCGTCATTTCCTTGCTTGGAATATTTTCCATTCCGATAGTTTATTGCGGACCTCACAGATCGATATCAAGACCCAGATCCTATTTGACTGGTATAGCCCCATCTAGATCCTGTCTGACTGCTATAGTCCCACGGGCCCTTCAAGTTCTTTATGAACTAACTAAGTGGGAAGATTTCTGTGCACTTCATTTCAATCACCGCTCGTTGCACCCCGAATCCACTCCTTCATATTTGTTCTTGTAAGAGAGATTTTTTATCCTAGTTGTATTTGTGCGGAATAGTGACAGCTAGCATATCCAAGCGTAGCCCTTTCACATCCAAGCAAGTAGCCCTTTCTCAGGGGCATGCTTGCAGAAAGACTTGTTGAGGATACGAGGATGCATCCATTGCAACAAAAACTGGAATGCTCAGGCTCAGCCTACACCAACTCCACCGCTCACTGCAACAACGTGACTGCAAGACATGTGAATCTAGTAGAGCTCTAATTTTTTCTTGCCTGCAATTCTGAAATTAATTTAAACAATCATTTCTTAATTTGTTTTATTTTTTATTTCTTAATTCTGCAATTATGAAATTAATTTAAAAAATTATTTCTTAATTTGATTTTTTTTTTTCTTAATTCTAGACACCAACTCTACCGCTCACTGCAACAACGTGAATCCAAGACATGTGACAATAGGCTTGCCATAGTAAGCCAACACTAATTTTTATGATTATTGAATAGGGTTCTAATTTTTTCCTTGCATGCAATTCTGAAATTAATTTAAACAATGATTTCTTAATTCTGGAAATTATGAAATTAATTTAACCAATGATTTCTTAATTCTAGCAATAATTATGGCAATAAGTTGTTCAACCTGTCAAGAAGTTTCTCAGCCCTTCATTTCATCGGTTTCTTTGGTCGCTCTGGGAAAATAGTAGATTTAGAACTAGAAATAAGTAATTCAACCTATTAAGAATTTGCTCATACCTTCAACCGCCGCACACAACGGATTCAGAACTGGCAATAACTAATTCAAAATCTTAAGTAGTTAATTTTGTTTGCTAGTTTATAATAATTCTTCTAAATATTTATCAATTCCTTTGAAAGGTGGCGTTATAACCAATGGCTTTACCAGTTCATTTGAAAGGTGTCATTGTAGGAAGTGGGAATGTGGCTTGTATCCATGCCCTCCTCTCATTGCAATTTTTTTTTTTTTTACTTCAATTAACTTTTATTTTTTTACTTCAATTATTTGTACCAAATAAAGAAATAAAAAAGCTAACAGGTTTTGGATGCATGGAAGGCAGGTGTCTACATGACTAATTTGGTTTTTGTGTAATGAGTTAATTTTTCTATGTGGTTGGATCCATTATGGCTGCAATGAATTGAAATGTTTGCCCGTGTTCTAAATTCCAAGGTCTCCGTTTCATAAAGAAAATCAAATCCTCCCATTTTTGTCCATTTTTTAAAATAAAGGCTTTCACTTCCTAAACTGTGCATATCTTCTCTAACCATAAGGCAATGTGGCAGAATCTGCCAGATCCAAGTACATCGATAAGTGATCCACATTGTTTCCCTTTGAAAATATCAGCACCCGCCTGCCTCATTTAGACACAACAAAATCACTTAATGGACACTCGAATTAAAGGCATGTATTATCAATAAACAATTTCCAAACATAAGATGCTAGATAGGGGTCTGGACTACCCTATCTGTTAAAATTACAAACCTAGGCCAACAATAAAAACGTAAAAACAAGGTAAAATTCCATGTTATACAACTCTCTAGCACTAGACCTAATTCCTTTTGTTGATTATATTCTGTTGAAAAACGAGTAACAACAACATTAAGCCTTGTGGCTAGATTCGTGTTCACTTGGTCGTGATTTCTTTTATCATTGCAAATTGCACATGATCCATCTTTATGTGATCAAAATCTTGGTTGCCCTCTTATGATCCATGTATTCTTTTGACCAAAATTCGCTCATAATAATCAAAATTATTGAATCGGTCAAATGGTATTCCAACGAAACCAGAATAAAAGCATGTATTGAGAGGTCTGTCATTTATAAGTTTCACCATTTATGATACATTCATGGTTGCACACGTATTTTTACATATCTATGAAATGGCATGTTTTATCTTTGTATCAAAATTTGGAAAAATTCATATACATGGTGTATAAGGAATTCAAGTTTTATTTATTGTAAAAAAATAACTGCTCCCACTCACGGTAGGGACTAGCTGCCTTTCAGCCATGTTATTTTTCAATTGGTGTCATGATAATGAAATTGACCTTTTATAGTTTTGGTTTCATTCTAATAAAAAGTAAGTGGGTGGCCACGGTTTCACTTCCATCCTATAGATAATGGATATTTTATATTTATCTTAAACCTTAATTTTTCCTATTTCTCTTATAAAAAAGATATAATAGAAAATCATTTTGTTCCATTTCTTTGTCTTTTCATTTCAATTTTCTTACCTCCTATTCACGATTTCATTCCACCTCCTCAAATATAAATTTAAAAGGAATGAAATACATTAATTTTATTGATCAGAAATATTAATCATTCGGTAAAATGTGAATTCCTGTATTATTGATAACCTGAAGCTAAAACAATATATTTAAGGCTTCTGTAATTGCAATTTAAAAAAATCAATGTGTGACTTTTTAGGTGGCTACATTCAAACTTAAATCAAAGACATTAATAGATTGAATCAACTGTGAGAAAAGGAAACCCAGTAAAAAATTCAATTGTTCAATAATGTAAGCCACTATAGTTCTATTTCATACATGGCATACTCCTTCCATCCCAAGCCTAGAAGAATTTTTGGTCATTATAGAGTATATGGTTTCCAAGCATATTGATGTTCCATGTGTCCTTGTAGCGTAAGAGGAAAAGAAAGTTTTGTCATAAGAAATCAACATCTGATCGGTGTGAAGGACGAAATAAATTAGTAAATCAATTAATCAAAGAGCAGTTCAGTTCACTGTCTACCCGCAATGAAGGACCCCAAAACTGACCTTTACATCTAGGGTGTGATGAATATTCTTCTCTGTAATGGTTCCACCTTTCTGTGTGGCACTAAGACTTTCCCATCTGTTGGGAATCAGGAAACTACTGGCCCTCACAATTCCTGATAGCTTGAATTTTATCTCATTTGACATTAAAATTTCACTCTCTTCGCTTATCTGTTAGCCTTATAACTTACCTTCAGTTTTGTTTTCTTTTAAGTTTACTAATCCAAACCCCAGAATGAATTTATTTTATTTAATTAATAAATTTAATTAATATATGGTTAGTGTACGGTGGAAATTTTCATTTAATTATATTCTCATATATCATTTAGTATTTGTGATAGAATTTAGTCAAGCTGTTATAACTCATTAATAGGTCAAAGTAACTGTCTACATTATTGCAGGTATCAATATAACTAATGTTAGGGAGAGAAAAAAAAAATTTAAAGTTAAATGAAAGAGAACAGTTATCGTTAATGGTGATCATAATCATGAAATTTTAAACTTTACGAAATCATTAAATATATATATATATATATATATATATATATATATATATATATATATATATATATATATATATATATATATATATATATATATACTAGCACAACCACATTATATTTACTAATGTGGTTGATATACGCCGATAGGCGTATATAAAATAGATTTACAACCACATTTACCAATGTGGTTGATATACGCCAATAGGCCTATATCCACTACCCATCACATTAATTTATATATCAATAAATAAATATTATATATAATAATTTTATTAAAAATATTATAATATTAATAATATTATAATATATCGATTGATATTTGATATATTAATAATATTAACTATATACATAGTATATATTAACTTGAAATATATATATATAATATATATTAATAATATTTATTAATATAATAATAATATTAATAATAAAAAATATTTTAATATTTATTAATATATTAATATCATAGATGGTTATATTATTAATAAACCAAAAGAACTAATAATATATTAATAATATATATTATATTATTTAATTCACTATATAATTCAACTCGTTCCTGTGTTATTTTAACTATATAAAACTCTCAATTATTACATATCCTACCCCTTTGGTTGAAAAATAACCTTAATATTGTGTTAATTGTGATTAATTAGTTAAAACTGCGACTAATTAAGAACCCTGATGCATTAAAAAAGGATTAATTAACCCTCATAGTTAATTAATAACTTACCCCACCAATCGAATTGCCCCCGATATGATTAAATCATTCTTAATTGTATTGGACCCACCCTTCCTATTTCCCTATCATCTCACCTCCCCGACAGTCGTCCGATCAACCCCTTTACATCCAACAGCTGTCATCCATATCACATTGCCCCCACGTCCGAACGATAATGCGTGATCGCTAAGCGGTTTTCCAAACAGTGTCTCGCCACGCATCGCAAAAGGTATGGAATCGTTGGCTTTCACTTGAAAATAGCCTGTCCCCAAAAGCGATGTGATGTATACCGCTTACCACCCTTCACATTAAAAAAAACAGCCTTTCCTACATACATCATCTGCCCGAAAAATAAAACCCCGCCAACTTTTGACTTTGCGAATAAAACAAATAAATGCCCATCATTTTCATTATCCCATGCAGCGACCAGTGTTCCCATGCAAAAAACTACAAAGCCATGTGTCGAAGATTGTCAACCGCCACCTTGCTGAGAAAATCACAGACGAACAATCCAGAACCATATTATTAATATTATAATATTTATTAATATATTAATAATATTAACTATATACATACTATATATTAACTTGAAATATATATATATATATAATATATATTAATAATATTTATTAATATAATAATTAATAATATTAATAATAAATAATATTTTAATATATATTAATATATATTATATCATAGTTGGTTATATTATTAATAATATATATTAATAATATTATAATATTATCAATAAATATTAGAATATTTATTAATAATATATATTAATATATTGATAATATTAAACCCAAAAACATAAGAAAGTAATAAACTTTAAGAACTAATATATCAAACTCAATAGAGTAATAAAGCATATGAAACAATATTTAAAAACAAAAAACTTAAGAGATTAATAAATTCTAACAATTAATATTTTAAAGTGAAGATATTAATAAACCCAAGGGATAATTATTAATACAAACCCAATGTCATCATAAACCAAAGGTTTAAATATTATAAACCAAAGGAATTGGTGAACCCAAGGGATAAATATTATAAACATAAGGGATCAATAATAAAAACACAAGAGATTAATAAACCGTGAGAATTGATATTTTAAACTAAAAAACCTAATAAATTAAGAATCCATAAGAATCAGTATTTTAAACATAAGATATTAATAAACCAATGGGATTATTAACATTATAAACCAAAAGAACTAATAGACCCAAGGGTTTAATATTATAAAGCAAAGGAATTAGCGAACCCAAGGGATAAATATTATAAACCTAACGGATGAATATTATAAACAATAGAGATTAATAAACCCTAAGAATTAATATTTTAAACTGAAAAATCCAAGAAATTAACAAACTCTGAGAATTAGTATTTTAAACTCAAGAGAGTAATAAACCGAATGTGTGATTAACATTATAAACCAAAATAGCTAATAAACCCAAGGCTTTAATATTATAAACCAAAGGAATCAGTGAACCCAAGGAATAAATATTAAAAACCTAAGAGATTAATAAAACCTAAGAGTTTAATGCTATAAACCAAAGGAATTGGTGAACCCAAGGGAAAACCATTCCCAAAAAATTATAAACCAAAGGAATTGGTGAACCCAAGGAATTGACTTAAACATTGAGACAATTGTTGTCACAATGCGACGTTCGACGAACTATGACCAGGGTTGGCCATGGGTGATTTTCATATTGAGACAATATTTGTCAGAATGTGACATTTGATCATGGATGACATTGATCGATTATTCATATTATAAACCAAAATAACTAATAAACCCAAGGGTTTAATATTATAAACCAAAGGAATTGGATAACCCAAGGGACAACCATTACCCAACAAATTAAAAAAAAAGGAATCGATGAACCCAACGGAATTGATTTAAACATTGAGAAAATTGTTGTTACAATGCGACGTTGGACCAAATATGACCATGGTTGGCCATGGGTGATTTCATATTGAGACAATGTTTGTCAGAATGTGTCATTTGATCATATATGAGATTGAACGATTATTCATATTATAATCCAAAAAAGCTAATAAACCCAAGGTTTTAATTTTATAAACCAAATGAATTGGTGAACCCAAGGGAAAATCACTACCCAACAAATTATAAACCAAAGTAATTGGTCAACCCAAGGGAATTGATTTAAACATTGAGACAATTGTTGTCACAATGTGACGTTGGACCAACTATGACCATGGTTGGCCAGCTGGTGATTTTCATATTGAGACAATGTTTGTCAGAATGTGACATTTGATCATGGATGAAATTGATCGATTATTCATATTATAAACCAAAGGAATTGGTGAACCCAAGGAAATTGATTTAAACATTGAGAAAATTGTTGTCACAATGCGATGTTGGACCAACTATGACCATGGTTGGCCATGGATGATTTTCATGTTGAGACAATATTTGTCAGAATGTGACATTTGAACATGGATGAAATTGATCGATTATTCATATTATAAATCAAAAGAACTAATAAACCCAAGGGTTTAATATTATAAACCAAAGGAATTGCTGAACCCAAGGGAATTGATTTAAACATTGAGACAATAGTTCTAACAATGCAACGTTGGACCAACTATGACCATGGCTGGCCATGGGTGATTTTCATATTGAGACAAGATTTTTCAGAACCTGACATTTTATCATGGATTACATTGATCGATTATTCAGATTATAAACCAAAAGAACTAATAAACCCAAGGGTTTAATATTATAAACCAAAGGAACTGGTGAACACAAGGGACAACCAATACCGAACAAACTATAAACCAAAAGGAATTGGTTAACCCAAGGGAATTGATTTAAACATTCAGACAATTGTTGTCACAATGCGACGTTGGACCAACTATGACCATGGTTGGCCATGGGTGATTTTCATATCGAGACAACGTTTGTCAGAATGTGTCATTTGATCATGGATGACATTGATCGATTATTCATATTATAAACCAAAAAAACTAATAAACCCAAGGGTTTAATATTATAAACCAAAGGAATTGGTGAACCCCAGGGGAAATCATTACCCAACAAATTATAAACCAAAGGAATTGGTGAACCCAAGGGAATTGATTTAAACATTGAGACAATTTTTGTCACAATGCGACGTTGGACCAACTATGATCGTGGCTGGCTAGCTGTTGATTTTCATATTGAGAAAATGTTTGTTAGAATGTGACATTTGATCATGGATGAAATTGATCGATTATTCATATTATAATAAAAAAATACTAATAAACCCAACTGTTTAATATTATAAACCAAAGGAAATAGTGAACCCAAGGGAAAATCATTACCCAACAAATTATAAACCAAAGGAATTGGTCAACCCGAGGGAATTGATTTAAACGTTGAGACAATTTTTGTCACAATGCGAAGTTGGACCAACTATGACCATGGTTGGCCATGGGTGATTTTCATATCGAGAAATTATTTGTCAGAATGTGACATTTGATCATGGCTGACATTGATCCATTATTCATATTATAAACCAAAAATAATAATAAACCCAAGGGTTTAATATTATAAACCAAATGAATTGGTGAACTGAAGGGAATTGATTTAAACATTGAGACAATTGTTGTCACAATGCGACGTCGGACCAACTATGACCATGGTTGGCGATGGCTGATTTTCATATAGAGAATTTTTTTTTCAAAATCTGACATTTGATCATGGATGAAATTCATTGATTATTCATAATATAAACCAAAATAACTAATAAACCCAAGGGTTTAATACTATAAACCAAAGGAATTGGTGAACCCAAGGGAATTGATTTAAACATTAAGACAATTGTTGTCACAATGCAATGTTGGATCAACTATGACCATGGTTGCCCATTGGTGATTTTCATGTTGAGACAATATTTGTCAGAATGTGACATTTGAACATGGAAGACATTGATTGATTATTCATATTATAAATCAAAAGAAATAATAAACCCAAGGGTTTAATATTATAAACCAAAGGAATTGCTGAATCCAAGGGAATTGATTTAAACATTGAGACAATTGCTGTAACAATGTGGCGTTGGAGAAAATATGACCATGGTTGGCCATGGATGATTTTAATATTGAGACATTATTTTTCAGAATGTGACATTTTATCATGGATGACATTGATCGATTATTCATATTATAAACCAAAATAACTAATAAACCCAAGAGTTTAATATTATAAACCGAAGGAATTGGTGAACCCAAGGGACAACCATTACCCAAAAAAATATAAACCAAAAGGAATTTGTGAACCCAAGGGAATTGATTTAAACATTAAGACAATTTTTGTCACAATGCGACGTTGGACCAACAATGACCATGGTTGGCCATAGGTGGTTTTCATATCGAGACAATGTTTGTCAGAATGTGTCATCTTATCATGGATGACATTGCTCGATTATTCATATTATAAACCAAAAAAACTAATAACCCAAGGGTTTAATATTATAAACCAAAGGAATTGGGGAACCCCAGGGAAAATCATTACCCAAAAAATTATAAACCAAAGGAATTGGTGAACCCAAGGGAATTGATTTAAACATTGAGACAATTGTTGTCACAATGCGACGTTGGACCAACTATGAGCATGGTTGGCCAGCTATTGATTTTCATAGTGAGACAATGTTTGTCAGAATGTGACATTTGGTCATGGATGACATTGATCAATTATTCATATTATAAACCAAAAAAGCTAATAAACCCTAGGGTTTTATATTATAAACCAAAGGAATTGGTGAACCCAAGGGAATTGATTTAAACATTGAGACAATTGTTGTCACAATGCGACGTTGGACCAACTATGACCATGGTTGGCCATGGGTGATTTTCATATTGAGACAACGTTTGTCAGAATGTGTCATTTGATCATAGATGACATTGAATGATTATTCATATTATAAACCAAAAAAACTAATAAACCTAAGGGTTTAATATTATAAAACAAATGAATTGGTGAACCGAAGGGAAAATCATTACCCAACAAATTATAAACCAAAGGAATTGGTGAACCCAATGGAATTGATTTAAACATTGAGACAACTGCTGTCACAATGAGATGTTGGACTAACTATGACCATGGTTGACCAGCTGGTGATTTTCATAGTGAGACAATGTTTGTCAGAATGTGACATTTGATCATGGATGACATTGATCGATTATTCATATTATAAACCAAAAAAACTAATAAACCCAAGGGTTTAATATTATAAACCAAAGGAATTGGTGAACCCAAGGGAATTGATTTAAACATTGAGACAATTGTTGTTACAATGCGACGTTGGACCAACTATGACCATGGTTGGCCATGGGTGATTTTCATATTGAGACAATGTTTGTCAGAATGTGTCATTTGATCATAGATGACATTGAATGATTATTCATATTATAAACCAAAAAAACTAATAAACCCAATGGTGTAATACTATAAACCAAATGAATTTGTGAACCCAAGGGAAAATCATTACCCAACAAATTATAAACCAAAGGAATTGGTGAACCCAAGGGAATTGATTTAAACATTGAGACAATTGTTGTCACAATGCGATGTTGGACCAACTATGACCATGGTTGGCAGCTTGGGTGATTTTCATATTGAGACAATGTTTGTCAGAATGTGACATTTGATCATGGATGACATTGATCGATTATTCATGTTATAAACAAAAAAAACTAATAAACCCAAGGGTTTAATATTATAAACCAAAGGAATTGGTGAACGCAAGGGAAAATCATTACTCAACAAATTATAAACCAAAGGAATTGGTGAGCCCAAGGAAATTTATTTAAACATTGAGAAAATTGTTGTCACAATGCGACGTTGGACCAACTATGACCATGGTTAGCCATGGGTGATTTTCATATCGAGACAATATTTGTCAGAATGTGATATTTGATCATGGATGACATTGATCGATTATTCATATTATAAACCAAAAAAACTAATAAACCCAAGGGTTTAATATTATAAATCAAAGGAATTGGTGAACCCAAGGGAATTGATTTAAACATTGAGACAATTGTTGTCACAATGCGACGTTGGACCAACTATGACCATGGTTGGCCATGGGTGATTTTCATATTGAGAAAATGTTTGTCAAAATGTGACATTGGATCATGGATGAAACTGATCGATTATTCATATTATAAACCAAAAAAACTAATAAACCCAAGGGTTGAATATTATAAACCAAAGGAATTGGTGAACCCAAGGAAATTGATTTAAACATTGAGGCAATTGTTGTCACAATGCGACGTTGGACGAACTATGACCATGGTTGGCCATGGGTGATTTTCATATCGAGACAATATTTTTCAGAATGTGACATTTGATCATGGATGACATTGATTGATTATTCATATTATAAACTGAAAAAACTAATAAACCCAAGGGTTTAATATTATAAACCAAAAGAATTGGTGAACCCAAGGGAATTGATTTAAACATTCAGACATTTTTTGTCACAATGCGACGTTGGACCAACTATGATCATGGTTGACCATGGGTGTTTTTCATATAGAGACAATATTTTTCAGAATGAGACATTTGATCATGGATGAAATTGATCGATTATTCATATTATAAATCAAAAGAACTAATAAACCCAAGGGTTTAATATTATAAACCAAAGGAATTGGTGAACCCCGGGGAAAATCATTACCCAACAGATTATAAACCAAAGGAATTGGTGAACCCAAGGGAATTGATTTAAACTTTCAAACAATTGTTGTCACAATGCAATGTTGGACCAACTATGACCATGGTTGGCCATGGGTGATTTTCATGTTGAGACAATATTTGTCAGAATGTGACATTTTGAACATGGATGACATTGATCGATTATTCATATTATAAATCAAAATAAGCTCAAAAATTTAATCTGAGCCCTTGGATGTAATGAGGTTAGACTTAGATTTGTACATGTAGAAGAAAATAAAGTGTGATAAGGGTTTTCCAGTCTAAGTGCACCCTAATAAACAAGAAAAAATGGTAGATGAAAGTAGGTAGGGTAGGTAGATGTTGTTGCATAATTACATGTGATGGATAATGACTCTGAATGTGTTAATATTTACTTTCATCACAAGGGCAAGACATATATTACACTGGAACAATTTCAAGCAAAAAAAAGTCAAATAATTAACTTCCCTTCTCATCTTTCCCTAAAATTTCACTAATTTCCCCTAAGTACTAAGGCATTTGAAAATTAGAGGGGCTCAAGGCATTTCCTTGAATTTTGGAGGGACCGGACCCTTGGCCCAATAATTGAAAAGCCCGAGTACTTAAAACCATTCATAAGTCATTCATTCACTTCTAAAAAATCTTTTCCTAAGTAAAATCCTATTTTACTTTGGCAAATTGCACAATATCTCATAAAAACCCTTTCATTCAAGCATAATTTAAATACATACTTCTAATGTTTTTATACTTAGCACTTTCTCATTCATTTTCATATTAACTTTTAACTTTATTATTTAATTCACTATATAATTCAACTCGTTCCCGTATTATTTTAACTATATAAAACTCCCAATTATTACATATCCCACCCCTTTGGTTGAAAAATAACCTTAATATTGTGTTAATTGTGATTAATTAGTTAAAACCGCAACTAATTAAGAACCTTGATTCCCCACCGCATTAAAAAAGGATTAATTAACCCGCATGGTTAATTAATAACTTACCCCACCAATCGAATTGCCCCCGATATGATTAAATCATGTTTAATTGTATTCGGCCCACCCTTGCTATTTCCTTATCATCTCACCTCTCCGACAGCCATCCGATCAACCCCTTCACATCCAACGGCTGTCATCCATATCGCATTGCCCCCACGTCCAAACAATAACGCGCGATTGCTAAGCAGTTTTCCAAACAGTGTCTCGCCACACGTCGCGAAGGGTATGGAATCGCTGGCTTTCACTTGAAAATAGCCCGTCCCCAAAAGCGGTGCCATGTATACCGCTTACCACCCTTCACATTAAAAAAAAACCTTTCCTGCATACGTCATCCGCCTGAAAAATAAAGCCCCGCCAACTTTTGACTTTGCGAATAAAAAAAATAAATGTGCATCATTTTCATTATCCCGTGCAGCGACCAGTGTTCCCATGCAAAAAACTACAAAGCCATTTGTTGAATATTTTCAACCGCTACCTTGCTGAAAAAATTGCAGACGAACAATCTATAACCCATCAGCAGTTGCCTACACCTGTTTTCATCACTATTCGCTTCCCAGAAACAGGTATTTACCCAGTTCCCGTCGAACCCTGAAAGTCTTGGTTTTTTATTTAATTCCATAGGAAAAGACTAAAACACAATACAATTTGGTCTTTATTTCATTCCTAAGTTCCCAGACCTGTAATTGTGCCCATTTTTCCATCAAAAACCCAAATTCCTTTCTGAATCCATAAGGACTAGAAATGGAATCCCCTGTGGCTTTGAATGTTGCGCGTCTGAATGCCCCCCATAAAGATATAGACTATCTGCCTCTAGCAGATAGGGATTTCCAGATAAAATACCTCATTCTTAGTGAAAATCCTCTTAGAACCTTTTTCCAATGCAGAGATAATTTCTTGAACGGATCTGATATTTTGGGACTGTGGGAATCCAATCTTCCAATGTATTTTTTACCTTCAGTCCATGTTTTTCCCGAAATAATTTATCACTCCCATGCCAATTACGATCCCAATCAACGAGCAGTCATGTCCCCGAGTGAAACTGTCCTTTTCTCGATAACTGCTCAATCCATAAATGAAATGTTACAATTCCATCCCAGTCAAGCCCGGACTCCCATTTCTATGGGAGATTTACTCGAAAAATCCACAAATTTATCCCAAGAAGAGCTAAATCGCCTCTGTCAGACTTTCATGCTACCAGCACATCAACCCAAAGGCCCACCTCCTTATGGATATACCTTTTTTACAGATATGGGTAGACTCATATTGAATATGATATCTTATGTAATGGGTTTCAACACTAGTGAATACGTTGATAAGTTAATCCTAGTGTTGTTGTCAATTTTTACTCCTGGAAAGCCCCCTGCTGTCAAATATGATTTTCCTTCCTTTATTGCTAATAAATTCCATGACCAGTTCATGAGATTGGAAAATGAAAAAGTTTTCAATTATTCCACTTTTATATACCATCTCATGCTCTATTATCAATCAGAGAGTTTCCCCTTCCATGTCATGAAACTTGACGCCAAAGGAAATACAAGGTCTGTAATTTTTTGGTCTGCAATCTTCCATAATTCCTCTGAGTCTCCTTATTCTTACAATGAGTTCATTGATCTATTTTTACACCCTTCAACTACCTTATTAATAGGAGTTTCCCCTCCTACGGTCAATAATGATATGAAGAAAATTCTCCAACTCTCAAAGCAATACAGAATAGGTGACTGGTACCTATACATGAAACATACAGAAATTAGAATATATGGGTGTCATCTGTGTCCTTTCAAGCTACCAAAATATGTCCCAATGAGGGTTTTTGCCTTAGAATATTTCAGACAAATGATAAATTCAGACATAGTCCATTTTTGCAATGCAAAGAAAAAGGCTGAGCTCAGAATTAAGAGTCAATTAGGTCCTTTTGTCTATAATTCTAGGGATGCAGGAAAAGAAGCTGAAAGAATTCTAGAAGACTATCTAAAATTGAAAAAAAAAATTTGGTGGGTACCTTATGACCCAAACAACTTTATATTTGATAGGAGAATGAAAAACAAATTGTCACCATACCTTCACCATAGAATTCTAGAGATTGAACAATTTTCAAATATGGATGAATGGATGGAAGGAACCTTAGTAGAACAAGATAGTGAACATGTCAGTGTTGAAAATGTTATGAAGGAGCTTGAGAAAATACTTGACCTAGATTCTTTTGGGAAGGTACAAAGAGCAGCAATTGGTCCTTCTTCTACTAGAACCTCTCAGCAAAATTTGCAGGAAATCAGTTCACTAGCCACAGTAGCATCAAAAGGGAAGGAAAAGGAGACTGATACACAAGTCATAGACAAATTCACAATTTCAGAGCAACTTGAAACTTCCAAGGAACAGGCCCAAATACAGAATTCTCCTACTCAAATCAATGTGGTAGAAATTTCAATTTTGCAAACTCCTCTCAATGAAGAAAAAGGTAAAAAGAGAGATGCAGAAACAACTACCCGTATAAGTGGATCCTCAAAACAACTTGGTATCAAAAGAGAAATATTAAATCCACTCTCAGAAGTAGAATTTGTTCAAGAAACCACTAATAGTTAGAGGAGAGAAGATTTATATAGTCAGCAAACATTCACAATCGGTGGGACATCCACTAACTCACAGAAAAAAGAGCTACAAAGACAACAAAGTGCAGAAGTATCTTTCTTCAAATCACCAGTGAAGGATGCTTGGGATATTAAGAATACATTTATAAATATAAAGGCCATAAATGATTCATTAAGACTTCAAGTCTATAATCAATATTTAAATATGGCTCCCAAAAATCAACAGAGATTGATGTCAGCCTATGACATCCAGCAGGGTAAAATGGTGATGAGTCATTTCAAGCCCAAAGTACAACAGCCTCAAACAACTGCAGACTATGTCATAACCAATTTTGAAGTCTTGGCAAAGGATATTCATACTTTGGATCAGATTGAGCTACACAAACAAACTGGAGAGATGATTTACTCAACTTTGACTGATAATTCAATGATGGCCCAAAGATTACAAAATGCTTTGGATAATAATACTACTCAATTGCATCTTGAAAAATCCTTTTCCCAAGCTAAGGAAAACAGAATAAAGTCTTGGGAAGAAATAATTATTCGATTGGGTCATAATCCCAAAGATGTTAAGGCTACAGAAGCCTTGATTAAAAATAAATATGATGATATTGCAGCCTTAAGGAAACAACTGAAGTTGCCATCTTCAAGCCATCCATAGAATACTGAGGTAATAAAGAAAAAATTTGAAGAAGAATTAATGGATTTGATTTTCAAACTTAATGAGAAACTAAATGAGACTGGAAAAGAACTTGAAAAGGCATTAAAGGACAAGCAACCAAACATTCCAGCATCTGCAATAGAAGTAATTACATGTACAACAACAATAAGTCAGTCAGCAGGACTATCACAGGGTAACACTTCCAATTTAAGCACTGAAGAATTAATAAAATAAATGGAGGAATTGAAACTCCCAGTGACAGAGCTCCAGAAAACAAAGGTACAATTTACCACCTTAGAACAAAAATATGATCTCTCAAAGATGAGTGTTGCAGAAAAAACAAGAGAGATCAACGGAGTAGAAAAATTGGTCAAAGCATTGGAAAAGTATCTCACATTGGAGAAACCTTTAAAAGAAATCAAAGAAATTCTCTGGGCCAACATCACTCAGTCAATAAATGATGTTTGGCCATCAATCCAAATAATGTATGAGAAAAATGATTTACTTAAATTGGCTCTGGAAGAAGCTCAAAAGGCAAGAGAAGAATTAGGAAATATGCCTGAAGAAGCCAATGAGCTTATACAATTTTTAAATACCAAGAATAGATATCAACATGAAGAGCTAGGCATCCAAGACAGAACAGGAATAATTTTGCAGGTAAAAAGGGTTTTTACTAAAATAACTTTGATGCAGAACCTAGAAATAAGATGCTATGATATGCAGGAAGAAATCAATGCTTTTACAAAGAGATTGGATATTTTGCAGAGTAAAGGATTGCCAAGTCCTTTAGTTTCAGATGATAAACTAATGAGCCTTGAAAGCTATGTTGAGAAATTGAATAAGTATGCTGACAACCAGGCCATTTCATCGACTAGTTCATTAATAGCAAAAGCATTGCCTACAGGAAAAAAAATTCATGACAGTCTGGAAAATTTGTTTTATCTCGAACATGAGGTAAAACACTTATTCCTAATTCAGCCTACTTTATTTAGATATACAAAGACTGAGGAGACTCTGAGGAAGCTTCAAAGAACCAGAATACCAGAACCACAATGGTGGGAAGAGATGTTAGACATTTTGTAAAAATTATCCTTGCATGAATTTTGATTATTTACTATAGTAAGTCATGATAAAAAGGATAAATAGAGATCAAACAGGTCAAAGTGTATCAGTACAAGTAAAGAGTATCAGTAAAACAAAGCAGCCAGCACATATTTACTAAAGAGGACAGCAACAAGCCTAATCATAGGGCCTGCCTCCAGCACATTCACAAAAAAAGGGAATAACACAACATCGGTTATCTTTTCTCTTATCTACAAGACCATCTCTCTCTATTTTCTTGTAACATATTCATGAGTCATCCTAAATTATATCTCATTTGTTAGGAGATATTTTTCACAGGATTCTTGACTCAGAAAAAGGATCAATAAGTCATATATATCTTATGTTTTAGAGTTTTATACTAGTTTATTATACCATTTGTGTTTCATATCTGAATTATAAACGAAAATGAATAATTCATAAAGTGCTTAAGTGCAATTTGTTTTCAATAATTGTTATTCGTAATGTTTTCTTCTGAACTAGTATAAACAGTGAATTCTTAATTGTTCCTGTTTTCTAGTTTATACATTTTGATTATTTGATAAAGAATTCTTAGTTGCTCTTTATTAATAATCATACAAGTTCCCTCTTTAGAATATGTTGAAGGATTCTTAATTGCCCTTCACCCATTTCAAGTCCATTCCATCCATTTTAGATTTTTAATTGTTCCCTATTTGATTACCTTACCCTGTGAAACCATCCCTTGTTAAGAAAATTAATCCAGTTAAGCCATATTTCTTTGACTCCATTAGCCCAATGGCCTAAACTACTCAGTCTTACCCCTCTGCTATTGAATTCCATCACCCAAACATAATCAAAATTCTTGAACTTTATAACTACCCTAATATCAAAATGAAATATTAATAATGTTAGTAATTCAATATTTGTATTTAAATTAATGTCAATGTATATATTAATTTTAGTCTAACATTATTAACAAATATAAATATCTTGTCATTGAACCAAACCACAGCACGTTTAGCAAACCACATTGATAAATATTTTTAGTATCATGTAATAGGGATATGGACTCCAATCTTGAATTTAATGATTGGCTAATATAACTGGTTGTATATGTCTGAATGGTTTACTATAAAAAAAAGAACTATAGCGAATAAAAAAAGGAGGTCAATTGAACAACATGAAAAACGATGTATGAAATTTTTCATATATTACTATATTGCATCTCATCAATGTATTCATTTAATTAACACATCAAAATAATTCTTACACTAAATGAAAAAAGAGATGACAATAAAAGAAATTATAAAACATTCTATAAATATGTCAGAATAATATTAGCTACATGTGGTTTCCAAGCATATTGATGTTCCATGTGTCCTTGTAGCATAAGAGGAAAAGCAAGTTCAGTCATAAGAAATCAACATCTGATTGGTGTGAAGGACGGAATAAATTAATAAATAAGTTAGTCAAAGAGCAGTTAAGTTCACTGTCTACCTGCAACGAAGGACCCCAAAACTGACCTTTACATCTAGGGTGTGATAAATATGCTTCTCAATAATGGTTCCACCTGTCTGTGTGGCACTAAGAGTTGCCCATCTGTTGGGAATCAGGCAACTACTGGCCCTCACAATTCCTGATAGCTTGAATTTTATCTAATTTGACATTAAAATTTCACTCTCTTCGCTTATCTGTTAGCCTTATAACGTACCTTCAGTTGTGTTTTCTTTTAAGTTTACTAATCCAAACCCCATAATGAATTTATTTTATTTAATTAATAAATTTAATTTATATATGGTTAGTGTACGGTGGAAATTTTGATTTAATTATATTCTCATATATCATTTAGTATTTGTGACAGAATTTAGTCAGGCTCTTACAACTCATTAATAGGTCAAAGTAACTATCTACATTATTGCAGGTATCAATATAACTAATGTTAGGGAGAGGAAAAAAAAATTAAAGTTAAGTGAAGAGAATAGTTATCGTTAATGGTGATCATAATCATGAAATTTTAAACTTTACGAAATCATTAAAAATATATATATATATATATATATATATATATATATATATATATATATATATATATATATTGTATGTATGTATATATATATGTATATGTATATATGTATATGTATATATATATATATATGTATATATATATATGTATGTATATATATATATAGAGATATATATATATATGTGTATATATACATATATATATATATGTATGTATATATATATATATATATATGTATGTATATATATACATATATGTATGTATATATATATATTATATATATATAAGGGGTGAATTTAAAAATTTAACATGTAAAATATCAACTTAAAGCAAGTCTCGAAAGGCCTAAATGATTTTTATAAGAAATATGCATCCATTCAAGCTTGTATTTGAATTAAATCATGAAAAAACTAAAGGGAACCATATATATCTGAAAAAATAAACATCATAACAATCCTGTTTATATCAAATTATGGGTTTATAATTTTATATGTAATTATTATTAATAAGGAAATCATTGTAACAATCATGTCTATATCAAATTATGGGTTCATAATTCTATATGTAATGATTATTAATAAGGTTGAATTTTGGGGAAGAGTGGACAACTTTTAATGATTCAGGATTGGCTTGGTCTATTACTTGGTATAAAGGGCTTGTATTTATAAGAACTATTTCTTTATCTAATTATAGGTTTATGATTCTACATTTAATGATTTTTATATTTTGTTTCAGGACGAAAAAAACGCTATTATTTACTAACAGTTCATATTCATATATCAAAATGATACATTAGACTTCACATTCTTGCATATGCCAAATAGCAGGCACTATATAAAAACCCCATGAAGAGGCATTCCAAATCCATCTTATGAATAGTACAAATGGCCATACAAACATAACATAACCTTGCATGGCAATATAACAGAAAAAAACAACCAATAAATATAATGATTAGTACATCCACTGTGCACAGAACATGATGAGGGCCAGTGGGATCATCATCTGAAGAAAACAACATAAAGAAGGTTATGAGGAAAGGAAAAAAATAGAAAGAAGGATTCGATATATACAAAGATGATATAGCCAAGAAAAAGTTGCATATGATAAAAGGATATCCCGCTCACTTACAGATATATTCAAGCTCGCTTGAGAAGACCAGGCTCGCTTGATGTAGTTTATGGTAGAAGAAAATATTGAGAATCTAGTAGAGTGGAAGCCCTATAATGCAAGATCTGAATAGCACCATATGTCAAAAACAACCCTCTTTTGGATAGAAGGTCAGCACACGTGTTTTTCTCCTTATGTATGTGCTGAATAGTGTAGGCTTGAAACTTTCTTAATAGATACTTGATCCATTGTACCCAACCAATGCTATTGCTACATGAAATTCCACATCTGCCGCTCATCCCATCAATGGTGTATTTCAAGTCTCCATATATGTGAATTGAAGGGAGTTTTAAATGATAAGAAATCAATATCCCACTCCATAATGTCATAATTCTCGTCCTTATTGTTTGAGCCATCACCTCCATTCCAAAACATGTGATATCGATCCTTGTTTTCAAGATTTATCCAGGCCCCACAAACACATAGACCATCCTTATTTGCACCATCAAAATATAAGGATGGGAGTTCTATATGATGAGGGTGAATCTTCTTTGAAATATCCTTAATGGCAGGTTAGATAAATGTCTGGTAATTAATCCATAAAACAATATTCCCTGTGATCTTGGAGTGTTGTGGGGGGATATCTTTGAAAATTCAATGATTCTGAGCACAACATATTTCCAAAAAACATAGAAGTGTAAAGGTTTGTAAGTGCAGTTTGCAACAACCCAAGATTTGATAGCTTGAATACAGTCATAAGGTCTCCATGAAGGGTCACCTAATAACCCAACAAACCTCTTCCAAATAGAAAGAGAGAAGGTACAAGTACAGAAAAGGTGAGAAGAAGTCTCTTCATGATGGTGGTAGAATGGACATCTTCCAAGACCACAAAATCCCCATTTGCATAGTGCCTCCCAAGTTAGTACTCTGTTTTTCCACAATAACCATGCAAATAATACTATCTTCATAGGGATTTTAAGTTTCCGTGCAATATAAAAAGGAGATAGTGTAGGGCCAGGAGTCAGTTTTGCAATTTGATTTTCGTATACGTCCTTAACCAGTAATCTAGAACCCTTGAAGTTTAGATTCCAAACCAGAATGTCACCTTCCCCTTTGAAGGAAAACCCCATCACCTGTAAAAGAGATTTATGACTATCCCAACTGTTAGACTCACTACTCTGTAACCCCAACATCTTAACACATTTCCATATGGGATCCCCAAGGTTCCAGCAATATATAAGATCAAAGAGAAATTAAATGCCACTGTGGTGAATTCTTTATAGTAATCGTGAATCAATGTGAATGGCATTTTTAGAACCGAGCATTTTGTCGACACCAATTAGTATATGTTTCGTATTGCCAAACTCCCATATCAGTATTTTCCCTAATGTGTGTAGCACTCTTTGGAAGTTGCGCCAGATGGATGATTCCTTTTGTACAGACCATACAAATCCCAAGTAAATAGATAGAATAGAATCACCCTCAATATATTTTTGCAAAATTATTTTGGACCATATTCTATCACCCTTCATAGCTCTCCATATTGATTTTAGCAGCAGCACATTTGAGAATATTCAGAGATTTAATAGAACCCCACCACCCGATATTTTTGGAATGGATATTGCCTCCAATTTGCAGAGATGGATATTTCTGTGATCCGAGGAACCTCCCCAAAGAAAATTTTCTATAATAGAATTAATTTTGTTTATAATGATCTCCGGGAGAAAGTACAGATGCGACCAATAGACCACATATTGATATAAGGCAGCTTGTATCAAGATATATCTACCACCCAATGATAAGAACCTTCTTTTTAGGACCTCACAATGTACCATTTTTACCATACATATTGACACCACCTTACCCTTTATAACTGTATTTAAAAAGGGTTCCATCATCATTTTCATTCACTTTATCCAAAGGTATATGAAATCCTTATCTTTACTATATATTTAATATTTTTACATATAATTCCATATTACTCTTATATTTCATCATTAATCGAAGGTAGATTGTTGCTAACACAAGTCTAAAATATCACAGATAATTTATGATAAGGAACGTGTTGTGCTGAAATCATCGGCCGTTGCTGAAACAGTCGACTCCGTTGCTGAAACAATCAAGCAGGCACGCAAATTACGTCACTACTCGTGATTTGCGATTCTAGAAGAGTATTTTGGGAACAATGGCAACAAGATGAAGACAAGCGAGGAGTGGTTACACGGATTATTCTGAAGCTAGTACTTTTTTTGCATCTATTGTAACAATATCTTTCTATGGAAGAATAGAAGGGCCCTGTTTTAAGAAAGAAGAACAGATTTGGATAAACATAGATTTGCTCTGATGTAACTGTAATAGATGTCTCCTCTTTAAAAAGAGGAGACATCATTATTAGAAGGGAGTTAGAAACTACAGGAGAACATTGTTTTTGAGCGAAAAGGAGCTAGACTCCATTGTAATGTATCATTCCTTTTTGACAGATGAATAAAGGTTCCTTTTGAGCGCTTCAATTTAACTCTTTCCCTGGGGAATATTGTGAGAAGGAAAGGGCCCACCTTCATCACAAGATTCACCCGACTGTTCCTGTAGTTTGTTGAGTTTCTTTATGATATTCGCACCTTAATTTAATTCTGTTTGCTGAAACATCAGTTGCATAGTTCTGTAGTTCATTAAGCATTCTGTTTCCTTTAAACGTTGCATGAGTTTGGAACATTCATTCTTAAATAATCCAAGAGATCTTTTTCTGTTATCTGTTTCAATGTATGATTGATGTTGGGAAACAGGTGCTAAAGATTCCTGTGCAAAGGAATAGGGTCATGTTCCCATTGATTGACTCTCTTTTCCTGCAGTGTGATTAGTAACATGAGACAGGTGCTAAAGGTTCCTGTTCAAGGGAATAGGGTCTTGTTTTCTTGAATTCATATTTTCTACAATGTGATTAGTGTCAGGCAGCAGGTGCTGAAGTTCCTATTTGAAGGAATAGGGTCTTGTTCCCTATTATGGTTGATTGGTTTCCTTTCCTGCAGAGTGATTTCCTTTCATTAGAATTCTTAAAAGACTGCAATAGAGGAATTGCTTCTACTATAACATAATTAGACTTCAGATTTGTTAAAACAAGGTGTGAATAATTAGATTTGTATGATTAATAATTGTGTGACTTTTACTACAACATTATTTTGCTTTTGGAATTGAGCATATCCAGTGTGTGGTTGTCTTTGGAATAAACAGACCTTCTTGGGTTGACAATTTATGTGGAGCTTGAATTGTTAAAACAATTAAAACGACCAACATTTTGGCACTGTTGCCGGGGAAGGAAATTATAGATTTCAAAAGAATTAATATTTTCTTTCTAGATGTGTAGATTGTATGAGAGGACGTGGACCCAGAAGAAAACTAATCCTACAGGTGGCAAGGGCAAAGGAAGGGGAGGAAGAAAGACTTTCATTGACGAGATTGTATCAAAGGCTGAATCATCACAGATATTAAGTACTCGAAGACCAAAACTTCAGCACTCCCCTCAATCGGATTAAAAAACAGAGGAAGTTGTGGGCCCTGAAAACATAGAGGAGCCAGTGATTAAAGGACTAGCAATCAGTGCTGGAGAGTCAGAAGAAAGTGCTAGCAAATCAGCAGAGCACGTTGAGGAACTAATAGAGAGTGTTGGACGACCAGTGGAAAACATTGAGGAGCCAGTAGAAGATCTTGGCGATCGAGCAAGTGCAGTAGGAGAACAACCAATGGAAGGAAACAACGAAAACTTCTTTGGTGGAGGACGTGTAGATCTTGAAGGAGAAGGAAGGGATGAAAATTCTCTCTCTACCTTGGCATTTCCTATCAGTGATCTCCCTAGAGGAACAACTCCTATGAAGAATATTCCATTGTCAGCTTTACCTAACTTCCATGGTTTATCCTCTGAAGATCCGGATGAATTTTTTTTGAATTTGATATATTATGCAGAAGTTATGATTATGTTACTAATGCTCAAAAGTTGAAACTGTTTCTAGCAACATTAAAAGGAAATGCTTTAAGATGGTTCATGAGCCTTGGGAGTCAAGTAATCACAACATGGGAACAGATGAAACAGAAATTTCTGCTTAAATATCAAGATTACTGTCGGACGAGAGAAAAGAAGGACGAACTATTCAATATGGCACAAAAGCCGGACGAGAATCTGGAGGACTATGTAGAAAGGCTGCAGTACAATATACAGAGATCTGATCATCCGAATATAAGTAAGGAAATTCGTAAAACAATATTACTTAGAGGATTAAGGGATGATTGTTTAGACATGTTAAACATGCTTGGCAAGGGAGATATATCTAAGGAATCATATGATGAGATTGTTGAACTTTGTAAGAGGTGTTCAAGGGGAGCTGCAAGGAACAGAGTAAGTAATAGAGATCCCACCTATTCAAGAGTGCAGAAATCAGCCGGTGGGGGAGCAACAAGAGCTGAAATAGGTAATTTACTTGAAGAATTTAAAACTGAGATGTTAAGTTCTTTTGCTTCACAAATTGACACTTTGTAGGTTAAAAAGAAGCAGGCTGAAGCAGAAGCAACTCTGGCTGTCTTTTGCCCGAAGTGCAGAGAAAAACATCCACTAAGGGAGTGCTCATTGGAAAAAATACTAATATGCACCCTTTGTGAGAAATATCATGAAACACAACAATGTCCTTATCTACCAGGAATAAAGGCAGCATTGCAGCCAACGGAAGAAGAAGCTGAAGCAGTTTACCTGCTAACTCAAAGAAGACAATGGAAACCAAAAGGACAAGGTATGAATTCTAATATGCCTTTTAATCGTTGGAATAATTATTCTGCTTTCAGCCAAACAAATTACCCTCCCTTTAATCAAATGAAATACCCACCCTTTAATCAGATGAATTTCCCACCCATGCAACAATCAAACCCTCCCTTTGTTGATCCTGCAATGTGGACTCCTTGGCCCCCACAGCAGCCATCTTCTTTTAACCCTTGGAATTCAAATTGGAGAAGCCAACAACTCCCATATCCAAATCAATTTCCTCAATTTCAACAACCACTTCCTCTGCCATCAAATGCTCCGCCAAATAACCAAATGAGACCCCAGCTACCTGTGCAACCAAATCCTAACCCCAATAATAAAGTTGTGCAAGTCATTGATATTCAGAATCAACCTATATTTCCTACTATGCAATGTAATGATATTCATTTGAGATCCGGGAAAATAGTAGAGCCTATTATTGATGACATAACCTCTTTTGATTCTGATAAAGAGGAAACTGAGAAACATAAGAAAGCACAACCACCCTCTAAAAAGGGTATTGAAATAATAGAACCACCATTCCCCAAGCATTTAGTTTTAACTAGAACGCCTGAAACACCTACTTTTAATCTTTTAGGGGAATTGCAAAACTTGTATGTTAAAATTCCACTTTTACAGGCACTGAGAGATGTACCAATTTATGCCAGAACCATAAGGGATATTTGTGTTAAGAAACCTGGTAGGAAAACTAAAGATCCCCTTACAGTACATGTGATGGGTGATTTATCTGCATTAATGTCCGGAAAAACCCCTCCTGTGAAATATGGTGACCCCAACCATCCTACCATGACAGTTCAAATTGGTAAAACAATGATTCCTCAAGTTCTGGTAGATTTAGGTGCTGCAATAAACATAATGACTCTTGAAACTTCACAGTTGTTACAGCTGAATAACACAATCAGAGATACACCAACTATCCTAGAGTTAGCTGACCGTTCTACAATTAAACCAGAAGGAGTTGTTGAAGATCTACTTATCTCAGTTGAATCCTGGAATTAACCAGCTGATTTTGTCGTATTGAAAACTAAAACAAAGATGGGGGGACATCCTTTAATTCTGGGGAGGCCATGGCTGGCCACAGCCGATGCCTTTATCAGTTGCAGATTTGGTTCTATGACAATTTCTAATGGTTATGAAACCAAACAGCTTACTCTTTACCCTCATGCTACACCCATAATTAATAATGAAGATTCTATGTGGATGGATTATGATGATAATGCTATTCAGCCTATTTTAACTATCAGACAAGCCTTAACTCTTAAAGACAATACAGAGGATGAAATAATTAATAATTTTATTTGTGAACCTTCCTCTGTAATTGCTGAAACACAATCAATTGACTGCAATTTTTGAAATAGATACCCAGGAAAAGATTGAATTTGAAGACTTATCTCAGACATTAACCACCATCTTATCTAAAAGCTTAATAGTCGAAATCGAACCTGGCAAGACATTAAACATAAATCATGATCTAACAGTTGCTGAAACACAGTAGTTAATGAAGTTATTACCTGAAAATAAGGAAGAATTTGCATGGGATTACACGGATATGAAAGGAATCTGTTCTGAAATATGTACTCACCGAATTTATATTAAAGAAGGATGCCGACCAGTCTGTCAACCCCAAAGACGAATGAACCCTAATTTACGAGAAATTGTTAAAGAAGAACTTCAGAAATTGATTAACGCAGGATTTATATACCCCATATCTGACAGTGAATGGGTTTCCCCATTGGTAATTGTCCCTAAGAAAAACGGGAAATGGAGAGTATGTGTTGATTACAGAGCCTTAAACAAAGCTACTCAAAAGGATCACTTTCCTTTACCTTTCATTGATCAGGTGTTGGATAGTCTATCAGGGAAGAAATTCTTTTCTTTTCTAGATGGATTCAGTGGGTATAACCAAATTAGAATTGCACCCCAAGACCAGGACAAAACCACTTTCACTAGTCCTTGGGGAACTTTTTCTTATAGATTTCTTCCATTTGGGCTATTTAATGCACCAGCAACTTTTCAGAGGGTTGTTATAGGAATATTTTCTGATATGCTGAATGACTCTATGGAAATATTTATGGATGATTTTACTCTTTATGGTGTGTCTTTTGAAGATGCATTACAAAATCTTGAGAAGGTACTTAAACGTTGTATACAAGCTCATCTCTCCCTAAGTACTGAAAAATGTCATATGATGATGAGTGAAGGAGTAGTGCTTGGACATTTTATTTCATCTCAAGGTATTCAGGTAGACCCATCTAAAATATTGGTCATTCAGAATCTTCCTATTCCTAAAACACAAACTGATGTGAGAAGTTTTCTAGGACATGCTGGATATTACAGAAGATTTATTAAAGATTTTTCTAAGATAGCTTCTCCATTATTTGTGTTTCTTATGAAAAATGTTGAATTTAAGTGGACTAATCCTTGTCAGAAAGCCTTTGTAGAACTCAAGCATCAGTTATCTATCGCTCCTATTTTGAGGGGACCTGATTGGGCCCTCCCCTTTCATATATCTTCTGATGCTTCAGATACTGCAATTGGAGCTGTCTTGGGACAAGAGGAGAATCATCTTCCTTATGCTATCTACTTTATTAATAAGAACATGACCCCTGCTGAGCTTAATTATACAGTTACCGAAAAGGAGTTTCTTGTAGTAATTTATGCTAATAATAAATTTCAACATTATATCACTGGTTATTCTAGTTTTTTCCACACTGACCACTCAGCTATTAAGTATTTAATGAAGAAATTTGTCATAAATGCTAGAGTTACCAGATGGATATTATTACTGTAGGAGTTTGATATCACAATTGTAGATCGGCCTGGTAAATAAAATGTGGTGGTTGATTTCCTTTCACGGTTAAAAACTGATAATAATATTCCAGTAGATGATTCTTTTCCTGATGAGTATTTATTTGCAGTTTCTGCTCACTCTCCGTGGTATGCAGATATTGCCAATTATTTGGTTGCAGGAAAATTACCATCACACCTGTCATATAGAGAAAAGAGAAGAATTTTTCAACAAATTGCCAGGTATAGCTGGATAAGTGGGTGTCTTTTCTACACAGGGCTTGATCAGGAAATCCGAAGATGCATTAGGGAAGATAAAGTGTATGACATACTAAAAGCTTGTCATCATGGCCCTTGTGGAGGGCATTTTGCTGATAAAAGAACAACACACAAAATTTTGAGGATGGGTTACTATTGGCCCTCATTATTTAAGGATGCAAAGAAATATGTGAGGGCTTGTGACAGCTGCCAGCGAATGGGTCAACCCAATCATAGAGATCAAATGCCATTAAACCCCCAGGTAGTTTTTGAACCATTTGAAAGATGGGCCTTGGATTTCATAGGACCCATTAATCCTCCATCCAATCAAAGAACTTATATATTAGTCTGTACAGACTATATGACTAAATGGGTGGAGGCCAAAGCACTTATTAGAGCCAATGACGAGGCTGTCCTAGCTTTCTTATTTGAAGAAATCTTTACTAGATTTGGAATTCCTAGAGAGCTAGTTACAGATGGAGGACCTCCATTCAATTCTCATGGTTTTAAGTCTACCCTTCAGAAATATCATATTCATCATAGAATGACTACACCATACCACCCCCAGGCCAATGGGCAGGTGGAAAGCACAAATAAAGTATTGGAAGCCATTCTAACTAAAACAATGAAGGATAACTGGAAGGATTGGTCTCAAAGGCTCCCTGAAGCACTATGGGCTTACAGAACTACTTGGAGAAACACTACAGGTTTTTCTCCCTATGAATTGGTTTATGGTAAAAATGTTGTTTTTCCTGTGGAATTTGAAATTAAAACTCTGAGAACTGCTTTAGCTATTAATCTTGATTTGATTGATGTGCAGACAGCTAGGTTGCAGCAGCTTCTTGAATTGCATGAAAAGAGATTAGATGCCATTCACCAAACAACAAAGAATGAAGTGGCATGATAAAATTATCAAACACAAGCAGTTCCAAAAAGGTAATTGGGCCTTATTGTATGACTCTCGGTTTGAAAATTTTCAGGGTAAGCTACGTACACGATGGCTTGGACCATATGAAGTAGATGCTGTTTTCCCTAATGGAACAGTAAGACTTTTAACAATTGATGATTCTAAAACACCTCTACTAGTAAATGGTCATAGGCTTCGTTTGTACCAGCGCCCTGTTTCTAAAGAGGATTTCAAGGCTACTTGCATGACTGATACACATTATCTTTTTCTAGGGGAGTCTTATGCTCCTCACATCATTTAATTTTCTGCACTGTATTTCTAGCATTAGATTAGATTTAAAACTAATAATCCCTGTCAAGGGTTGGCATGTTACAATTGAATTTTGTAGATTTTGGAAGAACTCATTAAGGAGGACAGATTCATCACAAGAAGAACTGAAGCTTCAATCACAGAAGCTTGTTCCCTTCATTTAAACCCATTTCCTAGCAATATCCCTTTTATTACTTATCCCATTTCTACATTTTTCCTTTTTTTCCCCACTTCTACCATTCCTGAAATATCATCCTTCAGCTAGTATTTCCCGTTCCTTACTGCTGAAATTATCCCTTAGCAGATACTTCCCCCACTTGTCTTAAACCCAAGTCATTATATCCCATTCTCTTGATTTTTCCCTTTGCTGAAACAGCAGTTTCAACAACATGTCACTCATTTTTCCATTGCTGAAACACCACTTTCAGCAACTTGTCATTCATCTTTTCATTATTAAAACACCATTTCTTTCCTCTGCTATACAAGTTTTTCAGTTCTCCACTTTTATTCTTCAGATCCCTTGGGTGAATATTATTCAGTATTGAACAGATCTTGATATGCTCTTGTTTCTACATTCCAGAGAAATTTAAAGATTCTTCTATCAATATCAAGCCATTATGAAGCACTCTATACTTCGAATTATAAAAACAAATGTAAAAATATAAGGTATGTGGTTTTTATGTAATATAGTTAAATAATATTTTAAAGAGAGGATATTGTTCATAATGATTACAATCCCCGCACACTTAAACATTATTTCACCATACGTAAGGGGGGAATTTCGAAAACTGAATCATCATTCCACACCATCCAATCCTCCGTCACTCTTCATATCCATTATTTCCGCCGTCATTGAGACTCCATATCCTCTGTTGCAACAATTAGCTTGACCAAAGCCTGTGTTTCTGTTCTCTGCGCCTCTGCATGTGACTCAAGTTAGTATCTATGGGAGGTTCAGCTATCAGACATGAGCCTAGTTCGATAACTCTTCTTGAATTTTTCCCGCAGGCCTACCAAATTTTTCAGCAGGCAGGATGGATAACATACTATGAAAGGTTAGGAGAATTTGATCCTCAGCAAGTTTTAGAGTTTGCGCAGAATTTTCAGGAAGACTACTCAGTGGTTCAACGGGTCCGAATTTCGGTCATAGAGGAAGATATAGCACAAGTTTCAGGGTTGCCAGTTACAGGTGCTCATTGGTTCAGCAGGAAACAAGTCATTTTAAATGCACAGCAAGACTTCCTTCTTCGAGAGGAATGAATTGAACATAAAGGCCGTGGTATAAGTCTACATTCATTACCTCGCCCATGGCCAACAGTAGCTGAATTCATCAAGCACTATTTGACATGCAAGGGGCGTTACCAGGTAGTTTATCAACACGACTTCGTATTAATGAATCATTTGCGGCATGGTCGATTAGTTAATATTCCTTATTATCTGCTTGGTTGTATCAAAAACATGTCATATTACTGTAGACAGGTAAAATTCCCATTATTATCCCTTACCCATCATCGCTTATGTCAATTATTAATTCAGAGGGGTTTTTCTCAGCAAAATCCCCCTCTGAATAATCCACTCCTCATTCCCCAGCAAGCCAAAATTCCCCAGCAAGCCGAAATTCCCCAACAAGCCGGAAGTTCCCAAGAAACTCCCGAAAGTTCTTATGAAAGGCAACTGGACGATATCCCTAACCCCCCATTGATTCCATCCTCAGAACTAGTTGACCCACCCCCAAGCTCATCCTACTTAGCAGATTCACCCCTTCCCACTGTTCATATCTCTAGCGATGACTCTCAAACACCCCCATCTTCCCCTACTCATAAAAGGAAGAGACGAACCCCAACAGTCTCTGTCTCAAAACGACAAACAAGGGCCACATCCCAAGCTGTCACCTCTTCCGAAAGCCCTTCCCCTAGAAAAGAATCTTCTCCTACAAAGAAAAGGAAAGTCACAGAATTTTCTGCTTTCCTACCTAGGAGGAAAATGAAAATGACTGTTGAAACTGAAGTCACTCCCATTTCCCCTGACCCTGCGACTATCCTGTTAAAACTTCAATCTGCATCACCATTCCAAATTCCCCAACCATTACCCATCCCGTCCTGCGGCACTGCTCCACAAGAACCATTTGCCCGGGGTAAGATGACATCGTTTACTACTCAAGCAGTAACTGCTCCACAAGAACCAGTTACTTACCCAGAAGCTGAAACACAAGAACCAGCCACTGTGGTACAAAAATCATACACCAAGCATGATAATACAAGGAAACCAGTTGTAGCTACAACACAAGAACCAGCTACAGCTGTGGATCAGCAGACAACTCCAGCAGAATCAACCAGCACACAGGGTTCACCCACTATGGCATATTTATTGGAGGAAAATGAGTTTTTGAAGTCAGAACTAGAGGCCTATAAAAAATAATTGATAATGGATAGAGAATTAAATCTCTACATGTTGGCACACACAACATTAGCACAAAAGAAGGATCCATGTAGATAATACATGTGCCATGAGTGTGGTAACATTTACCAACAGGCAAAATACAAAATAGTCAAAATTCAGGTACCTGAGGCATCTACATCAGCTGCAATTAAAGAAGAACGCCCTACTGTCACACAAGAACCAGTAGGGCGCTCAAAAAGTCTGGAAAAAGAAACCAAACCACAGATATCCCACCCTGTGTTAGTTAGCTCAGCTACTCAGATGATGGCCCAACCCAGTACTTATAATGCCGGGACACAGACCCTACCATGGAAACAATTAGAAATAATGAATAACTAGAAGAAACAGTATGATGTGGATCAAGATAAAATATTGCAGCAGCATAAGTTGGCCTGGCAGAATCAGATGTATGCCAACTGGGATATTCGAGAACAAAAACTGCAACAGCTCAAGGATTCTAAGAAATAAGTCAAGGAATTAAAGGAAAAGTTGGTTTTGATGTTTTCATTAGTGCAAAAATTGTTGGCCACCCGGAAACCCTCCTTGAATTATTCTCTCTTCCTCTCTGAACGTCTTGTTTATTTTCAATTGAAGGCAATTAAGGATGGGAGACGTCATGAATTTCTCACAGCGGAACAATTTGTTCAAACATTTTCTAAGGCCCCTGCTAGTGACCAACATTTGTTATGTGAACTTTATCTCCATAATGAGGCTATGACTGAGAATAGATAGGTCAATCTCACTCCAATTGTAGGTGATGTACAAATTAGGGCATTTGTTTCATTTCTTGCCAATCAGATCACATGGAAAACTACTTTTATTGCAAGTAGGCATAATGAGGAGAATCACCTCCTTTGGATTAGACCGGAACCTTCAAATCCGGCCATGTTTGTAGCAGAATATCACCGATTCTTGCAGAAGCCAGGAATGCACCGCTACATACAACAACTGCAAGCCTCAACCCTTCTAAAGTGTCTATAGCTAATCAGAGTGAAGGAAACTGCTGCCTTGAAGGCCAACACTATGTTTTGGCAACAGTCATGTAAGGAAAGACAAGAGTATCACCCTTTTAGCCCTGATAATCTTCAAGCTGCATTATCCAGGGTACCAAACTACATCAGATGCATTCGGCATTGTGGAGAGAACGGGATTGGTTATCATTTTCACTTCCCGATCTTATGGATGCCGACAGAACAATACCAGTCTCACTACCAATTGGCTAACAGGGACAAGGCAGTAGCATGGCAGTAATTGCAGAACAATCGAGGATTCCGAGCTTCGACAGAAGCCACCTTCTCCAGTTACTGCTTGAGCAACGTGCATGCACAAAGTCAGTACTCAAACTCTGACTCAGACTAAGAGTTGCCTGAGGACATGCAACCCTTTCAGCTGGGGGGGATGTTAGGACCTCACAATGTACCATTTTTACCATACATATTGACACAACCTTACCCTTTATAACTGTATTTAAAAAGGGTTCCATCATCATTTTCATTCACTTTTTCCAAAGGTATATGAAATCCTCCTCTTTACTATATATTTAATTTGTTTACATATAATTCCATATTACTCTTATATTTCATCATTAATTGAAGGTAGATTATTGCTAACACAAATCTAAAAGATCGCAGATAATTTATGATAAGGAACGTGCTGTGCTGAAACGATCAGCCGTTGCTGAAACAGTCGACTCCGTTGTTGAAACAGTCAAGTGGGCACGCAAATTCCGTCACTACTCGTGATTTGCGATTCTGGAAGAGTATTTTGGGAAAAATGGCAACAAGATGAAGACAAGCGAGGAGTGGTTACATGGATTATTCTGAAGCCAGTACTTTTTCTGCATCTGTTGTAACAATATCTTTCTATGGAAGAATAGAAGGGCCTTGTTTTAAGAAAGAAGAATAGATTTGGATAAACATAGATTTGCTCTGATGTAATTGTAATAGATGTCTCCTCTTTAAAAAGAGGAGACATCATCATTAGAAGGGAGTTAGAAACTACAGGAGAACATTGTTTTTGAGAGGAAAGGAGCTAGACTCCATTGTAATGTATCATTTCTTTTTGACAGATGAATAAAGGTTCCTTTTGAGCGCTTCAATTTAACTCTTTCCCTAGGGAATCTTGTGAGAAGGAAAGGGCCTGCATTCATCACAAGATTCACCCGACTGTTCCTATATTTTTTTGAGTTTCTTTATGACATTCGCACCTTAATTTAATTCTGTTTGCTGAAACATCAGTTGCATAGTTCTGTAGTTCATTAAGCATTATGTTTCCTTTAAACGTTGCATGAGTTTGGAACATTCATTCTTAAAGAAGCCAAGAGATATTTTTCTGTTATCTGTTTGAATTTATGATTGATGTTGGGAAACAGGTGCTGAAGATTCCTGTGCAAAGGAATAGGGTCCTATCTCCACTGATCGACGCTCTTTCTTACGTTAGCAGATTAGTAAATGTGGAGACAAAACTGAAGATTCCTGCTCAAGGGAATAGGGTCCTGTTCCCTGTTATGGTTGATTGGTTTCCTTTCCTGCAGAGTGATTTCCTTTCATTAGGATTCTTAAAAGACTGCAATAGAGGAATTGCTTCTACTATAACATAAGTAGACTTCAGCTTTGTTAAAACAGGGTGTGAATAATTGGATTTGTATGATTAATAATTGTGTGACATTTACTACAACATTATTTTGCTTTTGGAATTGAGCATATCTAGTGCGTGGTTGTCTTTGGAATAAACAAACGTTCTCGGGTTGACAATTTATGTGGAGCTTGAATTGTTAAAACAATTAAAGTGACCAACACTTCTCGTCCATTTATATATCTTATTTTAAAATTTTTCGATTAGCCATGTCCAATCACTGCTTTTGTATGAACAAGGTCTGAGTCTAAATCCCATATATGTAATGCCCAACATTATATGATTTCTACCAGTTCCCATAAACTCTGTAATGAACTTGATTTCCTTCTCATCTCTCGAACCATAAAGTAAGAGAGATTTACCTTTGTTAATGCATAACCCAGATGTTGCTCCAAAGCGAGAAAGAATGTAATGCAAATAAAACCATTGATTTCTATTAATTTTACCAAAGACCAAAAATTCATCCATAAATAAAGATTGTGTGACACATACTGTAGGAGAGAAAGCCAATCCATCAAATTAACCCTTGTTCTTTGCCATATTCATGAGGTTGTTGAAGCAATCCATAATAAGGATGAAAATAAGCGGGGATAAAGCATAGCCTTGTCGAAGTCCTCCTTCAGCCAAGAAAAATTTAGTCAGCAATCCATTTATCAGAGCAGCATATCCTACAGAAGTTATGCAGGCCATTATCCATCTAATAGACTGAACAGATAGCCCTATATTTAGGAGAATTAGCCTAATAAAAGACGAGTCAGAAAAATCATAAACCTTATGGATGTCAATATTCATAATAAGAGCCTCTACGTTTTTATCATTAATGGAGTGTAAAGCCTCCTGTGCTATAGAAATGGCATCATGTATTGACCTGCCTCTTAAAACCCCAAATTGTTCCTTTGAAATGCATGTAGATAGGATCCCCTGAATCCTATTTGCTATAATTTTTTAGGTGAATTTTTACACGACATTACATAGAGAAATAGGCCTAAAATATGAGAAATGTTCAGGATCTTATGAATTAGGAATAATTGTAAAGAAGGTGGAATTCATATCACCCAGAACAAATCCCATAATTCTAATATGTTCCACGACCATAAGCAACTCATCCTCCAACTTTTCATAGAACTGTAAATAAGATTCATCCGGCCCAGGAATTTTGTCATGTGAAAAATATTTTAATGCAAATTCTAACTCCTTCTTAGTTATCTCTACCTCCATGACATTATTTGCATCTTGGTCGAACATGGAGGGCATATGTTGTAGGACCCAAGATTGGCTTTGATGACCGATTTCATGGTCGAGTTTATAAAAGTTTGTAAAATAATTTAGCGCTTCACCATGAATTTCCTCCATTTTATGTTTCATTGTGCCATCCATGGCCTTTATTACCCAAATAGAATTCTTTTCCTGTGGCCATTTTCGCAATTATGGAAAAACCTTGTGTTCATATCGGCTTCCTGCAACCATTCATCTCTCCATTTTAATTTTCATGTTGTTTCCTGTATTTTTAAAATCTCTAGCTTGCGAGCCTCCAGCTTCTCAAGAGTGGAATAGGATAGAGAGTCAGCAGGGGCGATCTTCATTTCCAAATAAATTTGAGAAATATTTTTGTCAATGTCTCTCAGCTCCATCTGTAAGCCCACTATTTTTTCTTTTTGCCATTTTTTTACAATGGTTTTGAGGCTACGCAGTTTTGCAGCACACTTAATCCAACCCACTTGTTATGGATCAGTGTACTCCTTTATCCAATAGTCTATCACCATTTTATTAAAGGAAGGGTCCAGTAATGAGACACTGTTGAATTTGAAAGGAAAACTAGCCGATATGGATTCATGTCACCATGTGAGAGATACCACCATATGATCTGAGAGGCATGAAGAGTATACTGCAGTCTGGACGTTCCCTAGTAGATTGAAAATATAAGCCTTAATCATGGAACGATCAAGGTGTTTTCCAATAAAATCACTTCCAATATGACTATTCGTCCAAGTCAGCACCATAAGAGAGGGTTTGATATCAATCAATCCCTAATCAATGAAAAGTTGTCCAATTTTATTAGCAAGTGGATCGTACCATGCCCTTTCACTCCACGATTCTTCCACAGATAAGGTTCCATTGAAATCACCCATTATCATTAGGGTTTTTATACCAAGGAGCCTAGATTGATCTAACCTGTCCCAATATGCCACCCAATTTTTGCAAGATGCATATAAGTTTAAAAAGTAGATCAGATATGAGACCCCTCTTATATAAACATGTAGAAAAATACCTCCAAAGAATTTATAGACCCTTACACTGAACAATAATGGGTCCCAAGTGGCCAGCAAACCACCCGCATGACCCACTACATCCACTCCCACAACTTTCCAGCCCGAGCGAATGCTTAAAATTGTATCAATAGCAACTATCCGATTACAAATATTTTCCCTGATAAATACCATCGATGGATTTATTTCTCAGAACATCTTGTAGAGGCACAATGTTTTAGAGGGACCGCCCAACCCTCTTACATTCAGAGATATGATAGTCATCATTTAGGTACTTCATTAGGGTTGCCTGTTCTAAGGCCGCAAGCATTACCAGTTGTAGAGATAGGGACATCATGAAAATCATACAAGTCCCCTTGAAATAATGATTTTGTCTTGAGCCGACCAAGAAAATTCCTAGATCCCTTTTCAGTATTCTTCTCGATAGTGATTTTTGATGCAGACTCAGGAGATATATGAGGAAAGGGTTTGGAAGGTCCTTTATCAAAGGCTGTAAGTGATCCTGTATCTAGCATCGGGTTTCCTAGAAGCGCATCCAAATCACTTCCCACAGTATTATGTGGGGAATCTGGGCCTTGTGGTGGATCAGGTTCATGAGAGGATAAGGGGGAAGCCCATTCCAAGGGGCACATCGATGGAGATACCACCGGTGGTTCAGAGGGATGTGGTCAAGGAGATAAGATGGGATTGACCATATAGATAGTTCCTTTGGGATCCTGTATAGGTGTATCTGAGTGTGGTGAGGATGATTCATGGGAAATGGGGGAGAAGTCATGATTGTAACAAGAAGAACCCGTATTTTTAGGCAATGATGGGGCTTTGGTAGTACAGACTTTTAACAAAGGTAAATTTGAAAAAATGGATCTGACACTGTTATAAGAAGGGGGAATTGACTTACCTGAATCGGACCCAGATGCATGAGTTGAATTCTTTTCATGTTGGCAGCCATAAAATATGTCCATGTGGCGTCCTCTCCTCCATTGTCACATAGGATAGGTTCTTTGCAAATGACCTATGTGGTGGCATATGAGACAGCGGAATCGAACACCCCAATAGTCCAGTCTCTGTCGGTGTATGCGTTGTTCCAAAATGAAATCAGCATCACTCAGCAACCCATCTTGGAATGAAACTTCAACTAAAATCCAAGCAATCAACTTGTCTGCAGTACCAATACATCTAGGATCCAAATATTTAGTCATGCCAATGGAGTTTCCTATAGCCCGAAGAGTTTTCAAATTCTAGAACTTGACAGGTAAACCTGGTAATTTGACCCAAAGCAATTTATTCATTGGGGCATCGATTATAGGATTGAATCCCAGAAACCATGGAAGGAGCAGCATGAAAATCCTGCCGTGGACTCAGGTTCGATCCATAATTTTCTTGCAATCTTCCTCATGCAGAAAATGCACGCTGAACCAGATCCCCATCATTTTACTCACTTTAGGAATGTAACCCATAATTGGGCACCGAGAGGATTTTACCCACTTAGAAATATGAATAATTAAATCTTTAAGGTATATCCATCTTCCCATCAGTGCCCGCTTTTGCAAGCTTGAAAATCTATCCCAAAGGTCTTTATGTTCCAAAATCACTTCTTTGACATTAGAGGTAGGTTTATAGCATCATTCCTTGTAATTTATCTTCCTCCTGTATAAACCCAGCTGTGAATCAAAGTGTAACTCATTCCTGTGAGAATAAAAACCTTGCCTCTTCACATTCATGGCTTGTTGGAAGTTTGAGCTGATACATGTATAGGAATATGGTCAGTAGCCACCCTTTTTCCATCTTGGAATGTTTTTCGCAGTCGCTCCTTTTAAGCATGTAAGGTGGTAGCAACCAGTGCCTCGTGGGTGGACATGTCAGAAGAAAGGATGTCAACTGCATTAGCGTCACAAACAGAAGAATGCACAGAAGAATTAAAAAAGGAAGTAGATCACCACTTCTAGCCACCTGCGGATGCATTTCAAATAATATCCGTTTACCCAGTGAAAGTAATTTGTCATGTTGGGATTTTTTTCATTTTTGTTCTTTGGTTAAATCATTTTGTGATCCAAATAATCATTTACTGTGAATATTTAACAACAAAATTTTAATCTTTTCATGGAAGACTTTGAATCTAAGGCCCTTTCCTAATCCCTTTTTTAACCTAGGTTTGGGAAAAGGTTTATTGATGACACCTGTGTGGTTTGGCCCCATGGAAAAGAAAAACTAGACCTTTTCTTCCAACATCTTAATGATCAATTTGACTTCATTAAGTTAACCATGGAATTCGAAGTGGATGACGACCTGCCCTTTCTCGATTTCCTTCTTTCGAGGAATCATGATGGTTCCTTCTCTCATCAAGTCTTTAGAAAGAAGACACAGACTGAGCAGTATTTGCATGCTAGTTCTCATCATTTCACAACTCAAAATATTGAGGTTCTTAGTACCCTAGTCACTAGAGCCTTTAGAATCTCCGATGAGCACCACATTCAAGGCAAAAAATCTCATATCTTTAATTTTTTTAGTAAGAGTGCTAATAGAAAGGTTCAATGTCTTACAGCTTTCCAAAAAGCTGAAAAAGGTCCTAAGGTGAAGAAATATCCTTTTGATTAGTTATCTGGAGTTCACCTTATGTTTATCCAAGGTACTTATGATAAAATCACTAAGATATTGAAGAAACATAATGTTTCCTCAACCTTCAAGCCCCTGTGCACCATTCGGAGTTCACTTAGATCGGTTAAGGACCCAATTTACCCAAAGGATGGTAAGGGTGATTACTTTATTATGTGATCTTGTGGGACGACTTACATTAGTGAAACTGGTAAATCAATTAATCATGGAATTCATGAACATATTGCTGACTTACACATAGTAGATCTTGGTCCTCTGCCTTAGCAGAGCATGCTAAAATGGAAAATCATCATATTTGTATTGAAAATGTCGAGGTTATTGCGAGGATTGACCATTTCCACCACCGCAACTTGAGGGAGACCTTGGAAATTGAAAATAAGTTGATTAACCTTAATAGGGATGATGGTTGGAGTGTTAGTAGATGCTAGATTCCTGCCCTTCACTCATAGTTTCCTATTCGTTTCTCTTCCTCTGTGCTCCCTCATGTCATTCCCTCACCTCTCGCACCCAGTTTCTTTCTCCATGTCTATTCTTTTTGGATTATTATCATGATTATGATTTTTCTTATTAGTATCATCTTTATTATATTATTATTTAAAATAGTAAAATTACCTATTGGTTAAATTAAATAATTAATTATATTTTTTTATATTTATTATTATTAGTATTATTATCATTTTTTTTTTTAATTTTAATTATATAAAGTATAATTAAAAGTATTAAAATAATAAAAATATTACATTATATTAAAAAGGTATTAATACTAAATTTTTAAAAATCATTAATATTAAATTATATTTAAATTGAGAATTAAAATTAAAATATAATATAATATGATGAAATTTAATTTAATTTCTTATTATAGTCAAACTACTCATTATTTTACAATGGCTAGTTGGAGCTTTCCTTATCTATTTAATTAGGTTTCTTGATTAGATTTCTCATCTTGTCCTGATGATGAACCACACTGGCTGGTTCAAAACACGTCAGCAAATATTTTCTTACATGTGATTTTCACTAAAAAATTTTATACACAAGTTAAAAATAATGAATTATTTTTTTATGTAAATAGATACGATAAAAAAATCATGAAATAAATAATTTTATGAAAAGAAAACAATTTTAAATATAGAAAAATAATAAAATGGAAAAGTTAGATTATAACCATGGATTGAATTAGATTTTAAAAGGGTAGAAAATATAATAATTATGGATATTAATAATATATCAATTTACATAGTATGTTATACATTAATATTATATTTTCCAGGTTTATTAGGTTCATCTACTTATACTAATATTGCTATGTTGACCTATACTCACTAGGTTGAGCTAGTTTTACTAAGTCAACCCTAGTCAATCACGATCAATCATTGTCAATTAGGTTTACCTAGGTTTAGTATATCAAACATAGTCAACCCAAGTTTATTAGGTTCACTTATGTCCATTAAGTTGAACAAGCTTTACTAGATTGAATAGGGCGACTTAGGTTTTCTAGGTTCACATATATTTATCAAGTTTGCTAGGCTTACTAGGTCTACTAGTTTGACTTATGTTTACAAGGTTTAGTAGATTTATTAGGTTGACCTAGGCTTACAAGTTTGAGATATGCTTACTAGGTTTAACAAATTTATTAAGTTAAGTTAGGTTCACTAGGTTGAGTAGATTGACCTTTGTCTACTAGGTTGATTAAGGTTTACTAGGATTACTTGGCTTACTGAGTTGACCTAGGTTTTTTAGGTTGACTGATAATTACTAATTTTACTTTATTTTATAGGTTTATCTAGGTCTATTAGCTTACCCATGGTTTACGAGGTTTATTAGGTTGACTTATATTAACCTACATTTACTTCGTTTGTTAGGTTGACCTACATTCACTAGGTTTACTAGCTTAACCATGGTTTACTCAGTTTATTAGGTTTATCTAAATCAACTATGTTTAGCGAGGTTTACTAGGTTGACTTAGATTCACTAGCTTTAGTAGTTTTATGTAGGTTTTATAGTGATAAATGCTTTACTAAGTTAACCTTGGTTTATTAGGCTTACCTATGATTTACTCACTTGACCTAGGTTTATTTGGTTCTCTAGGTTTACTAGATTTACTATGTTTACTTGGTTGCTATAGGTTTACTACATTTACTGATTTACTAAGTTATCTAAGTTTCTGAGGTTCACCTAGGTTCACTAGGTTAACCTAGGTTTATTAGGTTTAATATCTTGCTTAACTTTACAATGTCTACAAGGTCATTCATAGTTGACAATGCTCATTGTGGTCAACTAGATTTACTAGGTTGACATAAGTTTACTAGTTTTACGAAGTTAACCTTGGTGTACTAGGTTGACATATGTTTAGTAATTTACTTAGTTTACCTAAGTTTACTAGGTTTATTAGCTTTACTAGGTTGACCTATGTTTACTAGCTTAACCATTGTTTACTAGGTTTATGAGGTTGACCTAAGTTTAATAAGTTGACCTTGGTTTATGAGATTGAATTAGGTTGACCATGGGTTTACTAAGTTGACCTTGAGTCACAATTGTATCCAAGTTTACTATGTTTACCTACGTTTATTAGGTTTATATATATTTACTAGTTTGACTATGTTTACCTAGGCTTACTAGGTTGACATAATTTTACTTGGTTTACTAGATTTACTAGGTCGACTTGGTTTATTTTGTTGGCCTAAGTTTACTAGGTTGGCCTAGGTTTATTAGGTTTAGAATATTGATCTATGTTTAATATGTCAACCATGGTTTAGCAACTAGTCAACCATATCCAACTAGGTTCACTAGTTTAACATAGGTTTACTAGGGTGGAATAGGTTTATTAGGTTTACTAGCGTTACAAGGTTCAGTATGTCCAAAACATTTGACCATGGTTAACTATAGTCAACTATGGTGATCATGGTTGATTATGGTAATTCTTGATGGATCATTATCAACCAAGGCTATCCATGCTCAAACATGAACAACTATGATTAACCATAATCAATCATAATCTAACATAGTCAACTGTATAGTTAAATGTGGACAATAGTGGTCATCCATAATCAACAATATGTTTACCTTAATAAAACGCTACTCCACCTTAATTGAACATATTTAGTCATTGTCAACCATGACCTACTAATCCACTCCATTCACTCACTTAAAGAGTAGAAAAACATAATCACATTTATAAAATGGTTCAAATATGAAAATATGTGTTCCTTTCCACTACTACTCTAAGGGCATTTTTAAGAATTTTTTTTAAGACAAAAGAAATATTTTGTCTTAAAAAGTAACCTTTTATTTTATTTATTTTTTATTAAAATTTAATATCAATTGAATTTTCTTAAATATAAAATTTCAGAAAATAATAATTTGAGACAAAAATTTACATTCAAGACAAAAACAATTTCAGACAAAAATATTTAAGATAAAAAAATTTGAGGCAAAAAAATTGAGACAAAAAAATTTAAGACACAAGTATTTTAAGGCAAAAATTTATATTTAGGACAAAAACAGTTTGAGACAAAAAATAATTTAAGAAAAAAATTTATATTTAAGAGAAAAGCTGTTTGAGAAAAAAAAATTTAAGACAAAAGAAATTTGAGACCAAAATATTTTAAGACAAAAATCTATATTTAAGACAAAAGCACTTTAAGATAGAAATATTTAAGACAAAACTTTATATTTAACATGATGGTGAATTAAGACAATGACAATTAAGACGAAACCCATTTAAGAGAGTTAGAAATTAAGACAATCATTAGCATTAAGAAGTTTTCATTGAAATTCCATGAGTGGATAATGGATAATTATAATTTTTATGCTTGAAAATATATATTCAAGCCACATGAAATTTAATCATGTCATATTTATTTCTTTTATATTATATTTTTCTTTTTTCATTAAACCACATTCTAAAAATATAATAAATAAATAGATAAAAAGAAAACTAATTTTTGGTTGGCCACTCAAGGGGATTTGAACTTTGAATCTCATGTTTTAACATAATACTTCATAACAAGGTGATTTTCAATTGAGTTACATTCCATGAAGTAAAATTGTTTATTTTTTTAAATATATGAAAAAATTTAAACTAGCAATTGCATGAGATGTTGCAAAGGAAATGTTGTAAGGCATGAAATAGAGAAGAATCCTGACATATAAGAAATCATTAAATGATAAAAATTATCAAACAAAATGCCACTCAAGAAAATATTCAACGAAGAAGGATCATTAGGTATAAGGGATGAAAATTTGGTTTTAAAATAGTAAATTGGCATTTGACATTCGCCGATATGAAGCATCAGATTATTCGAAAAATGTTATGGGCGCAAGAACAGAAATAGATTATTGGGGTATAGAAATGATGCAGTTGAGTGCGTTGTTGAGGAAGTATTTCCTGATGAAGGAGAAGCCAGTGGCCCTTGAGGGAGAGAATTTGTGAGCTTCAAGGGTAGGGGTTGTTGTTAGCTTAAATTTTGTGAGTTGCCTTTTTTTGGGTGTGCCACAACCTCGATCTCGTTGATAGTTCATTAGCTGGATACTTGAATGCCTCCTCAGAGATCTTATCTACTAGTTGATTTAGCTCATGATAAATTTGAGTGAAGGATGACCATTATAGCTCCTGAATGCACGGCCAAATTTGAGAAATTGAGGAATGAAGCCACACATTCTACCTATAAAACTTGCATTAGCTCGGTCAAAAACTATTTGAGATTCCCATCTCTTGCAACCTCTTCAAACCACAAGCACTTTCCAAATAAAGAAAGACAAACAATGTTTATAACTTTACCTTTAAATTGGAACCGGGAGCCACAATATATCTAATATGAATGAATTGAAATGAATTTATATATAAAACACGGTGAAGAGAAAGAATAATCAACATATAAGGAGAAACATATTTTTTTAATGAGATTACCTAAAGATTCTCTGATAATTCAAGTGGGATTTCCTTCAGAATTCCTGCAAGATATGTTTTTGGTCGAATGTACAAAAAAAAATGTAACGTTATAGCTACGTAACTTGATCTTGCAGGAAAAATTAATTTCTTCACCTAGAAAACTTTATTATGAATACCATTTTTGTGTGATCTCCAAATGTGGGTAAAAGTGTATTATATAAGAAAATAAAAATTTTCATGAACTTCCCATGAAAGTGAGTGCATCAATCGATTTTAAGTTTGTTGTTCCATGTTTGTCTCTATACTGTAGAGTTGTGGGATAGTTGTATCATGTGACTAACCTATATTCAATAAATACTCTTGCACTTACCCTAACATTTGAGGAGTAGTGTGTTTTTATGTGCAACAGTATGGTCTACAATCTCCTAATTGTGAACTACATATAACATATCTAATTGTATGTTATCCAATTTTTTCCATAGGTATAAAATACCCAATTTTCACCCTATGAGGTTTATCTTTCCCATGATGACATACATCTTCTGATGACTGCTCTAATCAGGCCACTTGCAATGCTTCTTCTAGAGTTTAAAGAAAACACTTCCTTGAAGAAGAATTAAATAAATAAAACAAGAAAAAATGTTGTAAAATTTTATTTAGACAACTAACAACCCTCTTGAGGTGGAAAATTCTACCCCAATTGAAAGAAGCGATACAACTTAAGTTATTGCAAATATAAATCAAGACAATTGTGCAACATTTTCAAGGATCCAACAAGAACTTTTTCTGTACAGAATAAGAAAATATTTGCAAACAAGAAGATAACATAGTGGGAATTCACAAGAATAATAACCAAAGAAATAAAATTAAATACAGGAAGCATAACCACCACTCCAAAGTGGGTTCTCTAAAACACATATAACCACAATAAATCCCACTGAAGCTTACAAATTTATCAAGCCCTAGCTTACTAACAAATTCAACAAGACAACATTCTACAATTTGTTGAGTCACCCCCAAATCAATTAGTAATTATCACATGAATGTACATTTCTTTGTAATTTTATTTAAAAGGTTGAAATTCTTTCAAGAGCGTATAGAATATTTCCAAGAGTTAAAAAAATGGAAATTTTTCCTACCTCCACAAGGTATCATCACACTCGGATAGGTGACAACATACAAGTCTGAATCTTATATCTCTAATTCTCAATGACACTTCAACATGTCAATAACATAATTTCAAAAACGTTGTGATTTTTTTCTATTGACTAAAGATATGTAAATCCATCCATCCAAAAAATAAAGATCTCAATGAATCCAACACCATAAAATGTGCTAAATAGTTCATCATGTTGTTTCAAAGATTACAATATGGTCTTCTATTAACTCACATATTCCTCAAATATTTGAAAGCCAAACTGCCTTAGCATAGTAGACCAAAATGATTCGTACTCTAAAAGACAAAAAAATACAACAAACTAAAATAGCAACTTTAACTCTAATCTAGACACTTCATTCTTAGCAACATCATATCTAATGAAGATGATACGTGGAAAAAAAGGTTTCATATATTATCTATTACATGTCAGACCAGGTGAAAAAACACATGCACATAACACATCAAAAATAGGGTTCATAGATCAACTTGTATTCTATGGTTTCAAACCATTCTTGTCTCCTTCAAGGGGGTTTCTTGAGATCTTCAAAAAGACTTCCTTTTGCTAACAAAATGAATTTGTTATTTCACATAGGTATGGAAACGTACTTTCCAAATAATATTATAATAGATTCATAAGATGATATTATTGGTATTAACTACACCTTATTTGGAGACATCATTTTTATTATAGGGGTTGGTACCTTTCTATTGGATGTGGTTGGTGATGTGAAGACTACTCAACTTCTAGTAAGGATTCATACTAACTCTAACAAGATTATGGATGCTTGTTTACAAAGGGAGACCCCTCTAATATTAACTAATTGGAGTATTTATTTTTTCATGCTAATTATTGTTCTCAACTTTCATTCTCCAAGGGGTTGAGACTATTTTCTTTGTCTATTTTACATGGCCCGGTGAAAGGATAAGAATGGATATTGTCTCCACATATTTTCTATTTCACTAAGTTAAAAATAAAAAGAGTAAAATTCTATAGCCAATAGACTAATAGCCTCTTGATACACCTTTTGTGAGTTATGAATATCTCTCACCTATCATTGTAGCTCAATGAAATGACATCTAATAGCTCCAAGACACCATTATAAATGAATTAGTTGTGAAGTTGTTGTTAAATGATCACCTCCAAATGTTCAATTCTCATGAATTTTGGGGGAGGGGGATATTGTGGTGTATTTAATGGGTAAGGGGACTAAGGGTAGCATGGATTTATATAAGTGAGAGGTTGGAGCATGGTTTACTGAGATCTATAATCCTAACATTCGAGAATGATAAGTAGCCTTCGGGCATTATGGCATAGGGGCTAGGGGACCTATATGTAAGGCATTGATAAAAATTGACAGGGGAACCCTCAATAGTTGTGACAAGGGGATTAGGGGCCACATTATCACAACACATACGCACTTAACCCATAAACACTAAATTCCCTATCCCTTTAACCCAAAAGCCACAACCCCTAACCCATACACTCATAACTCATAACGAATTAACCTGTTGATCCCTTCAACCCAAAGCATCTAACCCCTTAACCCCTAACCCCTATATTTGAATCCTTGAACCCCATAAACCCTAATACGATATCCTCTTAAAACTTGACCCTTAACCAATAACCCTTAGCCCCTAAACTCATTAACTCCTAACCCCTTAACTTGATGAGACCTAAATACCATAACCCTTATGTACTTAACCCCTGAATCCCCTAACATGTAAGCCCTTTATGGTTAATAGTTAACTACTAAATCTCTTAACCGTTAAGCCATTAGCCTTTAACCCTTAAACCCTTATACCTCGACCCCCTATCCCCTAAACCCCATAAGCCATAACCCTTAACCCTTTACCCTTTACCCTTTACCCTTAACCACTTGCTCCTAAACGTTCAAACCCCTTAACTCCTGGAACCCCTTATCCTTTATCCCAAATTATAGGTTCTCCAACACTAATATTCTTCTGCTCTTGCATCAATAACTACTAATGTATCCTTGTAGGCCTCCCCATTTAACAACAGAAATACCAATGTTCTTTACCTAGAAGGAACTCCTTACATAATTATCTCTTAGGTCCTACCAAGCATGAATTTTTTTAGTAGAATGGGTGTTCACCCTACAAGATTCTATCCTCATTGCCTAAGATAATGCATCCCTCTATGTCACCCACTAATATTTCATTAATGGTACACTATTAAAGAGAAACAAACTTTGAATGGATCATTCTTTTTGTTGAGTTTCATGGAGAGTATATGATAGTTTGTTGATCAAGTTTTGTAATTTTTCATCATACTCGTGAAAACTTTCTCCATCCATTTTCTTAATCTCCTTTAGCTTAGTGGTTTTTTGTTGTTCAATGTTTAGCCTCTATAAATAAGATATAAATATCGCCTTTAATTTCTCTAAGTCCTTTGCTACACCCTAGGGATAGATATATATGAACTTCATGCACCATTAGAGAAGATTCCCCCACAATGTGGTTAGGAAATTTGTCAACTTATAAACTAGCACTACAATCCTTTTCCCCCTCCAAATGAATCCACATAAGAATCGATGTAGTTTTTCATCACCATCACCGTTCATAAAGTTCTTGGAATTACTATAACCATATCATTGGTTGGGTTGTTCACCAAGATAAAATATTATCGACATGTTTGAATAATTAGGCCTACTCCCCCACTTGAACTAAAATTCAAACATAACATATACACTTCTACTTTTATTCCCACCTTAGTTTTGTTTTCACTAATGCTATATCCCAAACTACTAAGAAAAGGGGCTTTCAAGTAAAAAGTAGAATAAAAATTTGGGATTACCTCTAGGCTTTTAAAATTCATAGGGTGGTTGGCTTGGATTGGATCCGCTTTTCTTAGGATATATCATGTATACTACTTGACCTTACTCTAGCTCAAAAAATTATAACACATTATTAAGTGTTTCTTCCTCTTCTTTATATGTGATGATATCTCTCTCCATAGGCTAATAAATACTTTATAAACCAAGGATTCCTTTCAGACAATCATGATCCATCTAATTGAATGTGCTCACCTCCTTGTGCCATCACTTCTTTTTTCTCTTCCAAATTTCTAGACATATTCTCCCCATCTATTCTTTCTCCAAGCTCCTTCCAATTATTATATCCCCTTATTTGAACAAATGTTTGGTATTCTCTTGAAACCTTTGAAATCTTTTGAACTCTTTTACTTGCGCCTCTATGTTTTCATTCTTACTAATACCTATTTTCATTACCAAAATATTGTGATGAATCCCCTTCGTTCTATTCATCCACCACTTCTTAATTATTACATTTTGATTAAAATCCTATTTTCCCCTCTTTAATACATGTGCTTCCTTCATGGCACCTTATTCCCTTAGTTATTCAATATCATTCAATCCATTCTAGGTCACCTCCAAGAATTGGTGCTTACACTTCCATGGTTGGAGAACTAAAAAAATAGATAATTTTAGTTTATGGGTTACAAAAAAACTCCCAAAAACTACCATGTGTACTTTCCATCCCTCATAATGATAGTAGTGTGAAGGGATGTAAAGTTTAAATAGGATAATGTGATGTGGTTCTCTCTTGAGAGGGATCTTTAGATCCCACCAGAAGAGGAGCTCTTAGCTCCAAAGGATGAGCCTCATGATGTTGTGGAGCAATAACAATATTGAGGAGAATAGAGTGGAGACATTCACTCAAGAAAAACCATCTAGAGAAGGTAGAAAAAGAACTAGGGAAGTTGATATACTTGTGCAGGATGCGAGGGAGAATGTGGGAGCTCCTTCAAATTTGCACAGGAAAATGAGGTCACCTGAGAGGTACATTGGCTACATGGCCCTTATTCCTAATCTTATAAAGACTAAGCCATCCTATTTCGAGGAAGAAATAGAGAAACCTACATGGGTTGATGCAATGGTGGAGGAATACAAATCCATTGTAAAGAAAAACATTTGGGAAGTGGTCTTAAGACCATCATATAAGTCAAGAGTGGGTTCAAGATGTATCTTCAAGCTTAGTCCAGTAGTAGACAGAATCATAGAGGAGTATAAGGCCATATTTGTGGCCAAGTGGTACTCTCAAGTTGAGGATATTGACTATGAGGAGACCTTTTCTCATATAGCAAGGTACTCATCCATTAGATCAATTCTTTCTTTGGCTATGAATATGGCATGGCAGATCCACATGATAGATGTAAAAACAACATTCCTCAATGGGGTTATTGAGGAGGATGTGCACATCGAGCAACGAGAAGCTCTTGAGACATTTGATCATGAGTCTCATGTGTGCAGACTCAAACAAGCATTGTACAGTTTCAAACAAGTACCTCCTGCTTAGTAAACCAAGATCAATAACTATATCACTGGTTTGGGCTTCACCATAAGTGAAGCATATGCAAACCTCTATTGCATCTTGGTAGAAGGTAAATTCATTATTATTGCCTTATATGTTGATGATCTGATTCTAACTAGTGATTAGTAGTTGATGAGATCTTGCAAGGAGGACCTTGCAAAGGCATTTGAAATGAAGGACATGGGTCTCATGCACTAGTTCCTTGAGTTGGAAGTATGTCAAGGTGATGGGGAACTATTTGTGTCTCAAGCCAAGTATGCAAATGAGATACTGCAGAGATTCTACATGGATATTTGTAAACTCATGGAGACACCTCTAGTGAGCAACTAGAGGAAGGATGATGTTGCTTTAGGTGACGAAGTTGATGCTACCATTTATAGGTAGCTAGTGGGTCCACCCATGTATCTTGTGAACATGTGACCAGATATCAATTCATCTCTATTCATCATATTAATGCAAGAAGACATTGGATTTTTTAGCATATTTTTTTCCCCAATAAAAATAGTGTTCATGTGTGTTTTTTCTTATTGCATGTCTAAAATTTTTGTTCTAAATTGTGAAGTAACTTTCGCAGAGTAGCAGAGTAGGTTTGTTTTGTGATTTTGATTAAAACTTCATGAGTAGTTGAAAATCTACACCAGAATTTCTACAAGGATGGTGGAGGAAAATTACAGAATATCTATTAGCAGATAATATGTCCACTTCAAAATATATATGACAACTTTTTTGAGAAGAAAACACTGATGACAAAAGATTGGATTATGAAAGCATTAGTCACAAAATTATGGAATCTGGTGTAGTTGCTGGTGTTGTTGGGTGCAATATGTATAAGCATAATTATCTAAGCTAGATTCAGTTTTTATGTTGCTCCAAGATGATCTCAAGTATCTCTACTAGTTTTTTGTTTCAAGGTACATTAATAGCAATTTTTTTTCCACTCTAGCTATTGGTTTATTCTATGGTCTATATGAGACGCACTCCCCGGTTGTTTACGTGGTCTTTATTTTGAACCTGTTCTCTTTTGGATCTTCCTATTCCTCCCCTGGATTGGGATTGGTCGATTGGGGGATTTCCGATGATCTTAGCTATTACCTGTTAGTCTTCTTTGTGGTCTATTTGAAATGAGATGCACTAGTTGGTTGTTTTATGTGGTATTCCTTTTTAACCTTTGCTCTTATGGATATTCATGCTCCTGTTTGGTTTGGGATTGGTTGATAGGGGAATTTCCGAGGATACTTACTGCTATGTAAGTGCATTTAGTTTTTTTGGTGGAGTTGGCAACATATTTGAATTTTATCACAAAGGAGTCTCTTGGGGTCATTAATTGGTCTACCAGGATATTTATTATCCAAGTTGTTCATTAATTATATGAGCGACAATCCATTAATGGTTTGCGTTGTCATTGAAGGTCTTTGTCGATTGTGTGCTTGATGAGATTTTCTGAATGATATTGGTCAGTGAGGATTTGACAATCTATTGTATTTGAAGGGGTTTCCTAGTCAATTGAGCTAGTGATGATCTACAACGTGTGGGGTCTGTAATTTATAAGTGACATTAATTTTCCTTCTTTACATATTTTATTGAGGTTTTTTCAAACACTACTACATAAGTTTTTTTCGTAATTTTATCTACTTTGGTGAACATATAGGAAGGATTTCAGAGTGCCAGTGGTGTTAGATGTACAACTGAACTTTTCATCTATTTATTATGATGTCATTTGATATAAGGAAACTGTGGCATTGACATGAAATTACTCGATGCATTGGTACATGAAACTATTGAGGTTGAGAGTCATGTCCCACCTGACTGATATTGTGACCCAACCAACTAGGAACAATTTTTCTGAAATCATAGCCCTAGGGAACCTTTACAAATTCCACAACCCTCTATTCCCAAGCACTAATTTCCACCCATAGTGCTTCCAAACCATGTGATTAGATAATCAATTTCCTATCACCTCTTTTAGCCTCCTTAGAGAATCCTTAGTATCCAAAATATTTCAACTTTATTCCTCTCCTCTCTCCCCAAAACTTCAACAAACCCAAATATGAAAAAATGACCAAAGTCCCTTCTCGCCATACTCTCATTCCAAGACTTATTCCCTATCCTTCCCCAAAATATTTATTCCTCGTTAATGGTTCACCTACCCATTCTTTAAGTCTCATAACTGACATTCTCCCCCCCCACCAAATAACAAGAGTTACTACATCATAAATAATCAAACAATTTTAGTTATTTAATCAATGTAAAGAGTCATGAGATGTCCAAAATTAATTTAATATTAAATTATTCATAAGACTATAGTTAAAAACACAATCAAGCATAATCAATCTTAATGCTAATCATAAGCTTAATCGTTGATCAATATTCTAGCATAATAGACCACATAATACTAACATATCCATGTGATTTATGTATATGTAGATAACATACACATACCTTGTATGTATACTAATAATACCAACAAGAAATTACCAAGAAATAAATCTTCTAGTAGGTGATGGAGAAAACATTATTTACTACAATCTATAGGATGGGTTTATCTATAGGTTGAATAAGCTATGTGTTCCTAAAGGTCAGTGATTATAGTTGATTATACAACGCACAACTCTAAGGTTGGAGGGAAATGTTTTGTAGGGAAGACCATGGCCAACTTGTAGAGGTATGTGTATTGACCCAAGATGCAAGAACGGGTAGCTATGTTCATAAGAGGATGGATGATTCGTTGTACCAGTAAGCCTAGAAATAGGAAACAGGGTATATATCATCCCTTACTTTTACAAACTCCTCCTTCGGAAGGAATTTCCACAGAATTTGCAACCAAGATGGAACATGATTAGATGTTCGTGGTAGTTATTATGTCAACAATATGTGTGTTCTAATGCCTTGTAAAATAATTATCAATGGGAAAGAAGCAACAAAATTGTTCCATGGACAAGTTTGGGTGCATTTTGGGATATCACGGAGCATCATTTTAAACTTGGATATGAGATTTCTGAGTGCATTTTGGACTATATTATGGGATAATATTAGCCAAAATTTAAAGATACCTATAGCATTCCATCCATAGACATATGGGAAGACAAAAGTAGTCAATAGGAATTTGGTGCATACTTTGATGGGATACAACTCAAAGCTTTCGAAGACACGAGATGAAAATATGGTATATATACAACATTATTACAATATAGGGGTATAGAATTCTACAAGAAAGTTCCCATTTTAAAAACAAAATGGATATTTTCCACCTTCACCTTTGGAAATTGTATATTGGAAACAAGGAGTGAGGGAAGATCTTACAGGAGACTCCTTTAGGGATTAAATTTTTGTAGAAAAGATTAGGCAGATACATCCATATCTACAAGAGACACTACACAAGTCACAGAAGAAATACAAGTCTAGGCATGATAAACATAGGACAATGAAATAATTCTAGGTTGGAGAAAATGTATGGCTACAGTTGAACAAGTAGAGGCTATAGGGCCCTGGTAAAAAAATCAAGGCTTTGAGGTGTGGTCCTTTGATATACTAGAAATGTTGGGTGATAATTCCTATCGACTTATTCTACCACCATATATGTGTATTTACAGACATGTGAATGTAGATAATTTGAAACTCTATGAGCCTTCCATGAAAGATCAGGAAGAGAAATAGGTAATACCTTTTGTGGATGGTTTGGCACTAGATGAACAGGCATATTTGACAAAAGATACAATTTTCATAAGATATATAGAGTTACAAGACAAGGGTAGCACGACCTTTTTTATAATTTTATAAAATCCACATATATTTAAAATGATAGTTGTAATATGGTAAAACAATATACTTGAATCTACTCTATCAATTTCTGAAACTAGTTACGATCACTAAATTAGAAAAAGGAAAGAGTAATAATTTCAATCGCACATTACACAAATATTTCCTGGGGAAAGCCATACCTAAAAACCCAACTATATATATATTTCATAAGTCAGAAAATATGAGAAGATTACAATTGTTTTCTCCAAGATGAGAAACCTTTGCGCTATCTTTATTTGTCTCACTTATTCCTAGACCTACCTGGTGGAATACTTAACCAATTTTCTACCCTCCAGGATCCTTATTTCCTTGGGTAATTGGTCCACATTAATTATGGAAATTCCCAATCCATATTGCGGAATCCATTTGTGGAATTCCTCTAGTGACATTCACCACATGCACAATTTAGATGATTATACAATTCACAGTACCTTCACCTCCAATTTCAATCGGGTTTTTCTCATAACTAACATGCATGAGTTATTTATGACTAAATCATGAGTTATATGATCTATCACTAGATGTGGTTCAAGTCCAAGTTCCACTCTTTTACCCCTCGCTAGTTCAGTTAGAAAAATTTAAACTGATTTTAGCTCAGATAAATTGAGTTGATTAATTACAACTTAAAATAAACAAAACTAGGGCCCGTATTTTGTAGGAGACACTCTACATGACTCAAGTTAGACCCTCAACTTGAATTAATTGAGAAAAATTAGTTATACTAACTAATATAAATCATACAAGTTGTCTTGTGATGTAGAATAACAATTTTATCCTAATTTAATTGAAGGGAAAATTAAATTATAATATTTTTTTGTTTACATTTTCAACGAGATAGGGTTGAAAGGACAACTTCTAGGAAAATCTAAATGGTACACTAGAGAGAAGGTGGAAGAAATTTTTTCTCACCTCATTGATTACAAGCTTTTGGGGGGAGAAAAATTTTCCCAAAATGGGGAGGTGTGATAGAAACTGGATCATTATATTTATTTTCATCCTACTCAATGCCTTTAGAGTTGACAAAGTGGAGGAATGAACTAATAATATTGTTTTTATTAGCGGAATTTAGTTTGGAAAAGCAGGAGTAGAAACCTTATGGGAGGATTTTAAGGATTCAAATGATGTCTTTTTTGGGGTGAAAAATTTCCCCATCACCATACATTTTGATGTTATTCTACACACAGAGCAATTTCCTAAGGTTAGCTATGAGTTGGTTCAATTTTATTATCTAAAAACTACATAAGATGTGAGAATTTCCCCTCCATGGTATATGTATAAAACAATATATCATCCAAATATACTATAGAAAATGAATTCGAATATGGGAAAATACATCATTCATCAGGCTCATCAGTGTAGCTAGTGCATTACTTAAACTAGATGGGATAATCAACCATTTTTATAAACCTTTCCTTTTCTTCATGGTAGTCTTCCAAGAGGTTTTCTTCTTTGACATGTATTAAGTGGACCTTGATTTTAGAACTATCTTAGTGAAGTACTTGGCACATTGTAACTAGATTAACAAATCATTAATCATGACTAGAAGGTATTTATTCTTGAGTGTATTATTTTTAATCTCCCTATATTTGATACACCAATTCCTATGCCTCTTGGGTACAATTATGATAAATTACCGATAAGATGATGTGCTTTGTTTGACCACTCCCTAAACTAGCATCCACTACAATTACTTCTTCACTTCATCTACTTGTAAAAAAAACTATCTATATAGCCTAATGTTTTGTAATGGCGAGTGACAACAATTTTAACTTCTTCTCAACTTCCCTGAAATGCGATATCCCTATAGGCTTCTCAAATACTCATATGTATGCATACAACAACCAAGGAAAATTTTAAGGATGAAAATATATTTATGGTTTAGAAACATTGGTGAATCTCACTCGTACATAATATGAAATTTGTAAAATTTTTGGTAATTTTGTTATAAAAATATTCAAATTTCTAATAATTTTATATGGCCTCTATATTAATTTTTGGCGATTTTAAAGGTAAAACAAATTTTTACTTTGAAATTTGGGCGAATAATTTTTGAAAAAATGGAAATTAACGAAATATGTTTTTGGAACAAGCATGGAAAATTAGCCCACTTGTGAATATTAGCCCTTAAAATTTTCCTTGACAACAACTCCAATTATTGTTTTGGAGCTTGATACATCCCTCCAAGGATTCCTTCTCCCTTATTCATCCATCTCTTGGTTAATTGTATCTTAAGAAAAGAAGCATGCATATATTATTGGAACTAATTTGTTTCCTCTTGGTTGGATCTTACTACTGAGGTATTTGACCTAGATTTTTGTGCATGATGATGTAGTGCTTCCCATCCTTTATGGTGAAGTACCAATTGGCTCTAGTAATGAGAAGTTTTATCCATTATATATATGTAGGGGCTACAAACCACTAAATGTCACACATCAATGGGTAGTACACCTAATTTGACTTCATGAATAAACACTATGCTCACCAAACTTAACCTTGCACCATTTCATGACCTTAGTTTCTTTATCATTTTTTAAACACCTAAATGCTTTATGAAATTCCAACTAAATATTGATAATGGATTGGATTCCTATGATATTTTTCTATGAACCGTAATTGAATAAATCATCTACCTAGGTATTCTTTACCTAGATCTTGATATGCAAGATTTTGCTATCCCCTTCTCTCATAGGTGAAGGCTACTAAAATTCATCTCCTTCTACACTTAAGTGTTGGAAATATTCTCATCGACATGTTTTTTAATTTATATCTAACCACTTGAATCCATGTCCTAAAATTTCAAATTGCATACATCCTTATTATGGTTCTTAACATTCATATCTAGATGTAGTTTCCAACACAATTATTTAGTGTGACCATAGATATTAAAAATTATTATGATGGTTACTTGGTTGTAATAATGTGGTATTATTGTCATCTTCTTATACTTCCATTTCCACTTATTTTTTCCTTCGTGGAAGCGTCTTGATCCTCGTTATATTTAGGAACACTTAGTTTTTCCTTATTCTGCTCTATATCCTCCATATAATATACCTACACATAGGCCTAAACCATTTTCACAATCTTGGAAATCATCAGTTGAATTTATAAATAGTTCTATATATCCATAAAATACTTGAGTGCATCTATTTTCTTCGTGGAGAGAGGAATAATTATAGTGATATTCCTAAATTCAATGTTTCAATCTTATCCACTCTACCCCTTCCTTTGTTTAAAGAAATTTCAATGGATCCATTGGCCCATTTCATACCCAATATGGAAGAATTGGGATTGAATAATGGTATTTAAATCCTCCCACAATGTTACTAGTTGATAAACCTCCATGATAAGTGCCTTCATGTGATTTTAATACAATACTAATTCATGGCCATCAAATTCCATTATAGAAAACAAAATATTTTTCTATTCTTTTATATAGTGGACATTACAATACACCTCTAATTATTTCAACCAATGATTAAGCTTTATTACATCGATGTCACCTTAGTATGGCTTGATATATACTTTCACTTAGATTTTAAATAGGGCCTTGAAGGGGTAATGCCACTATAAATTGGATGTTCATTCTTTGTCTCTTTCCTTGAATTTTTTTCTATTTTTTAATTTTCTCCCAATCTCCCCTTTCAGATCATATCTAAATTAGGGTCTATTAATTATTTGAATGATTTAAGTTTTCTTGTTAGATATTCTAGGATGATGGCCATATTAGAGACATGTCAGTTCCATTATCTTCCACCGGCACTAATATCCCTGCTCCTATATTTTGAGGGATATTTTTAATAGCCTCATCTTCCATGGATAATGTTTTATAAAATGTTCATTAAATAAATTCCTATATCCTATAATTTCCCACAAATACTTCAAAGATAAATATCATTATAGAAATATGATTTGTAAATTTTCATGCATATTCTACAAAAATATTTTTCACAAAATATTATATACGATTACAAAATCTTAGACTATGGAAATATTAATTAATTATTAGATTTTATTTAATTTTAGGAATAATTGAAGTATGAAAAATTTAAAACATAGAAAATTATACACTACCCAATAAAAATGAATGTATTATCTATCTAAAGAAACAAAATATAAGAGAAGGCACAAGTAGTAGGTGAGTCATATTCTCTAGTCTCGTTTCTATATCACTATGGAGTTAGCTTTTGATGTTGCATCTTGAATGGCTACTAAAAGGCCATCCTCACCATCCATAATTATGCTGCCAATACACCACTCCTAACTTTTTCCTATTGAAAATCAAATAATTCATAAAATACATAAAACACACATAACAAGCCAGAGACAAAACATTGGCAGAAAATGCTTGAGAGTCTCACTGCTTCCTCACATATTCTCTCATTATTAAAAGAATGTAATAGTACAATTAAATTGATGAGGAGATTTTCTCAAGGTAGTGCATCTCCCTTGGAAAACTTGGTTGAGACATTCCCTCGACCATAGACATTAATCTAGGAGCTAACTAAACTAACTCCTAACTTAGAGGAAAAACACAATCTAGAGAGTTAGGCATAAATTCATCACTTTCAATATTTAATTTATTTATTGTTGATTTATAATTGTTTTATGAGATAGGCTAAAATCCCCCCCATCAATGATAAATCCAAAATAAGAACGAGTCCAACCATCTTCCAAGTTATCATGTTGATCCTCAAAAACATTGCCTGAAAAACCGCCAAAGTTGGATGCTGAAAAAACTGCAATCTGAAGAGACCATGAGTCAGATGCATATCTGATTTATCTATGAATTTATCTTGAAAACTCCATCACGTGCCAAGGTGAAAAAGGATCCATCTATCCTTTGCGTCAAATCAGCATCCCTTGTCCACTGAGAGAATTTTTTGAACGCCCACTAGGTTGTCGAATGATTTAATGAGTGATTTATATGAATAGATTGTGTGGTAAATTCTCATTCGAAAATTAATTGCACCATTAGAAATGTATGGGCATACTACTCACAGAATTTCTTCTTTCCATAGATGATTTCACATCTCTGGATTCTCATTCAAATATGTAGAAAATGAATTTTGTAAAGTAAACTCTACAACTGGGTGCACAGTTCTTTACTTCATGCTGGACGCTGACTCCTCCACTAGTGCAAGCATTAATATTTTAGGAGCGCTTTCACACACTTTTAGAAGAGTAAAAAATCTAATAGTTTCAATGAATTAGGGAAGAAATTCTCATGTCCTCCTCGAAATCTCATCAAGCCTTTCATTCCTAGTCACATTATTTATCTAGAGTCGGCCACACATACTCTCTTACTAAAACCAGTCTACGGAGCCTTGTATAAATTAAAAATCCTTATTGAAGGCTAATTTTATATATTGTAGGAGAAATTAATTCATTATTTTCTTGCAAAAATGAAAGCTGTAATTTCATTGATTCAAAGGTCAAGCATGTAGAATCTAGATCTGCTCTGACACCATGAAATAAAATGAGAACAGTTGTCACAAAATGCCTAATTCAGTTGCTGCAAGAACAACAGGACGAGCTACCAACTTGCCTCCAATCCTAGTGCCAATGAGTCCGAGCTCAAGAACATGTATATGATGTAGCCTTCCAGTAGCCACTCAGCATCTCTAGTCACTGTCGATGCCCAATGCAGATTACACATTCATCGCAACACAAAAATTCGACTCATGTGCTATAATTCCTTCTCAATAGTCGAAATATCAATGAGAATTTATCAACAATCCTTGATTCGGTGCATCAGATAATCCATAAATCAACGCTCGAATACACTAAATATGGGTTGTGGCTCCTAATGTACAATTTTGATCTATTAAAAATTTGATTGAACCTGCCAATCAGGAACCTCTCACTCGAAATGAGCTGCCAATAGCCAAAATTCAACTAGAAATTTTATGTTTGACTCTTCAATCGCACTCCATTAAACCTGGTTCATGTTGAAACAGTCACAACATCCAACTCAAATGTACAAAAATAGGGATACTTTAAATTTCTTGAAAAATATATGAGAAAAAAGAATAGAAATTTTTTGTGCGCTGGGAAGGGAATTAGCAGATGGAATGAAGAGAAGGAATTGGAATTGGGTTTTCACAGTATTGAAAGATGTTGGTTATGTTAATATGACACAACATAGTACAACGATGATGGCCTGGGCAACTTCGTGCTTGAATTTAAAATTTGGGAGGTGGTGATTGAGGACACAACATTTGACTATTTTGATTTTATGACGATTGGAGTTAGAAAATCTGAAACCTTTATGGAATGTGGTTTTTTTTTAATGTTATCCTAAATCCCTAATTAATAAAAAATAGTCTCGGCTTATTACACTCGCCAATAGATCCTTGAATTTGTTTTGAATCAACTCAAAATGAAATTACACCACACACAATGTATCTTCACTAATTCACTTCTCAGAAAAAATTAAAAAACAATGTGAGAGGTTACGATTTATATCTTTGCCACTACGGTTTCTTTTGCTTTTTAAAAAAAATTACTTCTACTCCAGAGGATAATTCCTCAAATCAGTCAACGATGATCTTTAGTAGCCAGTTCGACAGTTCCTTTAGCTTCAATGACAATGACGCTCAATGCCTCTTGCACACATGTAGGCAAAATCTTATGTCATGAATTCTTTATAACATCACTTGTAAGTCTATAAAAACTCAAAGATGCCACAAAAAAAAAAACACACACTCTGATACCAAATATTGAAAATAAAATCATTTAGAAAATACATAAAATACAAACAACAAACTACAGACAAAACATTGGCGGAAAAGGCTTGAAAGCCTCACTACTTCCTCACATATTCTCTCATTATTAAAATACTGTAATAATACAATAAAATAGATGAGGAGATTGTCTCAAGATAGTGCATATATCTTGGACAACTTGGTTGAGATATTCTATCAACCACACACATTAATCTAGGAGCTACATAAACTAACTCCTAACTTAGAGGAAGACTCCAATCTAGAGAGTAAGGCATAAATTCCTAAATTTCAATATTTAATTTATTTATTTCAGATTTATAATTCTTTTACGAGAGAGGCTAACATTTCCTTAGTTATGGAAAAGTATACAATTATAAAGAACAAATACTCTTCTCCTCCTAGCAATTCCATATCTAACAAATCTCAATGACCATCTAGTGGTGGGTTTTGATTTCCTCAACCCTCAATTTTTATAGGGATTTTCAACTTCTATAACCTTTTGTAAATTTCACACATTTCTACACCAACATGTCTATGTAATAGGGGTTTGATGTCGAAACCACTCATACCATGGTGGTCAACAGGTTAGGTCAACTTGTGGGACGCCTAGTTTTTGTATACAGGATTTTATTGAGATTGTTTTCACACAGTTGGAAATTTCTTGTTTTTTAGACCAACATTAAGGGTTTCAATGAAATTCCCATACATTATAACACATGAAAACATTTTTTCATGCTTCAAAATGGCCATCAAAGATTCTAGACCCCAATTTTCATAATTTTGATATACCACTAAATAAACCAAGCATGCCAATTCCTCCAATTTTCACCCTAGGAAGTACCAAGATAGTTGAACAATTAAGAATCCATGTTATTTTTTGTTAGATTTACAATGGTGAAGGTTATGCTCTTGGATATATATGGTTCTAAGATAAAATTGATGATAATATCCGGGGTCTCTTTTACATCTCACACACAATGGGATATAGTATAATTCACTACTCTAATACCAACTTATGATTCTTCACGAATATAACACATTTAAGCTAGTGCTAAATGATAAATCTCTTTATGAAATTTTCAATGCATAATATTCAAATGCTAAAATCTGACTAGTGTGTTATCCATTGATTGTTGTGAATATATTTATATTTTTTGAATCATTATTTTCTATGTGATATACATGTCAAGCTTCAACCATCATATCATATAACTTTCTATATTAATCCCTTTCCCAGTTATCTTCTATTTCAAGATACCCATTCGGAAAGGTAATTATATTGGTTGGATGACTATTGCATATATGAGTAACATGTTTAGTGTCTTATTAATGTTCTACTTTATTGTATTTATTTTTATCCTCTTTACCATTTACAATATGATTTTATCTATTCTTCTTCTTGGTGAGTAATCATTTTGTGTATCTAAATTTGTCATATTTCTTTGTGTTATACATTTTGATATCATTTTTCATAAATTTTGTATTTGTTGGTCATATGTTATAACTGGTCTCGTCTATGTTTTCTAATGTATTTTTTTTTGTTTATCTAATTACATTCTCAACATTTACACTACGTATCTCCTTATTATGAGAGCACGTTAGAACATAAATGATTTACCACAATTGTAACTAAGAAAATATCACAAAAGGAGGAAATAAAAGATGTCATAAATATTAAATATCAAACAACAATATGAAAAATCACTAAAATCGATGCATGGAAATAAGTAATAAAATTTGTTCATAATACCAACACTAAAATGAATGAAATACACTATAGACAACGTGATAAACAATATTTTTGAAATTTATCAACTTTATCAAGAGTATATAAATACTTTATTTAATTTTAAGGTCATAAGCTAGAAATACAACAAATTGATGTATGAGGTCACCTTGTTTCTGTGATAATAGACACCTTTATATAGTTATTTGAATATTAATTGACCTACTCCCCTCTGCATTTGAGACTATAACCTACTACAAGAAAGTAGATTCTCTTAACCATTTTTTGCTACTTGAAAATTACTCCCGCAAAAAGAAATATTATTAATGATTTTTGATATATATATATATATATATATATATATATATATATATATATATATATATATATTAAATTCTTAATATATTGAAAAATTATATAATTAAATTTAGGAAAGAAAAAATCATTTGGAAAAACTATATATCATTCAAATTGCATCCAATATAACTCATACCAAAGCGTTCACAGATCCCACCAAATGTATAGCTAATAACAAAGTGTTCAAACATGCCACCAAACATATAGTTCTTTTGAATATATGGCCAAAATTATGTGCATGGTTAGACATGGAATGTCATTACCTTGATATAGGTTAATTTCACCAAGTTTAGTGATAGTTGTTGAACAGTTTTAAACAAGAGGGTTATTAATATTTTAGGTGTTCCTTTAGGACCAAAGGGATGTTCAAACCTAGATAGTCTCTGCCAAATATACATTTTCACTCTTGCATTTTGTTAAGGATAATTATATAGGGAAGTGTGCATTTTAGTAATATTTAACGTTACTCTCTAACATGAAACCAAACATCCCACTAATGTAATATTTCTCAACATATAGGACTTATAAGAAAATTGTTTCAAATATCATACTAAAGTGATTTTTTTCCAAAGAGATGCCTCCTAAGAAAATTAGTGGTTGTTGAAAAGGAAATTGATAACCAAAAGAACTTGAGAGAATTGAATCAATAATAGTCATAAATTGAGTATACAAAAAGATGCCATTTTTCTATATAAGAATATTTAACCATAAACTAATTTACAAAGAATATTGGTGAGATTATCTCAAATTATGTTCTATATATTAGGAATGCTTGGTATGAAACATTTAAATTTAAATTATATTGCATCACATTTATCATAAGTTATTTATTGTATTCTCATTATTATTATATATGAGCAATATATGAGCAATAACGTATATTATTATTATATAGTAACAGTATGTAATATTCCCAATTTTTGCAGCTCATGGGAATATTGCAATTTATTATCAGTTTTCTTTATTCATTAATAAAATTATGTGAAGGAGGTTTATTAAACTCCTAAGTTAAGAATAAATACATGCCCAATGTGAAAGGGGACAAATCTGGGCTATTATATTAAACACCCCTAAGTGTGAAAAGGGGAAATTCATTTGAATGCGTCAACTTGGCCCCACCTACAACGCAGTTTGGAGGGAAGCTTATCCATCAAGCACAACGTACTTCTAGAAGAGGATCACATGTGTGAAAGAGGATAAATTGAAGAAGGTGGTTTAGGGTTTTGGCAAGTCCTCATTATATAAAAAGGATGAGAGGCAGCAAGAAAGAATTTTTGAAGAATTTTAGAAGTTGCTGCAGCAACTCAAGTCTCTTGGTTGTTTAGCCTAAGGGAAGAGGATTTCTTGTTTAGAAATCCTGTCTCCTTCCATTGAGTAGCTCTTTGGAGGGAATTGTGATGCATATCTCCACTATCCAGCATTATGGCCATACTTCATCTCTATAGCAGCGTTGGTCTTGTTGAGAGTTTTGTATTTTCTTGTGAGTTACAGCAAGTGGGGGAACTAGATCTGAAATATCTAGTTGTTTAGAGGATATTTCTCTCAGGGAGGGTGTCTTGTGACCACCCGGAAGAGGATCTTACTCTCATTTCACTTTTAGATCTGTAATTCTTATTTGTTGTATCATTTCATTCCACCTACTGCGCAGTCTCTTCCGCAAACTGCTTTATCCTCATGTACATGTTTCACTTCTGTTTGTATCTCTTATTGTACTTGGTCTCTGGTGATTAAGGCTTGCCTCTCCCTTAGATATTTGTAAAGTCGATTGTTGATCTATTCATGTTCAGATCTGATATGTAATGTAATGAAAGCCATCTTCAGAAATGTCTGAAGTTTTCTGCAGTTCAGTGTATTAAAAGCTAGATCTATACTTATTTATGCATTATTTTGATAAAACCCCAAGGGGATCTTGTTAAGAAGGCTAAGTAGTTTCTAGATATGGTATGGATATGATGTTTCAGCCATATATCTGTTGTATATCTGAATATTAACCTACAGTAGTTGAAGCTCCTCATATAAAATGCTATCAAGTCTTTCTGCAGCTTTTCCATGTGTATCTGCTATAATATCTAAACGATTCTTACTCTTGCTTCAAGTAAATTCAATGCTTCTACAAAGGAAGTTCATTATATATTTTATCTATTGCTCTGATACTATAACATGATTTTAATGGCTGATTTCCAGTGTCTTCCACTAGAAACTGTGCAATTCCTGAAGGAGTGTTTATCTATTAACCCAGCTCTCTCCTTCGCTGATTTACAACTATTGTTAATTGTGGGAGACCTGTTTAAGCTCTCTAAACTCATTTTTTTTTGTTGAAAATCTACATGGAGGTCCAAAAAAACCTAAAATAAGGGAACCCAACCTCGCTCTACGTTATTGTTACACTGGATTTCTTATACAGTGTCCTCATTGAGCCTATTGCAGATTTTCCTGAGAGTCGGATTTCCCGCTTCTTCCTTGTTTAGTTTTTACTCTCTTTTGGTTACATTGTTTAGATATGAATATCTAAGGGTTCCTAAGAGCAGAAAACTCTAATAGGAGTATGTCATTCCCACATTTTCTATGTTTCACCAATCTTCTATAGACAGAGTCTGGAACGGGCCAGGAAGCCTTTGGATTTCACCCTTCCTTTTGAAGTTGATGCATCCGGTAAATACCCTACCAATATATATCTGGTTTAGATCTATTGGTGTAATTTCATATTGCTGTGATTCCAATAGTGGATTATCTTAAGATATTCCCTATTGAGCCTATTTTTCCCCATTTGGAATATTATAGTGGTATCAGAGCATGATCTCTAGCACAGCCTATGAGATCAAGCTACCAGTGGATTAAAGAGTAGAAGGAGAGAATAGCTTGATGGAGCATATGATATTATTATCATCACTTTTCAGATCGAGGAAGAGCCTCTCCCAAGTGGTGAATCAGAAGAGGTAAAGAAGAAGCACCGAGACTCCTAGAGGGTTTCGAGAAGAAGAAAGTTGCAGTAAGAGCTGCATGAGATTTCAAGAAGAAGAAGGAAGCCCTAGCACTTCCTATCAGCAGAATAGAAGACCAGAGAATCCTATATCTCCTCATATATCCACTATGCCCACTTTCTTTGAAGAAGGTGAGAGGTGTAGCAATGAAGAAAAGAGATGCAAAGAAACTCCTAAAGGGTTTGAAGATGAAGAGGAAGAACTATATACTTCTTGTCATCACAAGGTAGGGAGGATGAATGAAGAAGAGATCTCATTGCTTATTTTTCAAACATTGAAGAGTATTGAAGAAAATCTCAAGGGGTTTGAGGAAGAGAGGAAAGAGATGAGCTACAAAGAGACATCTCCCAAGGGAACAAAGGAGAATGTCAATCTTATCACTTTGGGCAAGAGATCTCCATTTTCACTACCTACTACTAAGGAGTTTTCATCTAGAGAAGAGGAACTTGCATCTTCGCAAGGTAGTCTTGAGCTCATATCATATGGGGTCCCATGCATAAATCAGGAGATTCATGAGGAGGAGAAGAAAGATTCCAACGCTGGTACACTTGAAGAAATGAGGCCATCATTCTTACCAGCAGTTGAAGGCATAATTTATCCGGATGGAGGAACTCTTGTGTTCTATCAAGACGTTCCCACATATCAGTTGATCCAAGGTATGCATAAGATTTTAGCACATACTATTTCAATATCTATGCATAGCCAAGGGTTAGAAAAAAGTGGTGATTTGAAGAAAAAGTATATCATAGCACTGTCACATAGTGGCTATGATAAAGAGGCTTCATCATTCTTGGAGCATGTTGGAGTTTCTGCAGATCCAAAGCTTCACTAGTTTTGGAAGACCATACTTGAGAATAAGGTATCACTAAGAGATCACAAAAAAGATGCGTTTCAGTATTCCATGAGATGCAAAGTTCTTCAGTGGGTTCAAGGATATGGTATTCTGCAAATGGAGAATGCCATGATTTTGCAGCACATCACTCAACTTCCATATTTGAGTGAGTGGATGAGGATGGTGAGCAAGGGGTCACATGATCACTTGCAGACATATATGGACCAGCAAGCTTGGTTACGCTAGTTGCCCTTGGGAGACTCCTATCACTCTCCAAAGGTACCTATTTTTCTGATCTATGCCTTGAAGAGCAGTTATGAAATGTATAAGGAGGCATGGTAGCGCTGGTTGCCTTGGGGTAAGCGTGATCTCTACCCAAGGATTCTCATTCTCTTATCTCATGCTTGGTACATCATTAGCAGATTATATGAAGAGGAAGCATGGATGATGTGGTTGTTAGAAGGAGATTTGGACACCACATGCTAAATCTTATGTCCATGTATTCACCTATGCTTGAAGTATGTCTCATATGTCCACATGCATTTCTGTTGGAGGTATATTTCATGCATTAACTTTGGCTGGGGAGGAAGGATAACTCCCACATGATGTGGTATGAGGGAGCTTGCTTTTGCTATGTTGATGAGACATTTTACATGTTCATCATTGTGTTGTTGCTCCAAGATCCACATGTTGATGAGGCAAGAGGGCTGCAAGATTCTTGTTGCTATGGATGCTTTTGGGTGAGTGTGGTTGCTACGCAATAGCTAATTATTTTCTAAATCATGCCTTGGATTTCAATGTTATGTTGCAGCAAGAGAAGGCATGTACAAATTTGTTTCACTTGAGAAGGTATGGCCACCACATGAAATCTCCTATGTCTATGTGTTTTGTAATTTGGCATGAATATCTCGAGATGTGAATTGATGATGGTGATTTGTATTGGTCTGATCTGATGCCTCATATTTCCATTAGCATGGTTTTGTTTCATGATGCACATGAGGAGGATAGAGGGCAGCAAGATCACTTTTTTCTTTGATGCTTTGAATGAGTATGGTGACCACCCCATGGCTCATAATTTTTTGATTCATGTCTTATGTATCAAAGATAAATTGCAACAAAGAAAGGTATGCACATCATATTTTTGGAGGCATGGCTTGTCCATCTTACATGAAGGAGATGGAGGATGGAAGTAAAGGGCCTTGCTCAGGTGGTTGATTTTGGGAAGAATATGGCTTGAGTTTGGGATAGAACAGTGCCTAGGACATCTTATATAGCAAGGAGCATATGGTATAACAGAGGAAGTTATCAATAACAAGCTCTCATGCTACCTCTTGTAAAACAAGGAATATTAATCTGAATGGGACCAAGGCCTTCAGAAACTGACACATAGAAAGGAATATTGCAGAGGAAACATGCAAAACTCCAATATAAAAGCCACATACAATTCAGAGACAACTTACTGCAAAGAGGGCCAATTCAGAAATACCTCAGAGAAATAAATTATCAGAAGATGTATGTAGTGAATGAAATATTGAGGAGATATTAGTTAAAATTGATCTGATATCTAGATACACAATACCACCATGTATGGGCTTGCCAATCTAATAATCCATACATGATAATAGCATTTTAAAAACACCCTCCCAAAGAAACCAATATAGCAGAAATACGGTTTAGATGAATAGTGGAACAGAATATCATGCATGAGCCATATTTAAAGCGCTTGACTAATTCGAGCATGGGTATCAACTAGGATAAATCCATACCAAAAATTAGTGAGCCACTCACATTCCAAAACATGATATAGGAAAGATGGATGAAATGAAATGATATATTAAAATAACACATAAGAGAGAAAGTTACACACTGTGAAATACCTAAGACCAGAATCCTCTTTAACAGATGGAAATCCTCCTCACTAAGACCATATGGGCTCTGAGCCTTCATACTAGAGTTCTACAAAATGTATACAAAAATCCTTTCACTGCATAATTTTCTGATAAAATCTGGAACCATAAATCATCTATTCTTCGGGAGCTTTATAGGAGAACAAGAAAGCTTGAAAAAGGGAGTAGGTGATCAACATTTAATTTTTTCATTAAAAAAAAATGGCAGAGACGTGCCTGCCCATACATATTTTTTTTACCCATATTACTCCTTCCCTTATTCTTTGCATAACGCTGAAATGATGGAGTTTGGATCCAAAAAGGCCAACATGCCTAAGAATGGAGGCATAGCAATGCTTATTCAAGTTCACAAACATGGGATGGAGGAATGTTCTACATGATGAAGCTTTTTCTTAATGGTAGGAGCTACCTTACTTTATGTATCTCATGTGTTTTTGATGGTGTTGGACATCATGTATTTGTCATCTTGTGCTTCATGGTAAGAAGAGGACATCTAACCTCATAGTTGGAAGTCATCTCACGCATGGGTAGAAGACAACTTTGGAACCAAACATACATAACTTATTACAACAAATGAGGAAGCCTTCCTTATGTGGATGCCATTTGGAGGGAATAGATGCCTTGCATCTAAAATAAGAGTTGCTTGAGGGCAAGCAACATTTTGTCGGGGGAGACTATAATATTCCCAATTTTTGCAGCTCATAGGAATATTACATTTTATTATCAGTTTGCTTTATTCATGAATAAAAGTATGTGAAGGAGGTTTATTAAAATACTAAGTTAAGAGTAAATACATGCCCAATGTGAAAGGGGACAAATCTGGGCTATTATATTAAACACCCCTAAGTGTGAAAAGGGGAAATTCATTTGAATGGGTCAACTTGGCCCCACCTATAGTGCAGTTCAGAGGGAAGCTTATCCATCAAGCACAATGTACTTCTAGAAGAGGATCACAGGTGTGAAAGAGGATAAGTTGAAGAAGGTGGTTTAGGGTTTTGGCAAGCCGTCATGTTATAAAAAGGAGGAGAGACAACAAGAAAGGGTTGTTGAAGAATTTTATAAGTTGCTACAGCAACTCAAGTCTCTTGGCTGTTTAGCCTAAGGGAAGAGGATTTCCTGTTTAGGAATACTCTCTCCTTCCATGGAGTAGCTCTTTGGAGGGGATTGTGATACATCTCTCCACTATCCGGCATTATGGCCAAGCTTCATCTCTATAGCAAAGCTGGTCCTGTTGAGGGTTTTGTAGCTGCTTGTGAGTTGCAGCAAGTGGGAGAACTAGATCTGCAAGATGTAGTTGTTTAGAGGAGATTTCTCTCACAGAGGGTGTCTTGTGACCACTCGGAAGAGGATGTTACTCTCATTTCACTTTCATATCTGTAATTCTTATTTGTTGTATCATTTCATTCCATCTACTGCACAGTCTCTTCCACAAACTACGTTATCTTTATGTACATGTTTCACTTATGTTTTTATCTCTTATTGTACTTGCTCTCTGGTGATTGACGCTTGCCTCTCCCTTAGAGATTTGTAAAGTAGCTTTTTGATCTATTCATGTTTAGATCTGATACGTAATTTAATGAAATCCATCTTCAGAAATGTCTGAATTTTTCTGCAGTTCAGTGTATTAAAAGCTAGATCTACACTTATTTATGCATTATTTTGATAAAACCCCAAGGGGATCTTGTTAAGAAGGCTGAGCAGTTTCCATATCTGGTATGGATCTAATGTTTCAGCCATGTATCAGTTTTAGATCTGAATATTAACCTACAGTAGCTGAATATCCTCATATAAAACACTATCAAGTCTTTCTGTAACTTTTCCATGTGTATCTGCTATAATATATGAACGATTCTTGCTCTTGCTTCAAGTAAATTCAATGCTTATACAAATGAAATTCATTATAGATCTGATTTCTTGCTGCCATACTGTAACATGAGTTTAATGGATGATTCCCAGTCTCTTCCAGTAGAAACTGTGCAATTCCTGAAGGACGGTTTCTCTATTAACCCATCTCTCTCCTTAGCTGATTTTCATCTAGTGTTGATTGTAGGAGATCTTTTTAAGCTCTCTAAACTCATTTTTTTTTGCTAAAACTATACATGGGGGTCCCACACAGCCTAAAATAAGGGAACCTAGCCATGGTCTACATTATTTTTACATTGGCTTGCTTATATAGCGTCCTCCTTGAGCCTATTGCAGATTTTCCTGAGAGTGGAATTTTCCGCTTCTTCCTTATTTGGTTTTTACTCTCTTTTGGTTCCATTGTTTAGATCTGAAGATATAAGTTTCCTAAGAGCATAAAAATCTAATAGGAGTGTGTCATTCCCACACTTTCTGTGTTTCACCAATCTTCTATAGACAGAGTCTGGAACGGGCCAGGAAGCCTCTGGATTTCACCCTTCCTTGTGAAGGTGATGCATCCGGTAAATGCCCTACCAGTCTATCTCTGGTTTAGATCTATTGGTGTAATTTCATATTTCTATGATTGCATAGTGAAATATCTTAAAATATTCCCTACTGAGCCTATTTTTCCCCATTTCGAATATTATACAGTATATGGCTAATTCTCAATATTATGTAATCATCATATACTATTTACATATTATTTCAGTATTATATAGTTGTATATAATTTTATTTAATGTAGCTATGAGATATTGAGTGAAGTATATTAATAAGCATAAAAATAATTTTATAGAGTTTAATGACTCAAGCTAATATGAAAACACATGTTATAGAAGGAAATAGAGAAAGAAATAAAAATGATGGAAAGGTAAGAATAAGAAAAGAGGGCTAAGATAAAGATAGAAAATAAAAAGGGGTTAAGACAAAGATATAAAAAAATTAAGTAGTAAGTATTAAATACGGTTAGAGATTGAGTACACCCATATAGGTGGAGATTGGAAGCTAGATAAGGTACAATAAAATAAGAGATTTGAGGGGAAATTAAATATGATGGGATAAAGAGATTAGGAATAAATGGTAGTCATAGGGAAATTATATGACAAGAGAATTTTTTTATTGAATTATATGATGGATAGTGGCTTTCAAACATTAGTTGAGTATATAGCCATTTTTCTGAGTGAATTTTTGGGATTATTCTTGATTTCTATAGCTTCCCAAATGATAATAAAGGAATAATAAGGTGATGATGAAAGGATATTCATTTTGTCAAAATGAACATGGTTTTTTTAACTATGGGAGTTTTATGTGATAGTTGAATTAGAGATGTGGATGTAGAATGTGCTAGCTGTTTTTTCTTCAAGGAAAGATTCGATTAATCTATACATTTTAGCAATGTATGGTTTTACACTAGAGTAGAGAATTTGGTAAGCTCCTTATCTTAACATAGAGCATATATAAGCTTGATGGTTCTAGAAATTTCCTTGAGAGATTTATGATGCTTAAATATAGTATTGATATTTTATTTGAGTAATATTTTTGAAATATAATCAATAACATCATTGACATAGTGAAGAGAAATGAAATCTATAATAAATGTGGCAGAAGGGGAACTGTAAAATATAGAGTAAAGGATTGAGTGAAAATCATTGGTCAATTAGGAGGTAGAGTACCCATTCGATCTCATGGTGTTACCAAGGTGTATTTTTCCTTTTCAAGGAGATCATGGTGGAAATTTAGATGGTTAAAGTAATGATAACTTTGAGAATGGTAGATCTCTAAGACGGATAATAGTGCTAATGTGCATGAAGGGATCTATTAGTATGAACCTTTTTTCTATAATCCTAGTGGGTAAGGATACCGTAAGGTTGACGAGATATGAGAAAATATAGAAAAAGAAAAAAAATTTCTTTTTTGACTTCGATAATCAATTAAATGTGGAGAGAAATGTTATTAAGGAAAAGGAGAGAATTTATAGAAGAATGTTCATTATGAAAAATGACAAAAATATCATCAAAAAAACATAGCTAACATTTAGGCTTAAGATGGATTTTGTTTAAAGATTAAGTCTAAAAATGTTGCACAAAAATATTGGCAACCATACAAGATAAAGTAGGTCTCATGGTTATTCCATTAGTGTGCTTATAGAATGTTACGTTGAAGGTAAGAAAAGTCAATATGACTCGTATTTCAATTTGGATAAGGGTTTCAAGTCAACAAGTTTGATTGTAAGGTCAAGGGCTTTGGTGAATAAATAAATGACATAAAAATTAAGCAATTTTTTTGTTTGTCCAATTAAAGATTGGATATCTTGTAAAATATTTCAAAATATTTTTTTGATAAATGAGTGTGTTACCAATTAATGGTAAAATTTTAATAGCAAGGAAACGAGCTAGGGAATAAAGTGGGGAATATTATAACACTTATTTAAGTTTTAAGGGGTTTCGATTTTATGAATTTTTGGCTTTCCACATAAAATTGGTGTTCGAAGCTTGTGGGGGAATATTTTTTATTTATTTAATAGATATACAGAAAAATTTTTACTCGCTTTCATAACTAAGTTCGTGATACCATTGATAATATTAGTGGAGAGAGGTTTAAATCATGAAGATGTCAGAAGGATACAAATTTTATATTCATAGTAAGAAGCATTCATAATGATTGTAACATTAATATTACAATGTTTTAAAATAGTAACATCATGGGTATTTTTAAGATGATAATGGATTGAAATTATTCCTCGAAAAGGTTTGGTCTAGGCTTATTTTCATCCCAAAGAAAAATTTTACGACACTATTGCTAATTATCTTCAATATTTTCTATTGGAAGTTATTATAGTCAAATAATTCAAATTGGAATTAAAAGAGCATCGCATATAAGAGATGAAAGGAAAATTAAAATAAATAAAGTTTTGAAAATTGTAAGCAATGAATTTACCATTCAAAGAATTAATATAATTAACTAAATTATTATGGAAGCTATTGGAATGTCAAAATATCAAATTCTATCGATTGCAATATATATATATATATTTTGAACCTTTGGTTTGAAAAATTGCGAGCCAAGTCTCTGTAAAAGGTAAAAAAAACTAGGGGATTGCATCGAGCTTGGGCCGCCCTAGCCCTTAACATGGCTAAATTTTTTGCATGGAGTTTCGAACAAGTGATCATCACATCATGGAGTCACTTAATAGTACACCCCATCACTCCCTATTCTAAACCCCATGGGCTAATTTTATTTTTTGTGTTCGTTGACCCATGAGGAGGTTTGAACCTTGAACCTCCTGAAACATAAGCCTTCATTATCAACGAAATCATGAATTGAGTTACTGGCATAGATATTTTTTTTTTTATAGGTTCAATCATATATATTTCATAAGAGAAACATATGCATTTTGTCAATTTTGTAAACATGCATCACATCACCTGCCAGAATTAACCCTAGTGGGGAGGATCCTATTCCTGCCTCCCAACCACCTAGGATAAGCTCGATTGAATTTCCAATTTTTCATTTAAATATAAAATCAGTAGTTGTTTCTTCAAAGAAAAAAATATTTTCCACCTTATGTAAAACCAATCTAGATCCATCTTAACTCTAGATATGTCAATGGTTAATATGGATCAAATCTCTTTTCACTCTAAAAGAGGTATGTTTGTATCTCAAAACCGAAAATAGATTTAATTTCTCTCAACACTTTGTAGATCTAAAACTAAGATCATTAATATATTATTCATTTTATTTATCCAAATTATTTATCATTATTTTTAAATTTGATTGTATAATCCTAAAATAAAATAACTTATATGAAAATATGACCTAACTCTAATATATAACTAAATATTACATATTACATAGTTTCTTTAAATACATTTATTTTAGTTATTTTTAATTGAAACTAAAAGTATCCTTATATAATTATATATTTAAAATTAATATAATAAATATTATAAATATTTAAAAAGTAAATAAATAAATATGCAACTTTAATATTAAGATATATAGAATTTGTTAAATATAAATCATTAATATATTTCAAATAATTGAATTAACACATTAAAAAAAATTATTTAATATAATTTTTATATATAATTAACAAAATCATATTAATATATATAATTGATATATCTATAAAACTCAAATCTTAAAAATTTTATACAACCAAAATCCTAACACTAGCATCTAATAGCTAAACCTTAATATTTCAATTTTTCAAATATTTTAAAATAGCATTCAAATTAAACACACAAACTACAACCTCCTTAATCTCTGTATACTACGGTTGATGAATATCAATAAAACATTGCTAATTATTGTGAAACATATGGATATGGAACATCGATCGTTCAATTCCACGTATTGAGTGATTAGACATTTATCATATATAATATTCATGATCGAAATATATAAAATTAAAACTATAATAAAAATATTCCAAATATTTTCGTGCCTAACTATACGCATCAAACCATTCAAAAGACTTGTCATCTCACTCTCCAATTTCCAAATCGATACGCATATAAAATCGTCGAATCAAAGAAACCATTACCGAATGTGACAACTCCAACAATAATATGAGCATCAACCTCATGTAATGTGCCTTAAAATATATGTGGGATTACAGATTCCACGACATAATCCAAAGTCCTCATCGACATCACCTTCAAATCCGAAGATGAAATCCATTCTTCGATGCTCTCGGAAAACTACTCATAATTCGGGAGGAAACCACACCCATCAATAGTTATGACTACACAACGACGCTTGGAGACCAACCCAGCATTTCCTACGAGCGAGAACTTTGTAATCGAAATGCTCAAAACGCCCTAGAGTGTGGTGAAACAAAAGATTGATATTATGGAAATTAACGAATGGGTGGTGAAATAAATTGTTTCTAAATTAAATCTATTATTTTTAATAAGAAATGCCTTGTAAAAATATTATGAGTGGAAAAGAATGGACAAACTTGTTCTTTGGACAAGTTTGGGCACACTTTGGGATACTAAGAAGAATTATTTTAGACATGGATATGATATTTCTCACATAATGGACTATATTATGAGAGAATATTGACACAAAGTTAAAGATATCAACGACATTTCATCCATAGACATATGGGAAGAAACTAGTCAATAAGAATTTGGTGCAGATTTTGAGGGGATACAACCCAAAGCTTCCGAAGACATGAGATGAAGATATGGTATATATACAACATTATTAAAATATAGAGGTCCACACTATAACAAGAACTTTCGCATTTGAAAAAAAATCGATATTTTCTACCTTCACCATTGGACATTGCATATGGAAAACAAGGAGGAGTGAGGGAAGATATCAAAGGCCTTGCAACTCCTTTAGGGATTAAATTTTTGTCGAGAAGATAAGGAAGATACATCTATAGGTACAAGAGAAACTTAAAAAGTCACAGGAGAAATATAAGGCTAGGCATGATAAACATAGGCCAATGAAATCATTCAAGGTTGGAGAAAAAGTAGGCTATAGTTGAACTAGTAGAGGCTATAGCGGCCTGGTAATAAAATGAAGGCTTTGAGGTATGGTCCCTTTGAGATACTAGAAATGGTGAGTGATAATGCTTATCAACTTAGTTTGAAACCATTTATGCGCATTTACATATATGTGAATGTAGATAATTTGAAACACTATGAGCCTTCCATGATAGATCAGGAAGAGAAATAGGCCATGCCTTTTCTGGATGGTTTCGCACTAGATGATCCGCAAAGTTGACAAAAGATACATTTTTTCATAAGAGATATAGAGTTACAAGACAATGGTAGCATTACCTTTGCTAGATTTTAGAAAATCCACGTAGATTCAAATTGATAGTTGTAATATGGTAAAATGATATAATTTAATCTACTCTATCAATTTCCGAAATCAATTATGATCACAAAATCATGAGACATGAAAGAGAAATAATTTCAATCACGCATTACAAAAATATTTACTGGGGAAATTCATAGCTAAGAACTATGCTATCTATATATTTCATAAGTCAAAAAATATGAGAAGATTACAAATCTTTTCTCCAAGCTTAGAAACCTCTGCACTATCTCTATCTGTCTCACTTATACCTAAACAAGGTTGGTTCAATACTTAACCAGTTTTCTACCCTCTATGACCCTTTTTTAATTGCGTTGTTTCCTTAGGTAATTAGACCCTATTAATTAGGGAAATTCCCAATCCGTACTACGCAATCCATGGGGGAAACTCCTCAGGTTGCACGCACCACCTGCACAATTTAGATGATTATACAACTGATAGTACATTTCCCTTGACCTACAATCTCAATTGCGTCTTTCTAAGGACTGACAGAGATGAGTTATTTATGAGTGAATCATGAGTTATCTGATTTATCAATTGATGTGGTTGAACTCCAAGACATTACACAAATATTTCCTAGGGAGTGTCATAGCTAAAAACCATGCTATCTATACATTTCATAAGTTAGAAAATATGAGAAAATTACAATGATTTTCTCCATGCTGAGAAACATCTGCACTATCTCTATTTGTCTCACTTATTCCTAGACAAGCATGGCTCAATACTTAACCAATTTTCTACCCTCCATGATTATTATTTACTTGCGTTGTTTCCTTCAGTAATTAGGCCTTGTTAATTAGGGAAATTCCCAATTCATACTGTGCAATCCCTTAGGGGTGTTAGTTCTGGAGTCATCACTTGGACTGCTTCAAGCACCTGACCAGACACATCCTAAACTCCAAGGAAATTTAATGATTTGGATTATAATATTGGTAGGTGGTTTAAACTCCCATTCGCTAAAAAGAAATTTCAGTCAAATGCACTGTTCTAGTAATGAGGGTATTGGGTCTGATGTGGTATAAAAAGAGAGAATTTTTAGCCCATGAGGGGAAGAGAATGTGAAATGGAAGAAGAAACATTGGGTCTGCAAGGCAGAAATACACTTCTACTGGTAGAAAATAACACAAGTAGCAATTTGTCAATATTTCAACAAGAGAAAGCTATTTCTAGACTTGCAATACTCTCACTGAATTGTCATGGAAGATAATTGTTATAATGATACTCTTTACACTGTCATCATGTATATTTCATCAAGAAAGCTCATTGTGTGAGACTAATAAAAATTGATAAAACACATGAACATGTCAGGACACTAATAAATACACATAACAACATAAGGGATTGCAAACTTCCACAAGAGATAATAAGATATGGAAACACAAGTGAAAATTAACAATACACACACCATATTGATAATAATTCCTCAGAAGTTTCTTTCAATTTTATTCACTGAAATGAGTATTGATCATATGAGCCAATATTCTAAAACCACAAAATTTTTTACATAGAATTATGTCACATATATACAAAAATATAAAAATATCATCCTCACAAAAGGAGTAAAGATCTTCCCAAAAGTTATTACGATCTTGTGTAAGAGATGATGCTTATCCTAAGACTTTAATAAAAAGTGCTATGACATAATGAAAATAAACATCATCAAGGATAACAATCTGAAGTGGATGTATGATGTGGCAGTCTATGGGAAGACTCCTCTTCTGTTCCGGTGCAACCAAATCCACAAAAGTGTAAACAAAAATGAAAGTGACATGTGATTGTTCTTTGAATCTTGCATGATGTCTTGTGGAAACATGTTAGTGTTGAGAGTAATGGTAAAAATCTGTTTCAGAGAAACTTTGTAGTTTTTCTTTTCCTTTTGTTTCTTTTTTTTCGTAATAGGGTCTCGAATTAAACATGAAAATAGTGTTAGAGTGGAAAAACCCATATAGATAGGTTCCAAACAAAAGGACTGGGCATGTGAAAGATATGAAAAGGAGACATGTTGAATTGTCAGCTAGCTGGAAAAATAAAAGATAACCAAGAAACATGGAGATTAGAGAGGGTCTGGAGGTAGATTCAAAGATATAGCAGGGTTTTATTTATTATCAGGAGATATTATTAAATAAATGATGAGTGGGATGATAAAACCTTTAATAAATATATCGCAATTGCAGATCGGGGTCGGAAATGTTTAAGCATAAGACACAAGAAGGAGGGAATGTAATTTACGATGGGGGTGATGACATGGCAAGGAGGTTTGGACCGAGGGCAGTGAAAAATGTAGAGAGGAGGATATGTAGCAGGAGGAGCGACAGAGAAAGCAATTTTTCAGACCCCCCCCCCCCCTCGCAGTGTTAAAAGGAGTATGGAGAAGGAGGTTGAAAAGGCATGATAATTGTGGATCAAAGGGCGGGGAAGAGCACAAGGTATAACGACCAGTGGAAATTGCAATTGCATTTAGACGTTTATAACAGATTCCTTGGCACCTATCCTCCTAAGCTTGTGAATTTTGATATGCAATTGGTTGCCACCAATATCGTACATCGCACTTCGACGTTTATAACATGATCCTGAGTGGCTATCTTATAGATCTTGCGATTTGCAATGACAAAAGGGTGATGTGGTAGGGAAAGGTGGGTCCCTTTAGTATTGTATTGGAAGTTTTGTGGAGTGGCAAATCAATGTGGCGAGGATTTTTTCAATATGAAATTAGCGACAATGATGTGGAAGGAAAGGGTCCCACTCAATATCAGAATCGGGGAAATGCGGAAGAGGAAGTGAATGTGGTAGGCGAACTTTGTGAAAATGCGATGCAAAAAGGTAGGTGGGGCCCATTAAATGTCTTTTAAAAGAGGATAAGTTAAAACTTTGTTAAGTCAATGAGTATGGTAAAATTTGTCTGAATCATAATATAAAGGATTTTTCTAAAACATTTCGTATCTTATGAAACAGATCAAAAAAGAAATGATGGGTCTTAGCAATATCGCATATCTGAAATTTTGTAGGATTCAACAATGGTTACATGTATAAGGTTTGAATATGCGATAGAAGGTAATGTAAAAAGGGTATAATCTGATAGGGTTGTTAGTGGGTTTGCGAAGCTGCTTTTTAACTTTAAAAATTGAATTTTAATAGTTAAAAATGGGTTTTGACAGAAATGAAACACTAGACTTTGGTTTTTTTTGGAAAAATCAAAGGTAAAAGAGGGAAAATGAAATGAATGTAGGTAGAGATGAAATTTTATCACCACTACACTTTGACAATGACACTTTCATATTACAACTGAACTGAAAAGGCAAACTGATTCCTTGGAGAATGATGACCAGACTTTGAAAATATCTGAAAAAATTGCAGTGCTAACAGTGGCTCCTATTGGGGATGACGTCCTCCTTGTGAGGCTTCAAGTAATATAGAATTAGTGCCTTAAAAACTCTTTAAACTTAGAAGGCTTCTTAGAAATTATGACTGGAACTAAGCATTAACCGACTGAACTCAAAACTAACCATATATACAAACACAAACACCATTGGGCATGGAATTTTACTGACACATCACATCTGATATTTAGAATGGAATGAATCAAATGATTACTAAAAAAATAAATTTTTAAGAAAATGGCCTTTAACTGGGCCTCCAGTTAGTTGATCATCGTCCAGATGTTTCAGCAGAAAAGTATTGTTTTCCAAAACTTTAATACTTCTCAATGGACCAAACCATAGATTGTCAAAATTATCATGATTTCCATGGTCTTCTCTCCTGGCATCCAAAAAAAGAACCAAATCATTATGCTGAAATAGTTGCTTATTTTCTCTTTTGTCAAAAATAGATTTTCATTTAGTTTGATACTTTTGTACTTTATCCATCAATGATTCTCTAATTTGGTGTGCCTCTATCAACTCTAACATTCTTTTTTAGATTGGATTTTCATCATCAAATTCATCTTGCAGGAAATTCATCATGAGAAGAGCTAATTGCAAAGGCATTATGGCATGAGTACCATATACAAGCTGAAATGGAGACATTCGAATTGATTTTTTACCACTTACCCTATCTGCCCAAAGAGAATGTACCGAGTGAGTGTCCCAATTTCTCTTATTTTTAGGCAGCATTTTCTTAATGATCCTCACCAAAATTTTATTGGATGACAAGGCTAATCCATTACCTTGCGGGTAATAAGGTGTGGAATGAGTCAATTCAATTCCATATTGCTGACAAAATCTGTAAATCTTAGTAGAATTAAAGGCCATTGCTTTATCAATTCTGTGGAAAACCAAATCTGGACATAATGCTTTCCAACAGAAATTTTATAATTACCATATGAGTAGCATTTATGGTTGGTACAATTTCAATCGATTTATTAAAATAGTCTATAGCTATGAGAATCTATCTATCATGTCCTGATGAAGGTGAATGAATTTCACCGATGAAGTCTAACCCCCACTGTTAGAAAGGAACATCGGTTGAAATAGTAATAAGAGGCAATGGTAGCAATTTATATTTAAAAACAAATTTCTAACATTAGACAAAACTCCTGACTTTGGCAAGAACATCGGGGAAAAGAGTTGGCCAATAATCGCTAGCTCTTAAGATTTTGTTTGGAGTGGCTTTCCAATACAAATTTCCTCCACACACTCCTCCATGTATCTTTTTCATAATATCTTGGGGTTCAGCTTCATCTACACATCTTAATGAGTCCAATAGGGTATTTACAATAAATATGGTCCTCCAAAATGCAATACTTCACAGCTCTCAGTTTGAAATCTCTCCTTTTTTACTTCTCCATTGCAGGGGGAAAGTTGAAATTTAACAAAAAGTATACTATACCCTTCTACCAATCTGAATGAAATATTTCAAGATAACTATAAATACGCTCTCCATATTCTCCTTCACCTACCTCTACATTCATATTTAAATCCTTGCTGTTAGATTCTACCATCAAGTGAGCCAAGCCTTGACCTTTTATCAATTTAGTTGGTCTGATATCCCTATCAAATTCCATAATTTTGGTCAACCATCATCCTCTCTTGCCATCAGTATGTAGCTGAAGAAATACATCTTTAAAAATAATATTTGGCACAATAGCAACAATTTTTTAATGTAGCACATAAACTCAAAAATACTTCAAAGCCTTAACTAGTGCATATGCTTGTTTTTCAGTCATGCTGTATTTTAATTCAACATCTCTTAAAGCACGACTGAAAAATGAGATAGGTTTCTCTAAATTTTATTTTTTCTTCTATAAAAACACAGTTGCAATTGTCTCTTCTAAAGCATATGAAAAAATCATAAAATATTTTTCAAAATTAGTACTAATCAAAACTGAAGCTTCAGTCAAGGCATACTTGATTGCTGAAAAATAAATCCTCTAGATGATTCCCTCACCAAAAAAGCATACCCCCTTACATCCAGGGAGACACTGAGAAGCTGGCCAAGCTTATTGCTAAAAATGAGATAGGTACCTCCTTTAAGCCCCTTATTATGATTAGACAAAGAATTAAATCAGTCAAAGACAACTCTGATCCCCTCCAACAGAAAGTTGTGTATAAAATAAATTTCTCATGTGGCAATTGTTATATTGGAGAAATAATAAGGTCCTTCAAAATTAGGCTTAAAGAGCATGGCACCGACATTAGAAATGGGAGAACGCAGACCTCGGCTCTATCATATCACTCCAATAAGACGTGTCACCACATCTACCTTGAAGATGCCAAGGTGATTGCTAGTGAAAAACACCATTTCAAAAGGAAAATCCGAGAAGTAATTGAAATCATAAAACACCCCAAAAACCTCAATAGGGAAGGTGGTTTGGAGGTCAAGAAAAATTGGGTACCCTTATTTACCTGCTCTTAATGTTTTTCCCTTCTTTGTGCTCTCACGTTTGTTAGCACCTCTTTCTGTTGCCCTCGAATACATCTTTTCTCGTGCACCCCATTACTACCCCCCCCCCCCACCCCCCCCCCCCTTCTCCTTGATTTTCATCACGCCCCTCTTTTACTTTATGTCACCCCTCTACCTCTCCTAGTTTCCCTCCTTACCATCCCCTAGCATTAACCCCTTACTTCACCCCCTTGAGGTTATTTCCTAAATTATTCCTTAAAAATAACCCCTGATTAATCATACTCATTTGACCTAATATTGTAACATAAAATTGTGTCATCATTATTAGTATTAATTATACATATATTACTCATAATAGTTGACTATTACTATTTAATTTTAGAATTAATATTAATAATATTAATTAAGTAAAAAAGTATAGTATCATTAACATTACTCATTCTAATATCAATCATAAATAACACTTGGTAATTTACAACCCATTAATGATTATAGTTAAGTCTGGTATGCATTATAATAAATATTAAAAACATTCCTCCCTAATAAAAATAAAATTTCATTAGACCATTTAAATTCATATGTTACCATTATTAATAATAATTTTCATTTATTAAAAGATTATATAATTATTTGATCTAATAATAAATAAAAACACGTAAAAATATTAATATTAATTATTCATAATGGTGGAGTATTACTAATTATTGCTTTAATTAAAATTAATAATATTAATAATCATTGATAAAAATTATAATATATTTTCATCAATCAATTTTACAAAAAGCCACCATTAATTTACAGTTTCACAGCATTAATTCTAATATCAACCATAATTGACATTAATCATTAATATTATATAATTATGAAACAATTAATGATATTGATTAAATTACATTTACAACATTATAATGAACCATAATATATACCTTCCTTAAACAAAAGTAACTTTCAATACATTATTATAATAAAATTAATAATATTATTTTTAAATTATTTATTTATTAAGCTTTAATTAACCTTTCTTGGTATTCTATCGGTCGGCCATTTATTTCTCATATTTCACGCCTTTCACTCGCTTGTATTTATCTCCTTCTCTTCTCTTCTCGGATTTTTTTCTTGATGATGAGTCTTGGTTAGACTCGAAACATAGACGTAAAAAATGGATACTGTGGAGATTCAGAATCCCCAATCTCAAAACTCACACCACAGAAACCTTCAAACTATCAAAGAACTATTTTCTTCATCTCGCCATTTAAATTCTGCATATTTTTTTTAGCAAGACATTTATGTGTTTGATTAGCTCTACAAATTTTGGAACAAAGAGCCTCCAAAAATTGATTTTCCCTAAAAATAACTACAATTATTTTTATTCCTTGGCAAACCAATCTTCTGAATAACTTATACTCTTCCCAGATCAATACATATGCCACTTTCTGTTCCAATATGTCGCAATAATTTCCCTTCTTGGACAGTAATGGATGACTTTTTTTGGTTCAAGGACAAACCAAACTTTCCACATTTGTCAAAAACTTGTTTCAAATTTTTGAAGTGGTCTTCATCAAATTTTTAATAGACTGTGATGTCATCAAAATAGATGACTACACATCTATCTTTTTCTCCCACAAAGGAAATCTCCATTTCCTACTGAAAATTTGTGCTTGCATTCATCAGACCAAATGGAATTTTGTTGTACATGAATATACCCCAGGGTGTGGTAAATGTTGTATTTTCTCTATCTTGCCTATCAACTGAAATCTAATTATAGCCTGAAAAGCCATCAATCATTGACAATATTTTGGATCCTACAACCTTCTACAAAATATAATCCATCTGGGGTGGTGGATAGTTATATTTTAATGAACATGAGTTCAAGTTGCGAAAATTGACAAAAAAAGTTATCTCTCCGTTCTTTCTCTGAACCTGGATTATATTAGCTACCCAGTTAGAAAATCTCAAAGGGAGAATTATCTTTGCTTCCCATAATTTTTTGATTTCTTTATCAATTATTGGGAGCAACATGGGATTTATATGTCTAATTTTTTGTTCTACTGGATTTGCATCTATTTTCAAAGGAATCTTGTGCTCCATTATGCTTTTATCATAATTTTTCAGCTCATTATAAGACCATGCAAAAATATCAACAAATTCTTTCAACAACTTGATATATTTTCTTCTAGTTTCTAGATAAAGGAATATGGACACTTTGACTAATTTTGGCTGATCTTCTATGCCAACGTTACATTCTATTGTACCCTCTCCAACAACTTTACATTTAGGCTTGAGAAAAACATCATTATTATTGAAGAATCTTTCTAAAGGGACTAAGCCTTGAGGAATATAGTTATTTTTAGGATCTATAATGTTCTTCTGAGCCATTTTTTTCTTAAAAGGCTTACTATTTTCATTTTCAACAATGTCCTTCTCATCATCAATTTGTATATCTGCAAACTCTTTAACACACTAAAAATTTCTGAATTTCCTTATCATCCTCAAATACTTGCTAGTATTTGGTGTTATCAAGAATTGAAGGTCTATTTTTTATTTAAACATCACAGGCTTCTTTGACATCTAAAGGAAATTTGAAATTAGTAGCAGCAATAACTAGTGAATCAACCATTTGATTTTCCTCTCTAGTGACAAAATTTATATTAAATGCTAAAAAATAATGCTCAATGAAGTCCCAGACTTCATTCCTATAATTTTTCAACTTGGAATTTTTCACTTGGTAGTTGTTTCTCACATGCTTTATCACCAACTCTAAATCACCAAAAGCAATTAGCTGCCCTGCTCCCAAATATTTTATTGCCTTCATACCCAACACAAGCGCCACATATTCAACAGTGTTGTTAGTGGTAGAAAATTGCAGTTTATATGATAGAGTTACCCTTTTCTGAGTGTGAGAAAAGAGGACTACACGGTATCCTGATACTTCTCTTGATGGGGCTCCATATAAGTACAATTTCCAGATCTTTCCTCCCTCTAAATTATGCTCATTTGTACCTAGAAAGTGTTGTTTTTTAGTTATTTCAAGTTGGAAATTGTTATCATGAGCAGCAAGATATAGTATTGATGACCCTAATTCATTTTCTTTAACATATATGGGATGGATTGAAGGATTATGTTGATCACTAATGATGTAGGCCATTTGGCTTTCCCTATACCACCGTCTGAATTCCCCTCCAAACATTGGGATTGTGGTATATGACATGTCCATCTGAAGGGTGCATCCCAATTTTTTAGACCAACATCTGGAAAGCAACATCCCGAATCTAGAAGGTATGTCTACAACTACGATGTCCATCACTAAGCTCTTCATAGGGTGTTGGGTAAGGGAAACAACCAAGTCCTTGATCACTCCTAGAAACTTGACTTTTTTGGAATCAAAAGTGTATAGGTCATGGTAATGCTTGGCGATCTCTAATCCTAATTAATCCATCACCTTCTTTGGAATTAGATTTTGAAAAGCTCCGGAATCTAGTAAACAATTATGCACCAATTTGTCATGTATATTGAGTGATAGGTAAAGAGGTGGTGAGTTATCATCATTTTGGTCTTGGACATGACAGCCCAGATAAATAGTGGTTCTCATCCACAAGCTTGACTTAATCAAGAGTGAGGGGTGGTTGTAGTAGAATTTTAAAAGACTTTATATGTTGGATTTTTCAACAATTCTAGAAGTTGGATCGAATTTTGATTGTATTCAATTGAGGTTTGAAACTAAAATAAATTAGGACTAACTCCTTATTTTCTGCAGTGATTTTGAAAGTTGGGGCAGAATTTTGAGGTGGAGGAACGTCATTAACCTTGGCCTTCTATTTAGTATCTTGTTTATCTGAATCTAATTTTTGTTGAGGTTGCTGAACAAGACCTTTGGACCTCAAAGGATAAATTTTGTTTTGAACGTCTTGTGTTTTTTATCATTTTCTGCATAAATTTGGCATGCTCGTCATTCGAAAACAAATAAATCCTTGACTGGCCTTCATATTCTTGCAAAGTCAAACATGTTGACTGTGAGGTTTCCCCCAAAAGGTTTAGTTCTTCATTTTCTTCTTCATTTTGTTGTTGCTCTTCTTCAGCAAAATTATTCAAAGGAGGCTGAACATTTTGAGTATACCTGGAATACCACCTTCAAAAACATGAAATATTTGTATGAGTGGTTATTCATGCTATTTTGGATATTTAATGCACCAACTATGTTTATGATATTAATGAATTATGTATTGCACCATTTTATAGATTCATTTGTTCTTTTCTGTTTGGATGATATACTAGTATACAATGCTACTCAAGAGGAACATATCTCACTTTTGACGATGGTGTTGGATAAATTGACAAAGCACTGAATCCCATCAAACCTCAAGATGTCTGAGTTTTAACAATAGTATTTGGTGTATCTAGGGTATGTGATAGGTGGAGGAGATATGAAGATAAATCCTCCAAAGATGGAGCCCATCACAAAATTTCAAGTTCCTACTAATGTTTATGAGCTTAGGAGTTTCATTGGGAAACACAATACATGAGCAAATTCATAACCTCATTTTGAGTGGTAGCAACACTTATCCATGTCGTAATAGCTAGTGGCATATGTTATAGTGAGAAAGAGTCAACAGTGGGCTTGGGAGGAGCTAAAGAATAAAATCAATCAAGCACCAATTCTGGTATTGCCAAACTTGCAGCAACCCTTTGAAGTGGAGACATATGTGAGAGGGTATTTTTTGGGAGTGGTCTCGATGCAGGGAGGAAGACCTATATGATACCATTCTAAATTATTTAATGAGGAAGTTATTAACCACCATACCTACGATAAGAATCTATATGCCTTGGTGAAAGTTTTGATGAAGTGGAAGCATTATCTAATGGGAAAGTAGAAAGTAATCCACACATAACACTAACAACTACAACACTTGCAGGCCTGGAGTAAGCTACAACAAACCAGGAATTACAAGTGAATGTGGTTTTTGAAAGCAATTCATTTGGTGATCAAATAAAATAAGGGAAACACAAATAAGTTGTTTGATATGCTTCCAAGGCCGCTCACACCAAATATCACAACCATAAGAACACTTATGCACATGGATCCAATCACCCATGATACATATAGAGAGGAATCTTCATAAAATGAGGAATTTAAGGATTTTTTTTAGTATTTGTAGAGTCGAAGTCATGTGCATGATGAAGAAAACATTATTGACTACAATCTCTTGGATGGGTTTATCTATAGGCTGGATAAGCTATTTCTTCCTAAAGTTCAGTGATTATAGTTGATTATACAACTCACAACTTGTTGGAGGGAAATTTTTTGTAGGGAAGACGATGGCCAACTTGTAGAGGTATGTGTATTGACCCAAGATGCAAGAATAGGTAGCTATGTTCATAAGAGAATGGATGATTTGTTGTACCAGTAAGCCTAGAAATAGGAAACAGGGTCTATATCATCCCTTACTTTTACATACTCCTCGTTGGGAAATAATTTCCACAGAATTTGTAGGTTGTTTACGAACAACCAAGATGGAACATGATTATCTGTTTGTGGTAGTTGTTAGGTCAAAAATATGTGTGTTCTAATGCCTTTAAAAATAACTATCAATGGGAAAGAAGCAACAAAATTGTTCTTTGCACAAGTTTGGGTGCATTTTGGGATACCAAGGAGCATCATTTTAGACTTGGATATGAGATTTCTGAGTACATTTTGGACTATATTGTGGGATAATATGAAAATGAATTTAAAGATACCTACAACATTCCATCCATAGACATATCCGAAGACAAAAGTAGTCAATAGGAATTTGGTGCATACTTTGATGCGATACAACTCAAAGCTTCCGAAGACACGAGATGAAAATATGGTATATATACAACATTATTACAATATAGAGGTCTATAATTCTACAAGAAAGTTTCCATTTTAAAAAAAAAATGGATATTTTCCACTTTCACCTTTCAAAATTTTATATTGGAAAGAAGGAGGAGTGAGAGAAGATCTTACAAGAGACTCCTTTAGGGATTAAATTTTTGTAGAAAAGATTAGGCAGATCCATCCATATCTACAAGAGGCACTAAAAAAGTCACAGGAGAAATATAAGGCTAGGCATGATAAACATAGGACAATTAAATAATTCCAGGTTGGAGAAAAAGTATGGCTACAGTTGAACAACTAGAGGCTATAGGGCCCTGGTAAAAAAATCAAGGCTTTGAGGTATGGTCCTTTGATATACTAGAAATTTTGGGTGATAATTCCTATCGACTTATTTTACCACCATATATGTGTATTTATAGAGATGTGAATGTAGATAATTTGAAACTCTATGAGCCTTCCACGATAGATCATGAAGAGAAATAGGGAACACCTTCTGTGGATGGTTTGGCACTAGATGAACAGGCATATTTGACAAAATATACAATTTTTCATAAGAAATATAGAGTTGCAAGACAAGGGCAGCATGACCTTTGGTATAATTTTAGAAAATCCACGTATATTTAAAATTATAGTTGTAATATGGTAAAACAATATACCTAAATCTACTCTATCAATTTCTGAAACCAGTTACGATCACTAAATCAGAAAAATGAGAGTAATAATTTCAATCACACATTACACAAATTTTTCCTGGGGAAATCCATACCTAAAAACCCAACTATCTATATATTTCATAAGTTAGAAAATATGAGAAGATTACAATTCTTTTCTCCAAGATGAGAAACCTTTGCGCTATCTCTATCTGTCTTACTTATTCCTAGACCTGCCTCTTTGAATACTTAACCAACTTTATACCCTCCAGGATCCTTATTTCGTTGGGTAATTGGTCCACATTAATTATGGAATTTCCCAATCCATATTGCGCAATCCATTAGCGGAAGTCCTCTAGTGACATTCACCACTTGCACAATTTAGATGATTATACAATTCATAGTACCTTCACCTCCAATTTCAACCGAGTTTTTCTCAGAACTAACATGCGTGATTTATTTATGAGTGAATCATGAGTTATCTGATTTATCACTAGATGTGGTTCAAGTCCAAGTTCCACTCTTTTATCCCTCGCTAGTTCAGTTAGAAAAACTTAAACTGATTTGAGCTTAGATAAACTGAGTTGATTAATTACAAATTAAAATAAACATAACTAGGGCTGGTATTTTGTAGGAGACACTCTACATGACTCAAGTTAGACCCTCAACTTGAATTAACTAAGAAAACTTATTTATACTAACTAATATAAATTGTACAATTTGTCTTGTGATGTAGAATAACAATTTTATCCTAATTTAATTGAAGGGAAAATTAAATTATAATATTTTTTATTTACATTTTCAATGAGATAGGGCTGAAAGGACAACTTTTAGGAAAAGATAAATGGTACACTAGAGAGAAGGTGGAAGAAATTTTTTCTCACATCATTGATTACAAGCTTTTGGGGGGAGAAAATTTTTCCCAAAATGGGGAGGTGTGATAGAGATTGGATCATTATATTGATTTTCGTCCTACTCGATGCCTTTAGAGTTGACAAAGTGGAGGAATGAGGTAATAATATTTCTTTTACTAGCAGAACCCAGTTTGGAAAAGCAAGAGTTGAAACCTTATGGGAGGATTTTCAAGGAATCAAATGATGTCTTTTTTGGGGTGAAACATTTCCCCTCACCGTACATTTTAATGTTATTCTACACATAGAGGCATTTCCTAAGGTTAGCTATGAGTTGGTTCAATTTTATTATCTAGAAACTACATAATATGTGAGAAGTTCCCCTCCATGGTATATGTATAAAAGAATATATCGCCAAATATACTATAGAAAATGAATCCAAATATGGGAAAATGGATCATTCATTAGGATCATCAATGTAGCTAGTGCATTACATAAACTAAATGCGATAATCAACCATTTTTATAAACCTTTCATTGTCTTCATGGTAGTCTTCCAAGAGGTTTTCTTATTTGACATGTATTAAGTGGACCTTGATTTTAGATCTATCTTAGTGAAGTACTTGGAACATTGTAACTGGATTAACGAATCATTAATCATGAATAGAAGGTATTTATTCTTGAGTGTATTATTTTTAATCTTATTATATTTGATACACCAATTTCTATGCCTCTTGGGTACAATGATGATACATTACCGATAAGGTGATGTTCTTTGTTGGATCACTCCCTAAACTAGCATCCACTACAATTATTTCTTCACTTCATCTACTTAAAAAAAAAACTATCTATATAGCCTAATGTTTTGTAATGGCGAGTGAGAAACAATTTTAACTTCTTCTCAACTTCCCTAAAATGTGATATCGCTATAGGCTTCTCAAATACTCCTATATATGCATACAAAAACCAAGGAAAATTTTAAGGATGAAAATTTATTTATGGTTTAGAAACATTGGTGAATCTTACTCATATAGAATATGCAATTTGTAAAAATTTTGGTAATTTTGTTATAAAAGTATTCAAATTTCTAATAATTTTATATGGCCTCTATATTATTTTTTGGTGATTTTAAAGGTAAAACAAATTTATACTGTGAAATTTGGGAGAATAATTTTTGAAAAAATGGAAATTAATGAAATATGTTTTTGGAACAAACATGGAAAATTAGCCCACTTGTGAATATTAGCCCTTAAAATTTTCCCTGACAACAACTCCAATTATTGTTTTGGAGTTTGATACATCCCTCCAAGGATTCCTTCTCCCTTATTCATCCATCTCCTGGTTAATCGTATCTTGAGAAAAGAAGCATGCATATATTATTGGAACTAATTTGTTTCCCCTTGGTTTTAAATAACTACTGAGGTATTTGATCTAGATTTTCGTGCATGTTGATGTAGTACATCCCATCCTTTATCATGAAGTACCAATTGGCTCTAGTAATGAGAATTTGTATCCATTATATATACTACACATCAATGGGTAGTACACCTACTTTGACTTCATGAATAAACACTATGCTCAACAAACTTAATCTTGGACCATTTCATGACCTTAGTTTATTTATCCTTTTTTAAGCACCTAAATGCTTTGTGAAATTCCAACTAAATATTGATAATGGATTGGATTCCTATGATATTTTTCTATGAACCATAATTGAATAAATCATCTACCTTGGTATTAGTTACCTAGATCTTAATATGCAAGATTTTGTTATCTCCTTCTCTCATAGGTGAAGGCTACTAAAATTCATCTTCTTCGACACTTAAGTGTTGGAAATATTCTCATCGACATGTTTTTTAATTTATATCTAACCACTTGAATCCATGTCCTAAAAGTTAAAATTGCATACATCCTTATTATGGTTCTTAACATTGATATCTAGATGTAGTTTCCAACACAATTATTTAGTGTCACCATACATATTGAACATTATTATGGTGGTTACTTAGTTGTAATAATGTGGTATTCTTGTCATCTTCCTATACTTCCATTTCCACTTATTTTTTCCTTCGTGGAAGCATCTTGGTCCTCCTTATATTTGGGAACACTTAGTTTTTCCTTATTGTGCTCTATATCCTCCATATAATATACCTACACATAGGCCTAAACCATTTTCACAATCTTGGAAATCATCACTCGATTTTATAAATAGTTCTATATATCCACCAAATACTTGAGTGCATCTATTTTCTTAGGAAAGAGAGGAATAATTATAGTCATATTCCTAAATTCAATGTTTCAATCTTATCCACTCTACCCCTTCCTTCGTTTAAAGTAATTTCAATGGATCCGTTGGCCCATTTCATACCCAATATGGAAGAAATGGGATTGAATAATGGTATTGAAATCCTCCCATGATGTTACTAGCTGATAATCCTCCAAAATAACTGCCTTCATGTGATTTTAATACAAGATTAATTCATGGCCATCAAATTCCATTATAGAAAACAAAATATTTTTCTATTCTTTTATATAGTGGACATTACAATACACCTCTAATTATTTCAGCCAATGATTAAGCTTTATTACATAAATGTCACCTTAGTATGGCTTGATATATACTTTCACTTGGATTTTAAATAGGGCCTTGAAGGGGTAGTGCCACTATAAATTGGATATTCATTCTTTGTCTTTTTCCTTGAAATTTTTTCTATTTGTTAATTTTCTGCCAATCTCCCCTTTCAGATCATATCTAAATTAGGTTCTATTACTTCTTTGATTGATTTAAGTTTTATTGTTAGATATTCTAGTATGAAGGCCATATTAGAGACATGTCAATGACATTATCTTCCACCCGCACTAATATCCATGCTCCTATATTTTGAGGGATATTTTTAATAGCCTCATCTTCCATGGATAATGTTTAATAAAATGTTCATTAAATAAATTCCTATATCCTATAATTTCCCACAAATACTTCAAAGATAAATATCATTATAGAAATATGATTTGTAAATTTTCATGCATATTCTACAGAAATATTTTTCACAAAATATTATATAAGATTATAGAATCTTAGACTATGAAAATATTAATTAATCACTCAAGCTAATATGAAAACACATGTTATAGAGGGAAATAGAGAAAGAAATAGAAATGATGCAAAGGTAAGAATAAGAAAAGAGGGTTAAGATAAAGATAGAAAATAAAAAGCGGCTAAGACAAAGATATAAAAATATGAAGTAATAAGTATTAAAGACGGTTAGAGATTGAGTACACCCATATAGGTGGAGATTGGAAGCTAGATAAGATACAATAAAATGAGAGATTTGAGGAGATGTTAAATATAATGGGATAAAGATATTAGGAATAAATGGTAATTATAGGGAAATTATATGACAAGAGAAAATTTTTATTGGATTATATGATCGATAGTGGCTTTCAAACATTAGCTTAGTATATAGCCATTTTTCTGAGTGAATTGTTGGGATTATTCTTGATTTCTAGAGCTTCCCAAATGATACTAAAGGAATAATAAGGTGATGATGAAAGGATATTAATTTTGTCAAAATGAACATGGTGCTTTTAACTATGGGAGTTTTATGTGATAGTTGAATTAGAGATGTGGATGTAGAATGTGCTAGCTATTATTTCTTCAAGGAAAGTTTCGATTAATCTATAAATTTTAGCAATGTATGGTTTTACACTAGAGTATAGAATTTGGTAAGATCCTTATCTTAACATAGAGCATATATATGATTGATGGTTCTAGAAATTGCCTTGAGAGATTTATGATGCTTAAATATAGTATTGGTATTTTATTTTAGTAGTATTTTTGAAATATAATCAATAACATCATCGACATAGTGAAGAGAAATGAAATCTATAATAAATGTGGTGGAAGGGGCATTGTAAAATATAGATTAAAGGATTGAGTGAAAATCCTTGGTCAATTGGGATGTAGAGTAGCCATTCGATCTCATGGTGTTACCAAGGTGTATTTTTCCTTTTCAAGAAGCTCATGGTGGAAATTCAGATGGTTAAAGTAATGATAACTGTGAGAATGGTAGATCTCTAAGGTGGATAATGGTGCTAATGTACATGAAGGGATCTATTAGTATGAACATTTTTTCTATAATCATAGTGGGTAAGTACACTGTAAGGTTGACGAGATATGAGAAAATATAGAAAAAGAAAACAACTTTCTTTTTTCACTTCGATAATCAATTAAATATGGAGAGAAATGTTATTAAGGAAAAGGAGAGAATTTATAGAAGAATGTTCATTACGAAAAATTACAAAGATATCATAAACAAAACATAGCTAACATTTAGGCTTAAGATGGATTTTTTTTAAGGATTAAGTTTCAAAATGTTGCACAAAAATATTAGCAACCATACAAGATAAAATAGGTCTCATGGTTATTCCATTACTGTGCTTATAGAATGTTACGTTGAAGGTGAGAAAAGTCGATATGACTCATATTTCAATTGGGATAAGGGTTTCAAGTCAACAAGTTTGATTATAAGGTCAAGGGCTTTGGGAAAAAGTACTTTGGTGAAGAAATAAATGACATAAAAATTAAGCTTTTTTTGTTTGTCCAATTGAAGCTTAAAATGAGCGAGTGTTACCAATCAGTAGTAAAATTTTATTAGAAAGGAAATGAGCTAGGGAATAAAGTGGGGAATATTATAACATTTATTGAAGTTTTAAGGGGTTTCGATTTTATGAATTTTTGGCTTTCCACATCAAATTGGTGTTTGAAGCTTGTGGGGGCATAAGTTTTTATTTATTTATTTAATAGATATATAAAGAAAAATTTGTACTCGCTTTCATAACTAAGTTAGTGATACCATTGATAATATTAGTGGAGAGAGGTTTAAATCAGGAAGATGTGAGAAGGATAAAAATTTTATATTCATAGTAAGAAGCATTCATAATTATTGTAACATTAATATTACAATGTTTCAAAATACTAACATCATGGGTATTTTTAAGATGATAAATGGATTGAAATTATTCGTCGAAAAGGTTCGGTTTATGCTTATTTTCATCCCAAAGAAAAATTCTACCACACTATCGCTAATTATCTTCAATATTTTATATTGGAAGTTAATATGTGACGTATTTGATAGAGTACAGAATTTATGTAGTAAAATATAGACGAAATTAAAATATTAAAAGCTTTCTCAAGAAGAGACGTTGGATGAGTGAAGATCTAGTGATAATTTTTTTTATTATAGTCAAATAATTCAAATTGGAATTAAAAGAGAATCGCATATAAGAGATGAAAGGAAAATTAAAATAACAAAGTTTTGAAAATTGTAAGCAATGAATTTACCATTCAAAGAATTAATATAATTAACTGAATTATTATGGAAGCTATTGGAATGTCAAAATATAAAATTCTATCGATTGCAATATATTATATGTTATCTATTATTTATATATATATATATATATATATATATATATATATATATATATATATATAATTTGTGTAGGTCTTGTGATTATTGCATACTGAACCCTTAGTTTGAAAATTTGAAAGCCAAGTCTCTCTAAAAGGCCAAAAAAACTAGGGGATTGCATCGAGCTTGGGCTACCCTAGCTCTTAACATGGCTAAATTTTTTGCATGGAATTTCGAAGCAGTGATCATCACATCATGAAGTGACTTAATAGTACACCCTATCACTGCCTATTCTAGACCCCATGGGCTAATTTTATTTTTTGTGTTGGTTGACCCATGAGGAGGTTTCAACTTTGAACCTCCTGAAACATAAGCCTTCATTATCAATGAAATCATGAATTGAGTTACTGCCATAGATTTTTTTTTATATAGGTTTAATCATATATATTTCATAAGAGAATCATATGCATATTATCAATTTTGTAAACATGCATCGCATCACTTGCTAGAATTAAACCCTAGTGGGGAGGATCCTATTCCTGCCTCCCAACCACCTAGGATAAGCTCGATTAAATTTCCAATTTCTCATTTAAATATAAAATCAATAGTTGTTTCTTCAAAGAAAAAAATATTGTCCACCTTATGTAAAACCAACCTAGATCCCTATTAACTCTAAATGTGTCAAGGGTTAATAGGGATCAAATCTCTTTTCACTCTAAAAGAGGTACGTTTGTATCTCAAAAATGAAAAGAGATTTAATTTCTCTCAGCTCTTTCTAGATCTAAAACTAAGATCATTAATATATATTAATCATATATTATTCATTTTATTTATCCAAATTATTTATCATTATTTTTAAATTTGATTGTATAATCATAAAATAAAATAACTTATATGAAAATATGAGCTAACTCTAATATATAACTAAATATTACATATTAAATAGGTTCTTTAAATGCATTTATTTTAGTTATTTTTAATTGAAACTAAAAATATCCTTACATAATTATATATTTAAAATTAATATAAAAAATATTATAAATATTTAAAAAGTAAATAAATAAATATGAAACTTTTATATTAAGATATATATAATTTGTTAAATATAAATCAATAATATATTTCAAATAATTGAATTAACACATTAAAAAAAAATTATTTAATATGATTTTTATATATAACTATATATAATTTGTTAAATATAAATCAATAATATATTTCAAATAATTGAATTAACACATTAAAAAAAAATTATTTAATATGATTTTTATATATAACTAGAAAAATCATATTAATATATATAATTGATATATCTATGAAACTCAAATCTTAAAAATTTTATACAACCAAAATCCTAACCGTAACAACTAATAGCTAAACCTTAATATTTCAATTTTTCAAATATTTTCTAATAGCATTCAAGTTAAACAAATAAACTACAACCTCTTTAATCTCTGTATACTACTGTTGATGAATATCAATAAAACATTGCTAATTATTGTGAAACATATAGATATGGAACATCAATCGTTCAATTCTAATCAATTCTACTTTCCATTTGTTTGATATAGATCCATACACACACACATATATATATATATATTATTTAAGTATCAAGTGATTAGACATTCATCATATATAATAGTCATGTATATAAAATTAAAACTATAATAAAAATATTCCAAATATTTTCATGCCTAACTATACGCATCAAACAATTCAGAAGACTTATCATCTCACTCTCCAATTTCCAAATCGATACGCATATAACTTCGTCGAATCAATTAAACCATTATCGAATGTGACAACTCCAACAATAATATGAGCATCAACCTCATGTAATGTGCCTTAAAATATATGTGGGATTATAGATTCCACGACATAATCCAAATTCCTCATCGACATCACTTCCAGATCCGAAGATGAAATCCATTCTTTGATGCTCTTGGAAAACTACTCATAATTCAGGAGGAAACCACACCCAGCATTTCCTATGAGCAAGAAATTTGTAATCGAAGTGCTCAAAACGCCCGAGAGTGTGGTGAAATAAAAGATTGATATTATGGAAGTTAACGAATGGGTGGTAAAATAAATTGTTTCTAAATTAACTATATTATTTTTAATAAGAAATGCCTTGTAAAAACATTATTAGTGGAAAAGAATCAACAAACTTGTTCTTTGGACAAGTTTGGACACCCTTTGGGATACCAAGAAGCATTATTTTGGACATGGATATGATATTTCTCACATTATGGACTATATTATGGGAGAATATTGACACAAAGTTAAAGATACCTATAACATTCCATCCATGGACATATGGGAAGAAAGTAGTCAATAGGAATTTGGTGCAGATTTTGGGGGGATACAACCCAAAGCTTCCGAAGACATGAGATGAAAATATGGTATATATACAACATTATTAAAATATAGAGGTCCACACTATTACAAGAAATTTTCCATTTGAAAAAAAATGGATATTTTCTACCTTCACCATATCAAAGGAGAAGTGAGGGAAGATATCAAAGGCCACTCCTTGCGACTCCTTTAGGGATTAAAGTTTTGTAGAGAAGATTAGGAAGATACATCTATAGGTACAAGAGAAACTTAAAAAGTCGCAAGAGAAATATAAAGCTAGGCATGATAAACATAGGTCAATGAAATCATTCAAGGCTGGAGAAAAAGTAGGCTACAGTTAAATTAGTAGAGGCTATATGGGCCTGGTAATAAAATGAAGGCTTTGAGGTATGGTCCCTTTGAGATACTAGAAATGGTGGGTGATAATGCTTATCAACTTAGCTTAAAACCATATATGCGCATTTACACACATGTGAATGTAGATAATTTGAAACACTATGAGCCTTCCATGATAGATTAGGAAGAGAAATAGGTCATATCTTTCTTGGATGGTTTGGCACTAGATGATCAACAAATTTGACAAAAGATACAATTTTTCATAAGATATATAGAGTTACAAGACAATGGAAGCATAAAATTTGGTATATTTTAGAAAATCCACGTAGATTCAAATTGATAGTTGTAATATGGTAAAAATATACTTTAATCTACTCTATCAATTTCTGAAATCAATTATGATCATGAAATCACAAAACATGAAAGAGAAATAATTTCAATCACACATTACACAAATATTTACTGGGTAAATTCATAGCTAAAAACCACGCTATCTATATATTGCATAAGTCAAAAAATATGAGAAGATTACAAAGCTTTTCTCCAAGCTTAGAAACCTCTGCACTATCTCTATCTGTCTCACTTGTTCCTAAACTAGGTTGGTTCAATACTTAACCAATTTTCTACCCTCTATGACCCTTTTTTACTTGTGTTGTTTCCTAAGGTAACTATGCCCTATTAATTAGCGAAATTTCCAATCCGTACTACGCAATCCATGGGGGAAACTCCTCAGGTTGCATGCACCACCTGCACAATTTAGATGATTATACAAATGATAGTACATTTCCCTTGACCTACAATATTAATTGGGTCTTTCTCAGAACTGACAGGCATGAGTCATTTATGAGTGAGTCATGAGTTATCTGATTTATCACTCGATGTGGTTCAACTCCAAGACATTACACAAATATTTCCTAGGGAAATTCATAGCTAAAAACTGCGCTATCTATATATTACATAAGTCAGAATATATGAGAAAATTACAATGTTTTTCTCCATGCTGAGAAACATCTGCACTATCTCTATTTGTCTCACTTATTCCTAGACAAGCGTGGCTCAATACTTAACCAATTTTTAACCCTCCATAATCCTTATTTACTTGCGTTGTTTCCTTCAGTAAATAGGCCCTGTTAATTAAGGAAATTCCCAATTCATATTGTGCAATCCCTTAGGGGTGTTAGCGTTGGAATCATCACTTGGACTACTTCAAGCACCTGACTAGACACATCCTAAACTCTAAAGAAATTTTATGATTTGGTTTATAATATTGGTAGGTGGTTTACTAAAAATAAATTTCAGTCAAATCCACTGTTCTACTAATGAGAGTATTGGGTCTGATGTGGTAGCAAAAGAGATTTTTTTTAGCCTATGAGGGTAGGAGAATGTGAAATGGAAGAAGAAACAGTGGGTTTGCAAGGCATAAATCTACTTCTCTTGGTAGAAAATAGAACAAGTAGCAATTTTTCAATATTTCAACAAGAGAAAGCTATTTCTAGACTTGCAATACTCTCAATGAAATGTCATGGAAGATAATTGTTATAATGAGCCTCTTTACACTGTCATCATGTATATTTCATCAAGAAAGCTCATTGTGTGAGACTAATAAAAATTGATAAAACACATCAACATGTCAAGTGACTGATAAATACACATAACAACATGAGGGATCGCAAACTGCCACAAGAGATAATAAGATATGGAAACACAAGTGAAAATTAACAATACACACACCATATTGATAATAATTCCTCAGAAGTTTCTTTCAATTATATTCACTGAAATGAGTATTGATCATATGAGCCAAGATTCTAAAACCACAAACTTTTTTACATAGAATTTTGTCACATATATACAAAAATATAAAAATGTCATCTCCACAAAATGAGTAAACATCTTCCCAAAATTTATTACGATCTCATGTAAGAGATGAGGCTTATCCTAAAACTTTAATACAAAGTGCTATGACATAATGAAAATAAAAATAATCAAGGATAACAACTTGAAGTGGATGTATGATGTGGCAGTATATGGTAAGACTCCTCTTCTGTTCTGGTGCAACCAAATCCACAAAAGTGTAAACAACAGGGAAAGTGACATGTGACTGATCTTTGAATGTTTCATGATGTCTTGTGGGAACATGTTGGTGTTGAGAGTAATGGTAGAAATATGTTTCAGATAAATTTTGTAGTTTTTCTTTTCCTTTTGTTTCTTGTTTGTCGTGATAGGGTCTCGAATTAAACATGGAAATAAAGTTGGAATGGGAAAACCCATATAGATAGGTTCCAAACAAAAGGACTGGGCATGTGAAAGATATGACATGGAGACATGTTGAATTGTCAGCGAGCGGGAGAAATAAAAGATGAGCAAGAAATATGGAGATTAAACAGGGTCTGGAGGCGGATTCAAAGAGATAGAAGGGTTTCATTTTATTAGCAGGAGAGACTATTAAATAAATGATGAGTGGGAAGATAAAAACTTTAATAAATATATCGCAATTGTGGATCGGGGTCGGAAATGTTTAAGCATAAGACACAAGGAGGAGGGAATGCAATTTACAATGGGGGCCATGACATGGCAAGGAGGTTTGGACTGAGGGTGGTGTGAAATGTAGAGAGGAGGATAGGTAGTAGGAGGAACGATGGAGAAACCAACTTTTCTGACCCCCCCCTGTTAAAAGGAGTATGGAGAAGGAGGTTGAAAAGGCATGAGAATTTTTTATCAAAGGGTGGGAAAGATCACAAGGTATAATGACCAGTGGAAATCGTAATGCATTTCGACATTTATAAAAGATTACTTAACGCCTATCCTCCTAAGCTTGCGAATTGTGATATGCGATTGGGTGCCACCAATATCGTACATCACACTTCGACGTTTATAACATGATCCTAAGTGCCTATCCTGTATAGGTTGCGATGTGCGATGAGGAAAGGGTGATGTGGCAAGGAAAGGTGGGTCCCTTTAGTATCGTATCGGAAGGTTTGTGGAGTGGCAAACCAATGTGGGGAGTATTTTTGCAATATGCAATTAGCAATGATGATGTGGCAGGGAAGGGTCCCACTCAATATCGGAATCAGGGAAATGAGGAAGAGGAAGTGAATGTGGTAGGTGAACTTTGTGAAAATGCGATGTGAAAAGGTAGGTGGGACCCATTAAACGTCTTTTAAAGGTGGATAAGTGAAAACTTCGTTAAGTCAATGAGTATGGTAAAATTAATCTGAATCATAATATAAAGGATTTTTCTAAAACATTTCGAATGTTATGAAACAGATCAAAAAGAAATGATGGGTCCCAGCAATATTGCATATCTGAAATTTTGTAGGATTCGACAATGGTTACATGTATAAGGTTTGAATATGCGATAGAAGGTAATGTAAGAAGGGTATAATTTGATAAGGCTGTTAGTGGGTTTGTGAAGCTACTTTTTAACTATAAAAATTGAATTTTACTAGTTAAAAAGGGGTTTTGACATAAATGAAACACTGGACTTTGGCTTTTTTTGGAAAAATGAAAGGTAAAAGAGGGAAAATTAAATGAATGAAGGTAGAAATGAAATTTTATCACCACTACACTTTGACAACAACACTTTCATATTACAAATGAACTGAAAAGGCAAACTGATTCCTTGGAGAATTATGACCAGACTTTGAAAATATTTGAAAAAATTGCAGTGCTAATAGTGGCCCCTATTGGGGATGAAATCCTCCCTATGAGGCTTCAAGTACTGTAGAATCAGTGCCTTAAAAACTCTTTAAACTTAGAAGACTTCTTGAAATTATTACTGGAACTAAGCATTAACCGACTGAACTCAAAACTGACCATACATACAGACAAAAACACCATTGGGCATGGAATTTTACTGACATATCACACTCGATATTTAGAATGGAATAACTAAAATGACTTACTAAACAAAGAACTTTTTAAGAAAATGGCCATTAACTGCGCCTCCAGTCAGTTGATCATCATCCAGATGTTTGAGTAGAAAAGTATTGTTTTCCAAAACTTTAATAATTTTAAATGGACCAAACAATATATTGTCAAACTTAGCATGCTTTCCATGGTCTTCTCTCCTGGCATCCAAACAAAGCACAAAATCATTATCCTAAAATAGTTTCTTATTTTCTCTTTTGTCAAAAACAGATTTGACTTTAGTTTGATACTTCTGTACTTTATCAATCAATTATTCTCTAATTTGGTATGCCTCTATCAACTGTAACATTCTCCTTTGGATTGGATTTTCATCCTCAAATTCATATCGCAGGAAATTCATCACAGGAAGAGCTAATTTCAAAGGAATTATGGCATCAGTACCATATACAAGCTGAAATGGAGACATTCCAATTGATTTTTTACCGCTTACCCTATCTTCCCAAAGAGAATGTACCAGCTGAGTGTCCCAATTTCTCCTATTTTTGTGGAGCATTTTCTTAATGATCCTCACCAAAATTTTATTGGATGACTTGGCTAATCCATTACCTTGAGGGTAATAAGGTGTGAAATGAGTCAATTCATTTCCATATTGCTGACAAAATTTGTAAATCTTATTAGAATTAAAGGCCATTTCTTTATCAGTTACTAATTTCTGTGGACAACCAAATCTGGACATAATGTTTTCCAACTGAAATTTGATAATTACCATATGAGTAGAATTTATGGTTGGTACAACTTCAATCCATTTATTAAAATATTCTATAGCTATCAGAATATATTTATCATGTCCTGATGAAGGTGGATGAATTTCACCAGTGAAGTCTAACCCCGGCTGTTGGAAATGAATATCCGTTGAAATAGGAATAAGAGGTAATGGTAGAAATTTCTATTTACCAACAAATTTCTAACATTTGACACAGATCCCGACTTTGGCAAGAACATCAGGGAAAAGAGTTGGCCAATAATCGCCAGCGCTTAAGATTTTGTTTGCAGTGGCTTTCCAATACAAATTTCCTGCACACACTCCTCCATGTATCTTTGTCATAATATCTTGGGGTTTGGCTTCATATACACATATTAATGAGTCCAACAGGGTATTTACAGTAAATATGGTCTTCCAAATTGCAATACTTCATAGCTCTCAATTTGAAATCTCTCCATTTTTACTTCTCCATTTTAGGGGGAAAGTTGAAATTTAACAAAAAGTATACTATACCCTTGTACCAATCTGAATGATATATTTCAAGATAATTATAAATACCTTCTCCATATTCTCCTTCACGTGCCTCTACATTGATATTTAAAGCCTTGCAGTTGGATTCTACCATCAAGTGAGCCAAGCCTTGACCTTTTATCAATTTAGTTGGTTTTATCTCCATATCAAAGTCCATAATTTTGGTAAACCATCATCCTCTCTTGCCATTGGTATGTAGCTGAAGCAATACATCATTAACAATAATATTTGGCACAATAGCAACAATTTTTTAATGTAGCACATAAACTTGAAAAGACTTGAAAGCCTTAACTAGTGCGTATGCTTGTTTTTCAGTGAGGCTGTATTTTAATTCAGCATATCTTAAATCGCGACTGCAAAATGAGATAGGTTTCTCTAAAATTTATTTGTTCTTATATAACAAGACAGTTGCAATTGTCTCTTCTGAAGCATATGAAAAAATCATAAAATATTTTTCAAAATTAGTACTAATCAAAACTGGAGCTTTAGTCAAGGCATACTTGATTGTTGAAAAAGAAATCCTCTGGATGATTCCCTCACCGAAAAAGGATACACCCCTTACATACAGGGAGACACTGACAATATGACCAAGGTCCTTGCTAGAAAAGAGATAGGTACCTCCTTTAAGCCCCTTATGACGATCAGACAAAGAATTAAATCAGTCAAAGACAACCTTGATCCCCTCCAATGGAAAGGTGTGTACAAAATAAATTGCTCATGTGGCGATTTTTATATTGGAGAAGCAAGAAGGTCTTTCAAAATTAGGCTTAAAGAGCATGACACCGACATTAGAAATGGGAGAACCCATACCTCGGCTCTAGAAGATCACTCTAATAAGACATGTCACCACATCTACCTTGAAGATGCCAGGGTGATTTCCAGTGAAAAACACCATTTCAAAAATAAAATATGGGAACTACTTCAAATTATAAGACACCCCAAAAACCTCAATAGGGAAGGTGTTTTGGAGGTTAGAAAAAATTGGGTACCCTTATTTCCCCACTCTTAATGTTTTTCCCTTCTTTGTGCTCTCACGTTTGTTAGCCCTCCTCCTTTTTCTAAGTTACCCCCTAGCACACCTTTCTTCCCTCGTGGTAACTTCATTACCCCTCCTTCTCCTTGATGTTCATCATGCCCCTCTTTTACTTTATGTCACCCCTCTGCCTCTCCTAGTTTCCCTCCTTACCGTCCCCTACCATAAACCCCTTACTTCAACCCCTTGAGGTTATTTCCTTAATTATCCCCTAAAGGTAACCCCTCATTAATCGTACTCATTTGACCTAATATTATAGCATAAACTTGTGTCCTCATTATTAGTATTAATTAAACATATATTACTCATAATAGTTGACTATTACTATTTAATATTAGAATTAATATTAATAATATTAATTAAGTAAAAAAGTATAGTATCATTAACATTACTCATTCTAATATCAATCATAAATAACACTTGCTAGTTTACAACCCAATAATGATTGTAGTTAAGTCTAGTATGCATTATAATAAATCTTAAAAACATTCCTCCCTAATAAAAATAAAATTTCAATAAACCATTTAAATTCATATGTTAACATTATTAATAATAATTTTCATTTATTAAAATATTATATGATTATTTGATATAATAATAAAATAAAAACATGTAAAATATTAATATTGATTATTGGTAATGGTGGAGTATTACTAATTATTTCTTTAATTAACATTAAAAATATTAATAATCATTGATAAAAATTATAATATATTTTCATCAATCAATTTTACAAAAAGCCTACATTAATTTACATTTTCACAACATTAATTCTAATATCAACCATAATTGACATTAATCATTAATATTATCTAATTATGAAACAATTAATTATATTAATTAAATTACATTTACAACGTTATAATGAATCATAATATATACCTTCCTTAAACAAAAGTAAATTTCAATACATTATTATAAATTAAAATTAATAATATTATCTTTAAATTATTTATTTATTAAGCTTTAATTAACCTTTCTTGGTATTCTACTGGTCGGCCATTTATTTCTCATCTTTCAGGCCTTTCGCTCACTAGTATTTATCTCCTCCTCTTCTCTTGTTAGATTTGTGTCCTGATGATGAGTCTTGGTTAGACTTGAAACATAGACGTAAAAGATGGATACTGTGGAGATTCAGAATCCACAATCTCAAAACTCACACTACAGAAACTTTCAAACTATCAAAGAACTATTTTCTTCATCTCGCCATTTAAATTCTGCATCTTTTTTTAGAAAGACATTTATGTGTTTGATCAGCTCTGCAAAGTTTGGAACAAAGCACCTCCAAAAATTCATTTTCCCTAAAAATGACTGCAATTATTTTTATTCCTTGGAAAACCAATCTTCTAAATAGCTTCTACTCTTCCCAGATCAATACATATGCCACTTTATGTTCCAATATGTCCCAATAATTTCCCTTCTTGGACAGTAAAGGATGAATTTTTTGGGTTCAAGTACAAACCAAACTTTCCGCATTTGTCAAAAACTTGTTTCAAATGTTTCAAGTGGTCTTCATCAGATTTTTAATAGACTGTGATGTCATCCAAATAGATGACTACACATCTATCTTTTTCTCCCACAAAGGCAATATCCATTTCCTACTGAAAAGTTGTGCCTGCATTCATCAGACCAAATGGAATTTTGTTGTACATGAATATACCCTAGGGTGTGGTAAATGTTGTATTCTCTCTATCTTTCCTATCAACTGAAATCTGATTATAGCCTGAAAAGCCATCAGTCATTGACAATATTTTGGATCCTACAACCTTCTGCAAAATATAATCCATCTTGGGCGGTGGATAGTTATCCTTTAATGAACACTAGTTAAATTTGCGAAAATTGACAAAAAATCTTATCTCTCCATTCTTTTTCTAAACCTAGATTATATTAGCTACCCAGTTAGAAAATCTCAAAGGCAGAATTATCTTTGCTTCCCATAATTTTCGTATTTCTTTATCAATGATTGGGAGAAACATGGAATTGATATGTTTGATTTTTTGTGCTACTGGCTTTGCATCTGTTTTCAAAGGAATCTTGTGTTCCATTATGATTTTATCATAATTTTTCAGCTCATTATAAGACCATGTAAAAATATCAACAAATTATTTCAACAACTTGATATATTATTTTCTGGTTTCTAGATAAAGGAATTTGGACATTTTGACTAATTTTGGCTGATCTTTTGTGCCAACGTTACATTCTATTGTACCCTCTCCATGAAATTTACTTTCAGGCTTGATAAAAACATCATTATTATCGAAGAATATTTCTAGAGGACTAAGCCTTGAGGAATATATTTAGTTTTCAGATCTATAATGTTCTTCGGAGGCATGGTTTTATTAAAAGGCTTACTATTTTTTTTTTCAATAATGTCCTTCTCATCACCAATTTGCATATCTGCAAACTCTTCAACACACTGTAAAAATTTCTGAATTTCCTTGTCATCCTCAAATACTTGCTAGTTTTTGGTGTTATCAGGAATTGAAGGTCTTTTTTTTTATTTGAACATCAAAGGCTGCTTTGACATCTAAAGGAACTTTGAAATTACTAGCAGCAATAACTAGTGAATCAGCCATTTGCTTTTCCTCTCTGGTCAAAAAATTTATATTAAATGCTGAAAAATAATGCTCAATGAAGTCCCAAACTTCATTCCTATATTTTTTCAACTTGGAATTTTTCACTTGGTAGTTGTTTCTCACCTGCTTTATCATGAACTTTAAATCACCAAAAGCAATTAGCTGCCCTACTCCCAAATATTTTGTTGCCTTCATACCCAACACAAGTGCCACATATTCAACAGTGTCGTTAGTGGTAGAAAATTGCAATTTATATGATATATTTACCCTTTTGTGAGTGGGAGAAACGAGGACTACATGGGCTCCTAATCCTTCTCTTGATGGGGCTCCATCTAAGTATAATTTCCAAATCTTTCCTCCCTCTAATTCTTCTCATTTGTACCTTGGAAGTGTTGTTTTTTAGTTATTTCAGGTTGGAAATTTTTATCATGAGCGGCAAGGTATAGTATTGATGACCCCAATTCATTTTCTTTAACATATATGGGATGGTTTGAAGGATTATGTTGATCACTACTGATGTAGGCCATTTGGTTTTCCCTATACCACCTTTTGAATTCCCCTCCAAACATTGGGATTGTGGCATATGACATGTCCATCTGAAAGGTGCCTCTTAATTTTTTAGAGCAAGATCTGGAAAGCAACATCCCGAATCTAGAAGGTATGTCTGCAACTATGATGTCCATCACTAAGCTCCTCATAGGGAGCTGGGTAAGGGAAACAACCAAGTCCTTGATCACTCCTAGACACTTGACCTTTTGGAATGAAAGGTGTAATGGTCATGGTAATTCTTGGTGATCTCTAATCCTAATTAATCCATCACCTTCTTTGGAATCAGATTATGACAAGCTCCAGAATCTAGTAAACAATTATGCACCAATTTGTCATGTATATTGAGTGACAGGTAGAAAGGTGGTGAGTTGTCATGATTTTGGTCTTGGACGTGACAGCCTAGATAAATAGTGGTTCTCATCCTCAAGCTTAACTGAATCAAGAGTGAGGGGTGGTTGTAGCAAACTTTTAAAAGACTCTTTATCTGCTAGATTTTTCAACAATTCTAGAAGTTGGACCAGATTTTGATTTTATTCAATTTAGGTTTGAAACTGAAATAAATTAGGACTAACTCCTTATTTTCTGCAGTGATTGTGAAAGTTGGGGTAGAATTTTGAGGTGGAGGAACCCCATTAACTTTGCCCTTCTATTTAGTAGCTTGTTTATCTGAATCTAATTTTTGTTGAGGTCGCTAAACAAGACCTTTGGATCTCAAAGGATAAAAAAAAATTTAAACTTCTTGTTGTTTTTTTTCATTTTCTGCATAAATTTGGCATTATCATCATCCGAAAAAAAAATTCCTTGACTGGTCTTCATATTATTACAAAGTCAAACATGTTTACTGTGAGGTTTTCCCCACAAGGTTTATTTCTTCATTTTGTTGTTGTTCTTCTTCAACAAAATTATTCAAAGAAGGCTAAACATTTTGATCATAAACATTCCTCCTTGGTTGTTGTAGGATTTATTGAGGTTGAAAATGCCTCCTGAAGGGGGCTTGATTTCTATTGGGTGCATTTTGATTGGTTCTAGCAGTAGGCTTGTTTTCAAACTCTAATTTTGTCCTCTTAGAAGAAAGTTCCTTGATCAAATTAGACTTTTGATCAATCTTTTCTTCTGTTATAAGATATTTAGAGGAAGAAGGTTGTTATTCTTTCATTTTATTTTTGTCTTTTTCTACTTTTTTTTCCTCCATTTTCAATTTATTAGATTCCATAGTATTAGATTGCACTCCAATTGTGGCCTCTTGCATATCCATTAGTGTTTGTGCTTTCTCAGCTCTCAACCGTAAAGAAAACTCAAAAATCTAGAGGATTTGTAAAATTTATCATAGTTGTAGTCTTAGTAGGCTTAATTTCTTCAGGAATTCTCTGATAAATATTATTAAACCTCTTGGTAAAATCGGCCAATGACTCGTCTACCTTTTTTTTCAGAGTTCCAAATTCTGTAAGGTAGTACACATAGTATTTCCTATCACCCCATTACTTCACAAATACTTCCTCTAATTAATCAATTCATATTATTGAGTTTGGTGGCAGACTTGTAAACCATTTATGAGCTTCTCCATCTAGACTTTGAATGAAGAGTCTTGACCAAACATCTTCATGCTCAATGTTTTGGTTGTCAATAGAACTATAAAAAACAACTAAGTGTTCCTCAACAAAAACTCCTTCTCCCTCCCTAGTGTATTTTGGAAGATATTTCAAGTAACATCCTTGAGGAATTGGATGCAAGTGTTGAGGGAGAACAAGTGGTGCATATCTTGTAGCCACTATCTGCTGCATCCTTGTGAAGGCAAGGTGAGAAATGGCTTGTTTATGTACAACTGATAGATGTCGAGTTGATGTATTTTTTTGGGAACTAGGAATTACAACCTATGGAATTTGAATTTGACTTGAGACAATAGAAAATTGGAATTCTTGGGCCGATTCTTCAATTTTTGGGCCTGAAAACAATGGATTTTCAAAGAGATGAACAAAGGAGGTTTTGAATGCACCTTCTACAAAAAAAATCAGCTTCAAATGTTGTCTGTTAAGGAGATGAGGTAGATTCAACTTTATTTTGTTGAGCTAGGAACTCAGATAAGTTAAAAGTGAATGTTGGGTTGTATTAATCATGGTTAAGTGACTAAACAGTACACATAAATGATCAAAACATGGATGTCTTTTATTTCAATGGAAATTGCACAGTCTATGTCGATACAGCCAACCAGAAGCAAATCCAAATAAAGGAAATCGTTGCTGAAGTAAATGCTGGAAGGAAATCACTCATGCAGAAATAAAATGATCTAAAATATTGTAAGCAGACCTCAATTAATCTGTTCTAGAGTGCCACACACCAATTATCTAACTGGTATCTCTGATCTCATATGTGTAACATCATACAAAATATTGAAAATGAAGTGAATCTATTCATAGCTGAAATGGAAGCAACAACACTTCTATTGATATATAAACAAAATACAAACACATATACACATCTAGCTTAATCACTAAAATCCCTAAAGAGGAGGGCCCTTAATTCCTAGTAGGGCACAGGTGGAGAAAGAACTTAACGAAAACTAAATCGAATAACGCATGTAACAACAATAATAGGATAATATTTATTAATATGAGCAAAATTAAAGAGCCAAAGTAATGCTATTGTCCGCTCTTCCTTTCCACCTTGAGGGCTGAGAAATTTATGGTTGTTACATCTATTAAAAACAAGGGATAGATGAGTCCTGAGAATATTATGATTCTCATGCTGATCGAAATAGAATACATATGGTTATAATCACTTCTTAATAAATTTCTGACTGGAAAATTATAGATTACAATCAAAACTACCTAGAGGATGTGATCGAAAAATAAAATACTTAATAAATTCTACAAATATCATGATAAATCACAACTGTAGCGTAGCAACTAGAGGACAGGTCAGCAACAGGATTTGATGAGATCTAATTAGCGGTACAGCTTTTACAACAGTTCTCTTGCAGGTCTCTAACAACATGGTGTAACAACATCATGGTGTAAAAATCTCACTGTAACAACACACCCTAAACTGCTCCTGTATGCCTCATGCTCTAGATCTTTTATGCTACAATTTAAATCTGGAAAGACAACAAAAATACCATAGATCTTCTCCAAACATTCGTCCTCAATTAGTCATAAAAATGCATGATACATCATAATAATTGATGAAATGAACGAGTAATGAAAATAAGGTGAAACAACACAAGTAAAGAAAGAAATGTAGGAAAGAGAGGTGAAGATAGTCCCAATGGTTATAGTCATGAGGAAGAATAGGGGAAAAAAATGTAGGAAAAGTGTGCAAAACTGACACCCAACATCTCCCCCCAGTTGAAGCACTTGCATATCCTCATGAAAAATATCATCTCTCGTGGGAGTATCTCTAGTGTAGGTCGGTGAGATAATAAGCACCAAATATATCTTTGTCTGCATATTTGTACCCCTGATTGGCCATCAAATATCATACCCAGGACTCTATTTCATACTTTCTCAATTCATAATTACTCTGATAATCCTCAATTGGCAGCTAGATCAAAGGAAACTTTAATCTAAATCCGAGCCACAAAGAACCGAGGGATTGTACTATATGTGCATACGCTAGTACATGTGTAATAACCACTACAAAATTCTAGAATGAAAATGGATCCCCCTTCAGTAGCTCAACAATACTGGCTTCCATGCATTTCAAGCACCCATTCAAGGCTTGACTCTTCATCACTAAGAACTGATTGAGGCAGAAGTTCACAAATTTTCTTCTATAAGTGGCAGTCAGTTCCTTTAACCAAAGATTACTAAAAATTATCCTAAATTCCCACCTTAACTCGCCGGCCCATCCTGGCTCTACCGGGACCCATAATGCCATCTTCTCCTCATTAGCATCCATATATTTGATGGCCAAATTCCACTCTATCTGATTCTTCATGAAGGACACAAAAGCTCGCAACTGCAGATCCCCCATATAGGAGAATACCGTCACAACCATTTGCATACTCAGATGATCAGAAATGATATTGTGTAAGAATAAATCACACATTAGGCTTTGTTTATCAAAATCAAAGGCATCAAAAACATCTAAAAATGTGTGAGTGGAAGATCATACATAGGTTTTTTCCTCCATAACAACTTTCATCTGGAACATGAAGTAGCGTTCTTATAGAAAAATAGGATAGGATGGGGAAGGCAGCCTGCACCCCAACAAATTAAGGGCAAGATAATGAATTTTTTTCTTATATACAGTAAGTTCTTGAACCTATTATTGTAACAGTAACAGTTGTTCCTTCAACTTCTTCAGTGCTTCCTTCTTCTTATAAATATCCCATCCTTTCTTCAACTCTTCTTTCATCCATATTTCATGTAGGGTGTCTATCTCCCTCCGATGTTGTTTTAGCCAAATCGTCCCCTCCCAAAGGGAGATTTCTTCCTGTTTCTACTTCTGTAATTTGAAAATTAACTCTCTCATAAATCCATCTTGAGATGGGACCCGACATTATTATGCATTCAATATCAACATCAATAATGGGTGTAAAAACCTCTTATGAATGGGGTTTTTCCACCTTTGATGTCGGTTCTTATGTAACAACAGATTCCCCGATGGGTTCTTGTGTATCAGCCCCTTCGTTTCCATCTATAGTAGCCTTTGTTTCCATTGTTGTTTCTTCTACAATAGCAGTGGCCTCCATAGGTTCTTTTGTATCGGCCTCTAGGTCAATTACTACTAGAGGCTCCACTTTAACTGTTGGCTCTTGTGTAACAGTAGTATCCTTAGTAGGTTCTTCTGTAAAAACCTCCTATCATTTTGTTTCTATTTCCATTAGGCTGATGTTTTCCCCACAGACCTTATATCCTACCATTGTTAGTTCTTGGAAACATGTCATTCATACAGACACCAATATTTCCTTCCCCTCAGATAATCTTTGCTTCATTTCTTCATTTTCCTTTATCAGATTTTCAAGTTCTAAAAATAGTACATGAGTTTTGTCCTTTCCTAAGGAGGAGGGTTGCCTTTCTTCTTCTGATACTTCTAACTATGTATACTTTTGGGCCATAGACAAAGGTTCTATGGGTAGGCTAAATTTCACCCTCTTTTTTGACCGTCTATCCCCAATTGGTTCATCAGTGGGTTCTTTCCCAATTCTAACTTTGGTAGGCCAAGTCTGGGTTTCCTCTTTTGCCTGACTTCCTCCTGAAGTTGCATCCTATTTTCCCAAGCTTGTCCTCGACCTCTTTCACTTGAATTATTCCCATGTCCTTCCTTGCTGGCCTAGGGAATCTAGCACAATGAATTTTATGAGTCCATGATTGGTCACACATGGTTCTGGATTTGTTGTTGTCTTTAATGTTGCTCCCATATGCTTAATGGTCCCTAATAAGTAAAATGGAAGATTATTCTTTTGTTGGTGCTGAAGGTTATTAAGTAGAGGGAAGTGATAATTAAACACTATCATATATCTTCCCTCACAAGTGATGTATTTGATTAAACCCAAGGTGACATCTCCCCATGGCTGAGGGAGTGACAACCTGTCAATTCCTCTCCCTTTCTTCTCCATCTTTTCTTCTCCTTCTAGGATGTCTTCATTCAAGGAAGGGTCATCAATTTTTCAGTTAAAACACCTCCGTCCCTCTACTGGTAATGTAGTTACTCGAGCAATTACCTCTTCAGTCACCTTAATTTGCTAGCCCCTAACTCAAGTCTATTTTTTATTCAAATTCTGAGCGAATTTTATTGCCACCACCTCGTCCGAGGCTTCCAGCCTCTGGAAATACTCAATCCATATGGCTTCTCTGAATATATGGTAGGCTTCTGGACATATCTGCAAGGCATCCATAGAATATAGCTCATTCCTAAACATTGCTCCACCCATCTTGTTTTTGTTTTCGAATTCGCTTCTTACTGCTCAACCCACTGTAATGTCACTACATTGCTCAATTCTTATCGACGTCTCCACTTATCGCAATTAAAGATTTTTCAATGAGGATACAAGGCTTCAGTCGAGGAGGTTGATGGGAGCTGATAGGTTTTGCAGATTACCAAATCGTACCTCACACAACTCTTCATAAATGTCCCGATATCGAAAGTAATGGGTTCTAAGTACACACGCTCCTTCCATCGAGATTTAGTCATCATTGGAAATTGTGTTAATAATTCGGTGCATGTGGATTTAATAAAGGTTTATGAATACAGATTTTTTCAATGATTTCAAGATATGTCCCCTTCCTTGCCTTAATGGTGAAGGCCGACCACGATTGTCACAGGATTATCATTAATTTTTCCAATAATCACCAAATCATAAATGATGACATTACCTTTTAATGACATACCTGAGGCGACATGGAGGAATATTTCAAATTGGCAGCATACTGCTTGCAGTGCTCATGGCGGTTGCGTTTGGCTGGCACAATTATTGTTGTTATGAAATGAAATATGAGAAACAATGCTCGTGGTTATCGACTATTACATATGTAACAACCAAGACAACCTTTAGATTATTCTTCAAAAAAAACATAATAATTAGGAGAAATTGGTATATAAAGAAAATCAAATGAATACCATCATCTTATAAAATTTATCAGGAAGGAAAGATGATGTTTTAGGAAGAAAAGTATGGTTGTAACAGCCACTGCAAGAGTGGTTTTCAACTGTTATAAACTATTTGATTGTGCCTTGGAAAGATGTTTTCACAGTTAGATTTATTATTTTTGTTTCTTTTTGTTTTTGTTTTGTTATATATATATATAGATATATATATTAAACAGGTGTAATGGCTACCACAAGGGTGGTTTTCAGCTGCTGGACTTATTGGAATTTCAGATTTCAGGCTACACAGGAGAATGTTCCCCTGCTTCTGTAACATGAAGATTAGAGTATGCGAGAATGTTAACAAATGATTAGTTCGAAGCGATTTCATAATATAACCTTAGACAGTGCCCATTAACTAGTAATGGTTTCTTAGCACTGTCGAAAGTGACAAATTGTATAGTCCCATTGTCAAAGACCGTGTCCACTTCGTAAGGACCTAGCCATCTGGTACAGAGATTGCCTTTGAAATCCTTGAACCTTGAATCATACAAAAGAGCACAATATCCTTTCTGGAACTTTTTCTTTTTAATAAAACCATCATGAAATCTAGCTCTTTGCTGATGAATGATCTATGTTTATTGAATAGTAGCCAGTTGTTTCTCTTGCAACTCACTGAGCTGGTTTAATCTTTGGGTTTATGTCGTACTTAAGTCTAGATTGACTTGCAATAATTTTCTTAATGTATTTATTTCAAAATCTATGGGGAAAAGATAATTCTTCCCATACACTAGTTCATATGGTAAGAAGGTTTTAGTATTCCTCCATGTTGTTCTGTAAGCCCACAGTACCTCTGGAAGTTTTTCAACCCAGTTTCTCTGGTGGCTGGCTACTGTATTTGTTAAGATTCCCTCAATGAATTTATTGGTGCTTTCCACTTGACCATTTGCTTGTGGGTAATATGGTGAAGCGATTCTGTGATGAATTCTATACTTTTCAACCAGATTCTTGATAAAATGAGACATGAACTAACACCCCCCATCTGTCACTATCTCTCTGGGTATCACGAAGAGAACAAGAATATCTTGAAGCAAGGGTATGAAACAACACCTTTTTATTTCTCTAATTAGTGCCTTTAATTCAACCCACTTTGTGACATAGTCGGTGCAGACCAATATGTATGATTTTTGCTGTGATGAAGGATTAATTTACCCCACAAAGTCTTGGTCCCATTTCTCAAATGGTTCTATCACTATCTGAGGCTGTAACGACATCTCATTTGATTTTGGAGGTTGGGCCATCCTTTGGCATCTATCACATCCCTTCACAAACTTCTTGGCATCCTGGAATATAGTTGACCAGTAGTACCCTGTTGAGAGTACTTTATATCCTATCCTTTTTTTAGCGAAGTGCTCTCCACAAGGTTCCTCATGACAAGCCTTCAAGATCTAAAATAATTCATCTTCTCTAACACATCACCTAATCTAAAAGTCTGGCCCAGTGTGATAGAGATTTCCTTTTATCCAAGAGTAGGTAGCACTCGGCAGTGCAGTCATCACTTATAGTTAATCTAGAAATAAAATCAACAACTACATTATATTTTCTGGGTTTATCTAGAATAGTAATCCCAAATGATTGTAACAACAATAACCATCATGTAACTCTACCATTAGTAACAAAAATCGAATTGCAGCATGGTCAGTGTGTACAAATACTTGATCCCCGGTGATGTAGTGTCGAAATTTGTTGATAACATGCTCTACTGCTAGAAATTCCTTCTCAGTAACAATGTAGTTAAGCTCTGCAGGAGTTCAGTTCTTACTGATGTAATAAATGGTGTAAGGTGTCTTCTCCTCCAACTGCCTCAAAAGAGCACCCACAGTTATGCCAGATGCGTCCATAACAATATGAAATGTCAATCTCTAGTTTGGTCCTTGTAAAATAGGTGCTGTTGTTGCATAGTTCTTTAACTTCAGGAAGGCCTTCTCACACTTCCCTGTCCACACAAATTCTGCATCTTTCATGAGAAATGAAAATAGAGGAGATGAGATTTTGAAAATTTCTCTATAAATATCCTATAGTATCCTGTGTGTCCCTAAAAACTACGTACCTATTTCAGAGTCTTAGGGGTCAGGATTTTTGATATTACTGCATTTTCTGCAGAATATACCTTGATTCTATCTACCGAAATTGAATTTCCTAGGACAATTCTATTGGTCATCATCATGTGGTGTTTCTCTGTGCTAAGAGCAACATTGGTTTTTTCACAACGTTCCAAAATTTTTTCCAAGCTAGCTAATGTTCTCTTAATGGAATCCTTGTAGGGTGTAAAATCATCCATAAATATTTCAAGGTAGTCATTCAAAAGATTAGAAAATATACCCAAGATTTCCCTCTAAAAAGTTCATGGTGCATTACAGAGGCTAAAAGGAAGGACTATGTATGAAAAACTACACCATGGGGAACTAGAGGTAAGTATTGTCTTGGTCTTCTAGGGAAATTTGTATTTGATTATAGCCACTAATTCCATCTAGGAATGAAGATAATTTTTTTCCAAAGAGAGTATCCAAGACCTGATCAATGAATGGTAAACGAAAATGGTGCTTTTGAGAAGCCTTGTTAAGATCTCTATAGTCTACATAGACTCTCCATTTGTCATTATTTTTAGAAACTATGACAAGCCGAGACACCCACTGGATGTCAGAAATGAGGTAGATGAAATTAGCATTAAGGATTTTATCCAATGCTTCTTTCACTATCTCCTTAAGTGTGGGGTTCATTCGGTGCTGCGATTTTCTAACTGGTTTGCAGTCCTTTTTAAGATAAATGCAATGAGTGCATATCCATATAGTCCCATGCAAATTCCTATTCGTATTTCTGTAATAGCTGTATCAGTAATCTGTTTTGTTTAGCATTCAGGTTAGGGTTGATGTTTAAACATTTCTGAGGTTTGACTTCAATGGGACTGTTGATAGTATGTGGAGTGGTTTTCAAATGTTCAATAATTGCATCATATACCTCATATTCTTCCCAGAGATCTCTAATGGAGGAAAAAGAGAGTGAATTACTAATAAAACCATTAATGATATCGTCCTCTGTTTCATCCTTAAATTATTATGCTTTTCAAAGTATGAGAAGAGTAGGCAAACATCAAATTTAGATTCAAATTTGTCCCACCAGGGACTACTAAAATCCATATGAGGTTTTTCTAGGAGATAAATATTCTGGTACTGAATGGCATGCCCTTCTGAGATCACAATAGATCCAAACCTACATTTGATATATGCGTCTGCAGTGCCCAGCCATGGTCTTCCCAAGATTAAAGGATGACCCACCAAGTTGGATTTGGTTCGTCAAATGAGAAAATCAGCTGGATAATTCCAAGAAGCTACAGTGTTAACCACATCTTCTATCATTCCCTCGGGCTTGACACAAGACCTATCTACTAATTCAAGCACTGTTTGTGTAGTTATAAGTCCATGAATTCCTAGGGAGATGAAGAGGTTTTTAGTCATGACATTAATGGTTTCCCCCATATCAATAAAAGTATTAGTTATAGGTTGATTTTAAATATGGAGAGTCACTATAGGGTTCCATGGGTCATTATATTTATTCAGTAAAGGCTCACAAATCATGAAATCAGACCATTTCCCCATGACATGGATAGTAGCAGGGTCTTTATGTTTTCTTCTAGGCTTTTTGACGCATAGATCCCTCATGTTTTAGCATATATAGGTACTTCCTTAAGATCTTGTAACATTGGAATTTTCACATACAAATTTTGCAGTTCCATGAGGAATTCGGATTCAGGTTGTGAGGCTAGCCCAGTTTGAGTTAATCGGTGAGGGTATGGAGGATTCTGAATGCTAACAGCTGAGTCAGCAATCACAGATGCACCAGCCTTGCTCTTATTGGCTATTGTAGAAACAACAGATCCTCCAAAACTGGCTACTACATGTGTAAAAGTGGGTTCTGCATCAACTGTTACATGGATAACAATTGCCTCATAATTGCCCATATCCTTTCTAGGTGACTCACATTCTTTGGTAATAATGGGAGTATGTTCAGGTCTAATTACTTTCGTTGATCGAATTTTAACCTCGTTAAGTCAAATGGGAGTAATAAGATAAGTCCAGAGGGTAACCAGATCATCCATGCTCTAGGCTACCTTATTATTTGGATTAGGGTTAGGTTGCACAGGTAATTTGCGTCGAACAGAAGGTGTAGAATTTTTAATAGAAAGTAGTTGTAATTGCTTCTGTTGTATTGGTAGTGTAGGGGGTACTAAACCTTGGCCATTACTTCTCCAATTCTGACCCCAAGGATTGGGTTGTGATGGGGGATATTATATTGGCAGAGGAGACGGCCGCTAGTTCCATGGTGACGAAAATTGTGTTGAGGAAGGAGTAGGATACTACCATGGATATTGCTGACTATTATAAACATTATTCCAAGGATAAAAAGAGGAAAAATGTAAAGGAATACCTATAGTTCATGGCTGCCATGGTCTCTTTGATCCGATGAAATAAGAATATTGTACACCATTGCTTGGTTCTTGAAGTACTGCCTTTAGTCTGGGCAATTCAGGACACTGATTTGTAGAATGCACCGGCTTAGAGATATTGCATAGACTAGCGCTATTCAGTCCACATTCTCTTTCCAAATGCTTATTTTTACATCAGGGACAAAATATTGATAAGGCTACTTCATCTTCTACTTCTACTTTATTAACTTGTACCGTAGTGATTTGGGCAGAGAGAGTCCTAAAGAGGTCGGTTTTAAAATCCTTAAATATATTTCTGATCTCTCCTCTGGTTACTCCTCCACTCGTGGAATTTTGTATCCAGACTGAAGGGTCTCGAAATAAACTTTTCCCTTTGAATGATCCTCTTGATCTACGTAGGCAAAGCTTCATTATTTCATCAAGCTGTTCTTGTGATATGTCCCATTTTCCCAATAGGTTCAAATGCTCCAGAAAATCATCTCTTATACCTCTTAAGAACATTGGATTTATAATTTCTAGGCCTAAGTTATTGAACGTGGACCTTTGTAAATTGTACTGAAATCGCTTGATAGTCTTCCAGGATTTCTTCCTCCTTCTATGCAATTCTGAAGATATCGGCTTCAAATCCCTGGTTCGGTAGTAATCCTAATACTTAAAGAGGAATGCCTCCCTCATGTAATTCTAGGCTCGAATCATGCCAGCACCCAGTCTCATGAACCATCTTAATGCTTCTCCTTTCAGAGTAGTAGGGAATAATTTCAGCTTCTGGGTGTCTGAAGTGTAGTCATAACCTCTACACAGCACATCAAGTTCAAATAAAAATGTACCAGGATCTTCAACAGCCATCCCTTTAAAGGATGGTAGGGAAGAAAAAGGAATATTCTTCATAGGAGCCTCTTCCCATGTTACTACTATTAGGAATTCAAAAGTAACAGAGCTATCTGTTTTGACATTCTTGTCCCCCATGGCCGATTCTTTGTAATGGGATGAACTGACCTCAGAGTGTGCTATACATTGATAAATAAAAGGATTAGGTTGTTCCAGGACCAACTATTTAAGAACACTATCAGCCTCCAAATGATGATCAATTAAATGTTGTTCCTCAGGTCCCTGATGCTCCACACTGGTCTCTCTATGTCCTTCAATTCTCAGGTCCTGAACAATGATTTTAAATTGCTATTTTGAATTTGGAGTCTTCATATTAGGAGTGGATATGTTGTTCGAAGGGTGGTGAGGTCTAGACATGGAAGAAGTTGATGGCCCAAGATTTCATATGGTAGTTGCTTTCTGTGGTCATGTCTTCCTATTATCTCTATATGACGCAGATTTTTCCTTTTTTTCCGTCGAGATCAGATCTCCAAAGAATGTTTTTCTTCCCAAATATGCACTCTTCTTTTCCTTCTTACGACCCATCATTCCTGTAGTCAGTAGAGTGGGGGGGTGTTTGTATATGTTGATATCATCCTACTGGCACACATGGGCCCTATGTGTGTTAATTCATCCTATAAGTGCTTCAATATGTACAGTATTGAGTTTGCTCAAGTTCGTTAGAGCGATGTGCAGGTTCTTACCTCTTGTCTTACTACCCAACTACTGTATAGTTGAAGACACCCTAAAGGAACACCCAGAAATTCAAACTCCTAAGTGTCCCAGGAAAACATTGGTGAGCCCGCTCAAGTTTGTTAGAGTGATGCGTAGGTTCTTACCTCTCGTCTTACTGCCCAAAAATTGTGTCTCTAGAGACACACTAAAAAGAATTCCCAAAAATTTACACTCCTAACTGTCCCAGCAAGACATTGGTGAGCCCGCTCAAGTTAGATCGTTGTGTAAGTTCTTACCTCTCATATTACTATCTGGAAATTGTGTTGCTGGAGACACGATAAAAAAACAAATGGAAATTTCACCTCTAAGTGCCCCAGTGTAGCATTGCTGAGCCTGCTCAAGTTCCATAGAGCGTTGCACAGGTTCTTACCTCTCGTCTTACTGCCCGGAAATTGCAGACTGGGTACACTTTATATTCTAAGATGCAACTCTGGTTTATTAGATCATCACTTCCATCATCGAGAATGATGCCAAAATGTTGGGTTGTATTAATCACGGTTAAATTACTAAACAGTACACATAAATTATCAATCGAGGGACGTCTTTTATTTCAATGACAGTTGCACTATCTATGCCAATACATCCATCCAGAAGAAAATCCAAATAAATGAAGTTGTTCCTGAAGTAAATACTAGAAAGAATCACTCATGCAGAAATAAAATGATCTAAAAGACTATAATCATGCATCAATTAATATGTTCTAGCATTTCACACAACAATTATCCAGCTGGTATCTCTGATCTCATATGTGTAACACCATACCAATTATTAAAATTAAAGTGGATATATTCATAGCTAAAACAACAGGAACAAGAATTCTATTTATACATAAAAAAAATACAAACATATATACACAACTACCTTAATCATTGCAATCCCTTCTAAAGAGGAGGGCCCTACCTCCTTAGCAGGGCGTAGGTAGAGAAAGAATATAACGGAAACTAAATCTAATAACACATGTAGTAGCAATAACAGGATAATCTGTATTAATATGAGAAAAATTATAGAGCCAAAGTAATGATGTTCTCTGCTCTTCCTTTTGATCTCAAGGGCCAAGAACTATATAATGGTTACATCTAAGAAAAACAAGGGATAGATCATTCATAAGAATCTTATGATTCTCATGCTGATCAAAATAGAATACATATGGTTATAACCACTTCTTAATAAAATTCTGACTGGAAAATTATAGATTACAATCAAAACCGTGTAGAAGCTATTATCAAAAAATACAATACTTAATAACTTCTATGACTATCACAATAAATCACAACTGTATCGTAACAACTAGAAGATGGGTTAGTAATAGGAGTTGACGATATCCAGTCAGTGGTACAGCTATAACAACAATTCTCCAGCCGGTTTGTAATAGCATGTTGTAAAAGCTCAGTATAACAACACACCCTTAACCGCTACTGTATGCCTCGTGCTAGAGATCTTTTGTGCTACGATTGACATATGGAAAGACAACAAAAATACCATAGATCTTCTCCAAACATTCATCCTCAATTACTCATAAAAAGACACGATACATCATAATAATTGATGAAATGGTGGAGTAATGAAAATAAGGTGAAACAACACAAGGTAAGATAGAAAGGTAGGAAAAAGAGGGAAATATAGTCCCGATGGTTATAGTCATGAGGAAAAATAGGGGAAACAAATGTAGGAAAAGTGTGCAAAACTGGCACCCAACAGTTAGGCCTTCAGAAACATTATATTCTGGTTGAGAAGGAGAGGATGAACCATCAGTTGGATTTCGAGACAAAGGAAAATACTCTTGCTGAGGGGTAATAAGAGACTGGTATTCATGATGAATTTGAAGTAAATTTAAAATAGTCTTAGAGTCTTCTTCAATCAAAATATCCCTATCAAGAAAAGTTTCAATAGCTAATACTTTCTCTAACTCTCCTTGTGTCAGCACAAACTCTTCTGATTCTTTATTAATACTTGAAAACTCTATGTTTTCCTCTTTGAATGCAACAATACTTAACTCAGATTTACTAGGTGATGAGTGAGAATTTTTTTTAGCTAAGCCCAGGTTAACAACATCTACTTTATTTTCTAGGAAAGCGATTTCAACTTCTCTTCATTCTAAGGTAGATACGGATAACTTTTTATTCAGAACATAATTTTTGTGTACCTTCTTCACTAACTGAAATGTGGCCTCAACCAATCTCTATTTTTCTTTTGAATATTTAATGATCTTCTCTGGGTCAGTAACTGGAGTCACAGTAGGTGATCTTTGATTCCTCCTTGTAGAAGGAGGTATTGAAACCCCTTTTACTCTTTGTGGAGTCGCCACGTGAAATAAATTTCAATCTTCTTTAAGTCACCAATTCTTGTTCACCCTCAATAATTGATTATCAATAATTCAAAACAAGAGACTCAGGAGAATACTTCATTTCAAGGCATTTGTCTCCCGGCAGACGCACCAAAATATGTTAGCGCTGGAATTAACACTTGGACTACTTCAAGCACTTGATCAAACACATCCTAAACTCTAAGGAAATTTAATGATTTGGTTTATAAGATTGGTAGGTTGTTTAAACTTCCATTCACTGAAAAGAGATTTTAGTCAAATCCATTGTTCTACTCATGTGGGTATTGGGTCTAATGTGGTAGAAAAAGAGTGAGTTTGTAGCCTATGAGGGCAAGAGAATGTGAAATGGAAGAAGAAACAATGGATCTGTAAGGCAGAAATCCACTGCTTTTGGTAGAAAATAACAGAAGTAGAAATTTGTAAATATTTCAACAAGAGAAAGCTATTTCTAGACTTACAATATTCTCACTGAAATAACATGGAATATAACTGCTATAAGTGATGCTCTTTACACTTTCATCATGTATATTTCATCAAGAAATCTCACTGTGTGAAACTAATAAAAATTGATAAAACACATGAACATGTCAAGAGATTGATAAAACCACATAACATCATGAGGGATTGCAAACTACCACTCAAGATAATAAGATATCGAAACACATGTGAAAATTAACAATACACACATCAAATTGATAAAAAGTCCTTAGAAGTTTCTTTCAATTTTATTCACTAAAAAGAGTATTGATCATATGAGCCAAGATTCTAAAACCAAGAACCTTTTTTACATAGAATTTTGTCACATATATACAAAAGTATAAAATTATCATCTCTAGAAAAGGAGTAAACCTATTCCCAAAATTTATTATGATCTCGTACAAGAGATGATGGTTATCCTAAAACTTTAATACAAAGTTCTATGACATAATCAAAATAAACAGCATCAAGGCTAATAATTTGAAGTGGTTGTATGATGTGGCAATCTATGGGAAGGCTCTTCTTTTGCTATGGTGCAACCAACTCCACAAAAAGTGTAAACAATATTTAAGGTGACATGTGATATTTATTTGAATGTTGCATGATGCCTTGTGGAAACGTGCTAGGCTAAGAGTAATTGTAGAAATATATATTTTTGAAACTCTGTCGTTGTTCCTTACCTTTGGTTTCTTTTTTTTTGTGATAGGGTCTCTAATTAAACATGGAAAGAGTGTTGGAGTGGAAAAACCCATATATATAGGTTCCAAACAAAAGGACCGGACATGTGAAAGATATGAGAAGGAGACACGTTGAATTATGGGCCAATGGGAGAAATAAAATAGGAGTGAGAAATATGGAGGTTAAACAGGGTATGGAAGCAGATTGGAACAGATAGTGGGGTTTCATTTTATTAGTGGGAGATATTATTAAATAAATTATTAGTTGGAGGAGAAAACCTTTTATACATATATCACAATTGCATATTGGGGTCATAAACATTTAACCATAAGAGACAAGTGGGAGGGAATGCGATTTGCGATGGGGGTGATGACGTGGAAAGAAGTTTTGGACCAAGGGCGATGAGAAATACAAAGAGGAGGACACGTAGTAGGAGGAGAGATGAAGAAAACATCTTTTCGGACCCCCCCTGTGCAGTGTTAAAAGAAGAATGGAAAAGGGGGGCCGAAAATGCATGAGAATCATGGATCATAGGGAGAGAAAGATAACGCGGTGTAACAACCAGTGGAAATCATAATCAAATTTTGGCATTTATAATGGATTCCTGAGCCCCTATCCTCCCGAGCTTTCGAATTGCAATATGTGATTGGGTCCCACCAATATCGCACACCACACTTTGATGTTTATAACATGATCTGGAGTTCCTATCCTCCAGATATTGTAATGTGCGATGGGGAAAGGGTGGCATGGAAGGGAAAGGTGGGTCCCTTTAGTATTGCATCAGAATATTTGTGGAGTGGAAAATGAATGTGGCAAGCATTTTTGAGATATGCGATTAGCGACGATGACGTGGCAAAAAATGGTCCCACTCAATATCGTAACTGGGAAAATGAGGAAGCAGAAGTGAATGCGGTAAGTGAACTTTGTGAAAATGTGATGCAAAAAGGTAGGTGGGGCCCATTAACATATTTTATAAGAAGATAAGTGAAAACGTCGTTAAGTCAATGAATATGGTAAAATTCGTCTGAAACATAATATAAAGGATTTTTTCTAAAACATTTCAAATGTTATGAAACAGATCAAAAAGAAATGATGGGTCCCAGCAATATCACATATTAGAAAGTTTGTCGGATTCTACAATGGTTACATGCATAAGGTTTGAATATACGGTAGAAGGTAAGATAAAAAGGGTATAATATGATATGGCTGTTAGTGGGTGTGCAAAGGTACTTTTTAACTATAAAAATTGAATTTTAATAGTTAAAAAGGGGTTTTGAAAGAAATGAAACTCTCGAATTTGGGTTTTTTTGGAAAAATGAAAGGCAAAAGAGGGAAAATGAAATGAATGAAGGTAGAAATTAAATTTTCTCACCACTACCCTTTGACAGCAACACTTTCATCTTACAACCGAACTAAAAAGGTAGATTGATTCCTTGTATAATGATGACCAAACTTCGAAAATCTTTGAAAAAATTGCAGTGTTAACAAGGGGAATTCCTCAGGTTGCATTCACCACCTGCAAAATTTTGATGATTATACAACTGATATTACATTTCACTTGACCTCTAATCTCAATTGGGCCTTTCTTGGAACTGGCATGCATGAGTTATTTATGAGTGAATCATGAGTTATATGATTTATCACTAGATGTGATTCAACTCCAAGTTCCACTCTTTGACCTCTCACTAGTTCCTCCATCATTGAGAACTAGTTAAATTTATTTTAACTCATATAAACTGATTTAATTAGTTATAACTTAAAATAAACTCAACTAGGGCTCATATTTTGCAGGAGAAACTCTACATGACTCAAGTTAGACCCTCAACTCGAATTAACTAAACCAACTAAGTCATACTAACTAAGTTAACTTGTCCAAGTTTTATTGTGATGTACAATTACAATTTTATTCTAATTTAATTGAAAGTAAAATTAAATTAGGATATTTTCTTGTTTCCATTTTCAAAAACACAGGGTTGAAAGGGCAACTTCCAGGCAAAGCTAAATGGTACACTAAAGAGAAGGTGGAGGAAATGTCTTCTCACCTAATTCATTATAGGATTTTGGGGGGAGAAAAAGGTTCCCAAAATCGGGAGGTGTGATATAGATTGGATCATTATGTTGCTTTTCATCCATGTCGATTCTTTTAGAGTGGAAAAAATGAAGGAATGAACTCATAATATTGTTTTTACTAGCGGGACTTGGTTTGGAAAAACAAGGGTTGAAACCTTCGAGGAGAATTTTAAGGAATCAAATGATGTCCTTTTTGGGGTGAAAATTTTCCCCATCACCGAACCTTTTCATGTTATTATACACAAAAAGGAATTTCCAACGACGTAAGAATCACATCAATCGTAGTCTGTATATGAAATTTATGCGACTCAGAAGTTGACCTTCATGTTTTTACCACCATAATTCGAGAGGATTCCATGAAAACCCCCATTATTCATGGAAAATAAGGCTAGAAATATGATTATGAGGTATAATACTACAGAAGATTCAATATTCTAACACCAGTTAAGAGTTAAGAAATTTAAAACTAACCAATAGTAGACTAGCATCTTGTGTTATAACTGGGCCACTAGGACGAAAAGGCAGTCCATTCATTCAAGTGAATTTTTTCCATAGCTGAGAAAAAATAGCCAAGAAGGGTATGATATAGATCACACATAGAGGATTTCTGCACTCAAGTCATCCACATGCATGCATTATTAAAATTAAATCTATAGATACAAAAATATAATAAAATTTTAATAGTGTAGAATTTCATATTTTAAATATCATTCTATCATATTTGTTGTGATGAATTGTCCAATGAAATATCCATGGTGATTTATGGATCATATGAGTAATTAGGGTAGTGGAATTACTCAAAGCCATGGGTCTCTAGAACATTATTTTCTAATTAAGTAATACACCATGGTAGGTGGTGGTACAACCCGAGGGACTATAGTTGTAGAGAAGGGCGGTTCAGGCTCATGGGGAATGTGAGCCTATTCCTAGAGGTTGTCTCATTTGTTATATTGGATATGTGAGGGCCTAAAACGATGCCTATAAGACTTGTGAATGAAATTGAACTCTTGGAAGCTATAATTCTCTTGAACATTCATCGTCAACTGAGATAGGGGTTGATGAGGGATGTGAGCCTCTTGGTTAGAGTCTTCTAGGTTTAGTATCTTGGCCCATTCTTTATATTTAGCATGTACCAAGATTTTGGAAATTTGATTCCCATGGAATCAAAGCCCTAGCTTGGGGGTCACCCTGTATTGAGGGAAAAAAAAACCTTATCTATGGTTGGGTGGAACTTCAAAACATTGCAGTGAGTTGGCATAATCAAAAGTTAAGTATTTACATGTTATGTTTATTTTGCATTGTAATGTTTAATATATTTATTAGTTGTATTTGAAACTATATTTAATAAGGATATTCATGTTAAAATGTTCATGTGAAGATGAATTTCCTATTAGCATGCATTTATACATGAATGGCTACATGTTGTAATTCCCAAAATAAATGCGAATCCCTCAAGTCACATGTTTCGAGGGGTAATTTGCATGGAATTGGGCCTCAAAAAAAGAATATAATCATATAGTAGTGGGAAAAGGTATGTTATGAAGAATTATTAAGGTAACAAAATACAACTAGTTGGGCTTTAATTAAGGTAAGGTTTTGCTTAGTATTAGCATGGGCCTCTTGGATGGTAGTGTGAAACATAGAAAATTTGTTTTTGAATGAAGAAATGGTGTGGTATATTCTTTATTTTCTACTACCAATTTGAATTTGCATATGTAACAGGAGGGTGGGGTTATTAATGAGGGATTAGGGGAAAGTTTGAGTCGCTACACACAAAAATGATTATAAAAAAGTTAGATAGTTGTGATCCATGTACCATTCCAAATTGGGGAAGGTAGGTAAGGAGTAATGGGGTGGGTTTAACCACATTAAAAATAGCTTAATAATGAAAAATAATACTCTCATTTGAATGACACAAGGAATATATTAAAATAGGTCCCAACAAGGGTGTTGTTCGGTCAACTTTATAATCTACTTTCATTGTTCTCTTTTCTCTCTTTACAATGACATAATTGCATTTAAAACTTAATAATAATATGTTGATATAATGCTGAAATTTTGAATATTAACAAATTTGTGAGGATATTTCATCCACATGTATCAAATATGGTTTCCAAGAAGCAAAATACTATGGATTGAATGGTTGTAAGGACAAGCAGTTTCCATATTCCTTAGCTCTGTAACATACTTGCAAGGACTAATAGTAGTACTCAACCCAATATCTTAGGGCTGTAATAAAGGAGGGTCAATTGTATCCCTATTTTTAATAATCAATTACCTAGTTACACATGAGTATTCTTCCCAGGTGTTTATTGTGGTTCCACTATGTTACTCCAGAGGTTAATTATATTATTTAGGGATGGTTTCAGGATGCATACAAATATTTTGATGTATGTAAGGGTTCATAGAAGTGATATTCCATGTATAGGTGTTTCTTGATGTGGTACTTGAAGGAGTAACAATAGGGATTACAATAGTTTCCACACATATGAATTAGGGGATTAAAACCAAGTGAAACAATGCATATTTCTTACATGTAATCATTCTTATCCATATTTTTAAGTCATTGCTAATGATATATCACTATGGTTTCTTTATAGATATTGAAACATGTCTCTATCCTACAAATATTTCTTTAAAAATATATGAAAAATAGTTGAAATCATTCATATCGTTAGAAATAATAACATTTATATAATTAATGAGTAATTAAATTTATGAGTAGATGAAGTAATATAACTTGATTATAAGGAGATCAATACTTAGTTGCCTCTTCAAGGGAGAAACCTCTAGTAAAGTGGAGCTCAATTATAATAATTCTATTTGTCCCCTTTTACAATACTTCTACCTCATATATACTACTTTCTATCCTTGTAGAACACTCTATTAGAGAAAATTTCTAGTAGGTGGAACCTTATAACATTCACTCATACGATAGTTTTGTTCACACTAATACTCACACTAGTTACTAATAATGGGATTTATTACATAATAACATATTCATTTATCTATTAGGGTTTGGGATGTTATATCCCTAACCTTTATCCCATTTAATACCCACTTGAATATATCTCTACATTGAAAGGTTTCTTAAAGTTTAACAATGCGAGCATTTGTGCTTACCCAATATTTCATTTTGAATTTTTTAAATCCTTATACTAATCATTTATGAGTAAAAATGCGAACCTGGGTTACACTTTCGTGAGAAACATGTTCAAAAATTTCATTTTCCCAACAATTTAGCCAAAATTTTGAAGAAGTTTAGACAAACTTTTAGAAAAATTTCCCAAAGTTTTGAAATGAATTTGATCAAAAGGTTTCTATCATTAACATTGATGGCATGGGTAAACAGATTTTTGGTTGGCGATACCAACACTGGCAACAAAAGTTGAACCAAACTTTTAGCTTGGCTAGCCTATCAGTTCAACTGCAATTTTTATTATAATTCAGATAAAAGTTTTGTTATAAATATACCGGCTCCCAGACCTCAAGATTTTTTCGATCATTTTATTACCGTTGGAGAGCTCTCTAGTGTGTTGCATTGTTGCGAAGCTCGGTGTTAAGTTTTCGATATTTTTGTTTGATCATTTTTTTATCGTTGGAGAGCTCTATGGTGTGTTGTGCTATTGCGGAGATTTGTGTTAAGTTTTCAAATATTTTGTTACTATTGGAGAGCTTTGTGGTGTGGTGTGTTGTTTCAGAGCTCTGTGCTATCATTTAGGCGTGTTTTTTTGTTGCAGGGGCCAACAAGGGAGCACAAGAAGGTGCAAAGGTAAGTTAGAGTTTGTAAGTCTGTTATTTTTTTCTCTTTATGACTATTTTTCTTGTTTTAATCTAATTTTAATTTTTTTGTGTCTGTAGGTTTTTTTTATGGTCTTCTCTGTGTGTTCGGCATGCTCTACTTGTTCCATGTCTTCTTCATCTGCTCTTCCTGATCGACGTGTGTTGTCCTACTATCTCTTCGCCTGCCTCCTCAGCATGCACTGTCTATTTCTAGGTATGCTTCTTATGAACTTATTCCAGAGATTTTCTGAGAGAGGTCACTTGTGAATAGAGGACATTTTTATTTTTAGCTACGTGTGAATCTTCCAATAGAAAGTGTTTTCTTATTGTTAATGTATGTTTAGTTATTCGTGAAATCTAGCACTTATAGTTTCTATAAGATAGGTATTTATTCCCACTTCCACTAAATAATGAATGAATATGTATTTATTTAATAAATTGGTTAGTTCATTCCTTAAAATACCATTCATAAGGTAAATTTTCCAATGAAAGCAATAATTTTAGTTATACAAGTAATATACGTTTTATAATTCAACTAGGAGTTATACATGATTTAACGTATCTCAATTAGCTCTTAATAATGGTCTTATTTCACACTTTATCTATTACTTATAAGCAAGGGTGTTTACCTTATATTACCCTTACTTAGCTTACTACTAGTTGTTCTTTTGATTACCTAGTTGGCTTTCACCTTTCTTTGAAAATGCACAAAATTCAAAAGTGATTTAAGAGTCAATGATGTTTGGTTTATTTTATATATATATGAATATATATATATATATATATATATATATATATATATATATGTATGTATATTATTACCTTATTTATATCCTATATATGTAATAAGATCTGATATTGAGAATGTCTACAAGGTAATACCCTTCGCATATGCAAGAACCCCTAAAGAAAACTGAAATTGTGCAGAGTTGGCATGGACCCCAGATATATTTTATTCTCAGATATAACAATTAGATTACCTGAGTTTTGCATAATAAAATTCCACCCTTTTTATAATTTCTCTCCAAATCCTTAAGTCCAATTTAAAATCCTGCTATGAACTCCGTTTTTAACCAAGGATCTTGTATTTGGCCTTTGTAAGAGAAATTGTTCTTGGAACCTTGATATTTACATAATACCCTACCAAATACTAAATCAAAATGCAACCATATCCTGCAAAAAGATCATTAGGACTTCATGAAATATCAATCAGAAAGAGCTATAATAGGTGGAAATGATTTCCACTTAAGATGGAAGATTCCTAGCTAGGGTGGTAAGGAATCTAGCGAACCTAGAGTGAGGCCTCACCTGAAACCCTGTAAACGAAGTCACTTGAGCTCCTCACCCTATTTCCTCACCAATAGAAAATTATATGATGGTATTCCTGTTATTTAATCTTTGTGATTCCTATCTTATTTCTATTCTTTATATTGCATAAGGTTGGGTGTATAGTCTTGTTATTTAATCTACAAAATTGCAACTTTATGAACTGAACATTTTTTTTAAATGGTTTTTCATATAATGGGTATGTTGTAACTATTATCAAATGGTTCAAATTGGTCTTTATTGTGTGGGTTCCTTGAGCTAATTCAGGGCCCTTTTCCCAAGGATTATTGATTTGTAAGAGAAACTGTATTCTACTCCTTGGCTTGTACAGAGATCCTGAGGCATTATACATATAAACTATCATGTTCTTTTGGCCTCTTATCCAACTCAACTATATTATCTTTCCAAATGGAGACTTGGGCAACCTAATTTCTTAACTAGGAAGTATAACCTTCTTATCTTAGAGTTTTCATGCCCTCATAATTGCTTTCTATGTCCTGTCTTTAGGTCCTTTACAAATTTATATTACTTCCATAGGTTTATTTTATTGTTTCATTTCATTATAGTTTTGATGCCCCCACAATTTATTTATTTTCTTTGTCTAAAGGTCCTTTACAGCTTTATCTTACTATCATAGGTTGCTTTTATTGTTTCATTTCATTAGGTCTGACTATCAGATTAATTCCTCTAGGCATTGAATGATCATTAAATACATCATTAAATCATATAAATGTTTTATATATAATCTGAATCTCGATAGAGAATTTGGATTCATAACTAAAAAAGATGCAATAATTTTTTGTATATCAATGTCATCAGTGTTGTGATGAGATATAATTCTGATTAGACTTAGCAGTCTTTTGATTTGATGATTCAATGATTTTTAATGTGATTTAAGAGTCGTTGATTCCTGGTTTATTATATATATATATATATATATATATATATATATATGAAAATAAATAAAATACAAATAGATTCTTATATTATTTATATGCTCTATATTGTATAAGGTTGGGTGTATAGTCATGTTATTTAATCTACATAATTGCAACTTTTTGAACTCAACGTTTGTTTGAAATGGATTTTCACAGAAGTATGATGTAATTCATAACCATTGGTTCAAATCTATATTTATTGTGTTTATTCCTTGAGCAACTTCAAGGCCCTTTTCCTGGGGATAATTGAGTTGTAAAAGAAACTATCTTCTGCTCCTTGTCTTGTACAGAGATCCTGAGGCATTCTACCTATAAACCATCATGTTATTTCGGACTCTTATCCAACTAAACTATATGCTCTTTTAAAATGGAGACTTGGATAACTTGATTTCTTAACTGGGTAGTATAACCTTCTTATCTTAGAGTTCTCATGCCCTCACAATTTATTTCTTTGCTTTGTCTTAAGTTTCTTTACATCTTTATCTTACTTTCATAGGTTTCTTTTATTCGTTCATTTCATTAGAGTTTTCATGCCCTCACAATTGTTCTCTTTGTTTTGTATTAAGGTCCTTTACAACTTTATCTTACTTTCATAGGTTGATTTTATAGTTTCATTTCATTAGGCCCGATTGTAAGATTAATTTCTCTAGGCATTAAAGGATCATTAAATACATCATTAAATGATAGATGTGTTTTGTATATAGGAGATTTATCTTATTTTCATAGGTTTATTTTATTGTTTCATTTCAGTAGAGTTTTCATGCCCTCAGTTTTTGTCTTTGTTCAATCTTAATGTCCTTTGCAACTTTATCTTACTTTCTGAAGGTCCTTACATCTTTATCTTACTTTCATAGGCAACTTTTACTATTTCATTTCATTAGGTCTGATTGTAAGATTAATTCCTATAGGCATTGAAGCATCATTAAATACATCATCAAATCATCAATATGTTTTGTATATATTCTGAAGCTCCACGGAGAATTTGGACTCATAACTAAAAAATATGCAAGATATTTTCATATAGCAATGTCAGTAGTGTTCCAATGAGATATAATTTTGATTAGACTTAGAGTTATTTCGATTTGATGGGTCAAATATTTCTAAAGTGATTTAAGAATCAATGATGCTTGGCTTATTATTATATATTAAAATAAACAAAAGACAGATAGATTCTTATCTTATTTATATGTTGTATATTGTATAAGGAAGGGTGTATAGTCATGTAATTTAATCTCTATGATTCTTATCGTATTTATATGATCTATATTGTATAAGGCTGGGTGTATAGTCCTATTATTTAATCTAGAGAATTTCAACTCTCTGAACTGAACGTCTGTTTGAAATGGATTTTCACAGAAGTATGTTGTAATTATTATCCATTGGTTCAAATATGTCTTTATTTTGTCAGTTTCTTGAGTAGCTTCAAGGCCCTTTTCTTGGGGATAACTGAGTTGTAAAAGAAACTATATTTTTCTCCTTGGCTTGTACAGAGATCCTAAGGCATTATACCTATAAAATACTATGTTATTTTGGCGTCTTATATAGCTCAAGTATATTCTCTTTCACACTAGAGACTTGGGCAACTTGATTTCTTAACAGGGCAGTATAACATTCTTACCTTAGAGTTTTCATGTCATCACAATTGATTTCTCTATTCTGTCTTAATGTTCTTTATATATTTATCATACTTTTATAGGTTGATTTTATTGCTTCATTTCATTAGAGTTTTCATGCCCTCGCAATTGCTTTCTTTGTTCTTTGTTAAGGTCCTTTACAACTTTATCTTACTTCCATAAGTTGAATTTATTGTTTCATTTCATTAGGCCTAATTGTAATATGATCTCCTCTAGGCATTGAAGCATCATTAAATAAATCATTAAATCATCAATATGTTTCGTATATAATAGATTTATCTTACTTTAATAGGTTTCTTTTATTGTTTCATTTCATTAGAGTTTGCATGCCCTCACAATTTCTTTTTTTTTTTTTTATCTTAATGTCCTTTACAACTTTATCTTACTTTCATAGGCTACTTTTACTGTTTCATTTCATTAGGACTGATTGTAATATTAATTCCTCTACGCATTGAAGCATCATTAAATACATCATTAAACCATCGAGATGTTTCATATATAATGTGAAGCTCCATAGAGAACTTGGATTCATAACTAAAATGATGCAAGCAATTTTTGTATAGCAATGTTAGCTATGTTCCCATGAGATAGAATTCTGATTAGACTTACCAGTATTTTGATTTGATGAGCAAGTTATTTTGAATGTTCGAATTCAATCATCTTGGTTATATATATATATATATATATATATATATATATATATATATATATATATATATATATATATATATATATATATATATATATGAAAATAAATAAAAGACAAATATATTATTATCTTTTTTATATCCTCTATATTGTATAAGGTTGGGTGTATAGTCCTTTTATTTAATCTTTGTGATTCTTATCTTATTTATATGCTTTATATTGTATAAGGCTAGGTGTATAGTCTTGTTATTTAATCTCTGTTAAATGTGGCTTTGTCTTTCTATATTTACATAAAGATGTAAGAAATTTTCGTATAACAACGTGAGTAGTGTTCTGATGAGATAGAAATATGATTAGACATAGCAGTATTTCAATTTAATGATTCAATCATTTTTAAAGTGATTTAAGAGTCAGTGATTCTTATTTTATTATATATATATATATATATGAAAATAAATAAAATACACATAGATTCTTATCTTATCTATATGCTCTATATTGTATAAGGTTGGGTTTATTGTCCTTTTATTTAATCTCTGAGATTATTATCTTTTTTATATGCTCTATATTGTATAAGGCTTGGTGTATAGTCCTGCTATTTAATCTGTACGAAATGTGGTTTTGTTTGTCTCTCTATATTTACATAGTTTTGTATGAGAAAACAATGATTTTTTTTTTTAATTAAATAAATGCATTTGGAGTAGCTCTCAAGTCTATATAATTTTTCTAATTTGTTTGTTTGTCTATATTTACATAATTTTGTATCAGAAAATAATGATCTTTTTTTCAACTAAAGAAATGCATTTGGATTAGCTCTCAAGTCTATATAATTTTTCTAATTTGTGTGTCTTTTTTTATTTACATAATTTTGTATCAGAAAACAATGATTTTTTTTTTCAATTAAAGAAATGCATTTGGAGTAGCTCTCAAGTCGACCATTTTTTTAATTTTTATGTTTGTGTGTATTTACGTAATTTTGTATCAGAAAACAATGATTTTTTTTATTTATTAAAGAAATGCATTTGGAGTAGCTCTCAAGTCTACATAATTTTTCTAATTTTTCAGACTGAGCCAGAATGCAATATGCATAAGAGAGCTAATACTTGGTTAAGAAATGAAATGATATCTTTTTATATTTAAGAAATGAAATGATATCTTTTTATATTTTGCAGAGTTGAATGTGCTCTCTGCTTAATCTAATTTTTCATGCTCACTCATGGACCTCTAAACTTCAACCATCTCTTAAAGTAAACCTGAGAACATGATTCCAAGTACCAAATAAAAAAAAATTTGAGAGGCTACATGATATTGACATTGACACCAAATTAGACTAGATATGTTTTATAAGTGACCAGAAGAGTGTACTATACATAACAGAACTAATACCTAGCCAAGGAAAGAAATGATATATTTTTATATTTTGTAGAGTTGAATATGTTATCCACTTAATATCATTTTTCATGCTCACTCATGCACCTATAAATTATAACACCATGTGAAGGAACACTGGAGAATATAAAAAACCAAACAACAAAATCAACATCCATCCAAAATTATTGCCTAAATTATCATTCCTTTTCAAAATCCATTTGAAATTAGCATTACTCATCAAACTCGACAAAGTTAATTTCAATATATGATATTACTTGTCAATCTCAACAAAGTTATGTTTCAATATAGTAAATGTATGACACATTCCATAGGACTCGGATGATGATTCGGTGGTGTAGTTCTCAATTTTGAGACCTATGGAGACTAAACCTCTCCACCTAACAATTGGACCGATTGCATTATGGCTAGGATGTGTTCTTACTCAATTAGCCCCTGTCCTTTTTAACATCAAGGATGATTTCATAATCACATGTCTATCACCTTTGTAAATTTTTTTTAAATAAATGTGTCTGTCACCTCATAGGTGTCCACTATCACCTAATCGACCATAATGGCTAGGATGTGTTGTTACTCATTTAACCCCTGTCATTTTTAACAATATCACCTCAATATGTGTTGTCCACTATCACCTAACCAAGCATAATGGCTAGGATGCGTTGTTAGTCATTTAGCCCCTGACCTTTTTAACAACAATGATGATTTAAAAATCACATGTCTATCACCTTTAGCTAAATGTGTCTATCACCTCATAGGGTTACACTATCACCTAAGAAACCAACCATAATGGCTAGAATGTGTTGTTGCTCATTTAACAACAAGGATGCTTTCAAAATCACATATCTATCACCTTTACAAAACTTATAGCTAAATGCAAGGATTCTTTCAAAATCACATGTCTATCACCTTTATAAAACTTATAGCTAAATGCAAGGACATGTCATTTCTCCCATAAAATTTAAGGCATTTTCTAGTGTTTACTTATAGCTAAATGCAAGGACATCTCATTTATCCCATAAACTTTAAGGCATTTTCTAGTGTTTCCCATGTACATGTCATTTCTCTGATAAATTTAACCATGTACATGTCATTTCTCTCATAAACTTAACGATGTACATTTCATTTCTCCCATAAACTTAATCATGTACATGTTATTTCTCCCATAAAATTTAAGGCATTTTCTAGTGTTTTTGGAAACCATGTACATGCCATTTCTCCCATAAATTAACCATGTACATGTGTCATTTCTCCCATAAACTTTAAGGAATTCACTAGTGTTTTTGGAAACAATGTACATATCATTACTCCCATAAACTTTAACCATGTACATGACATTTCTCCCATAAGGTTTAAGGCAAACAATGTACATGTAATTTCTCTCATAAACTTTAAGGAATTTGCAATACACTTTAAGGGATTTGCAATAAGTGTTCATTTAATATATTTTTAAGGAATATTCTACTGCTTTTCAAAACCATGTACATGCCATTTCTCCCTTAAAATTCAAGGAATTTGGAATAAAATTTAAGGAATTTGCAATAAATTTTCATATAATATATTTTTAAGGAAAATTCTAGTGTTTTTGAAACCATGCACATGTCATTTCTCCCATAAAATTTAAGTCATTTTCTAGTGTTTTTGGGAACCATGTATGTTAGGTCCCTATATTACTAGTGTAGCCACTTATTGTTGGTAGTGTAGACCTCTTAGTGTTATTGTTGTACCCATGTAGCCCCCATATTGTTATTATTGTTCCCCATAAACCCCACTATTGTTATTGTTGTGCCCTTAAATTATTATTGTTAGGTCGGTTATGATTATATCGTGACCCCATGGACTCCTATATATAGAAAGGAGGTTTTTTCATTTGAATGATCCAATAAATTTTCATTTACAATGTAAAAGAGATTTCCCCCTCGAAGTCATTGATTTTTAAGGTGTTGATCTCTCCTTTCTTCTATTTTGGTAGCTAGTTTCATAACATTTCGTATCAAAGCTTTTGATTTTAGGGTTTCGCTGCTTCAAATAGGTCATCTTGGATTTTTTTCTATAACTATTTTTCTACGAGGCTTCAGAACCTGAAATTTTTACCACATGGAGATTCAATCGTGATTAAACTATTGTAAAAGTTTCAGATCTTAGTTCTCTATAGTTTTAGATACATGATCTATGGAAGTTAGGTTTTTTGCAGACTCCTGAATTTCATCTCAAAGAGGTGACATTGGAAAAATTGTCATAACTCTCTCTCTCTGAGCATTACATTTGAATATTTTAAGTGGAAAAAATTACATGGAATGTAGTTTTCTTTGTATCAATTTCAGTCTCGAAGGAGGAAACAATAACACATGGCACACCATACAAGTTCGCTCCACTGAACCAATCCATAACTAGGTCATTGTGGGATATTGGGCATAACTTTGTTTTGAAGAGTCCAAATAAGGTCAGACCCATGGCATTAGAAAGAAGATTTAGAGGGCTACTACAACATTTAATTTCATATATTAAAGTTTTTAAATCACAGAGATAATTCTGTTTCAATATCGATCTCCTCAAAAGAAAAAAAAAGGTGTGTATTTCTTTCAAATTGCATAAGTCTTGTTTAAAAAAACAATTTGAGGTGATTCCAAGGGCATATTGAAGCATAGATATTAGTATTGGGTTCTAAAATTCCCCATCAAATGAATTAAACACCCACTAAGCCTTCAGAAGGCTCTACTATGACTCATGGAGAGGAATAAGTTCAACATGATGTATCAAAATTACAAGAGCAAGTGCACCAAATTTCGCTCTCGCAAAGAGAAAAAAAAAATGAAATAGGAGTTTTGAAGAAAGGCATGGAAGCCAAGATGGATGGTTTGAAGAAATGTGTGGAAGCTAAGATGGATGGTTTGAAGAATAGCATGGAGGCTAATATGGATGACATCGACGAAAAAATGAAATACAACCTAGAAGACTTGAAGAATGATCTAAAAGAAGTCATGGAAGGTTTGAAGGAAGGTTTGACAAAGTCGATACAAGAAATTATTCCTAGTGGTGAAAAGATAGTAGAGGAAACTCATGATGAGAACAAAATAAATATTAATCATGATTCCATAAGCTCTAATGTTGAATTGAATACCCACAATATTCAAAATATCGATATTGGGAAGTTTGATGGCAAGGATCTTGTAACATGGATACTACAGATGGAGCAATAATTTAATCTCAATAATGTGCAAAACACACAAAAGGTATGCGTTGCAACTTTATATTTAGAACAAAATACATTTGTATGCAATCGATGGATTTGCTCCCGTAAAAAAGTTGTCACTTGGTCAATTTTTACGGAGGAAATGGTAGCACATTATGAGGATACAAAGAGAAACACCTTCTTCAGCCAATTGATGAATCTAAAAAAAAAGGTTCAGTGGTGGAGCACATTGAGGACTTCCAAAAATTTAATATAAGGGTAGCAGATACTCCAGAGGAATATATGATTTATGTCTTCATAGGGACTTTAAAGGATAACATCCAACATGAGGTTCGCCTTTGGGAACATGATTCATTAGAGAAGGCATTCACATTGGCAAGAAAAATTGAATGTAAAATTATGGTGACAAGGAAGCCTACCAGTCACATCTATATAGAAGAAATTATTGCTACTCCTAGACTTCCACAACCTACAAGTTTGACACCACAACAATTGGAAGAAAAAAGAGCAAAAGGGCTTTGCTACTATTGTGATAACAAATACACTAAAGGTCATAAGTGTGTCGAAAATAAATTATTTTACATAGATTCTGAAGAGGAGGAAGAAAATTGTTGGAACACCTAATCCTACATGGGTAGGTGTGGAATGTGAAAAGTCACAATGGAGTCCAAGCGACCTTGGAATATGAAACCAAGAGTCACACCATTGTACTATAAATGTACATATTTGTATAATGGAAAAATAAGAAAGCCTCACGCTTATCCTTCATTGTGTGTTGAGTTTCTTGTGTGGTTGTTCATCTTTCTCATACACCATGTGTGTGTTTAACATGGCGTTTGACATGGTATCCGAGCGGGTGATTGCAGGCCCTGCTCCAACTTGAGTGAGCCATTTTTGTTTATGTCCTCTGCATATCTGCAAAATTCTTGGCATTTTTGCAACATTTAGAGAATTTCTACAACAGTCATTTTTCCGCATTCAAAATCCTTGGCAGCATTCAGAATTTTTTTTTGAAGAAGAGCAGCACTGGTTTTGAAGAAAAGTAGAGTTGTACATCTGAAGGTTTTCTCACTTCTCATTATTCCTGCAATTTCTATTAAATTCTACATTTTGAAGAGCAGCTGAAATACTGTTTAAATTGGGTTTTTGAAGAAGTTTCTGGGTTTTTACTGCTAAAATTTTCTAGAATTTTTTTCATTTTTAAAGTCTATTTTCCTGCTGTTGGGCTACTGGAAATATTTCTAAGTTTTCATTGAAATATTCCTGAGTTCTGAAAATTTCTAGTTCTTCATTTATCCAATATTCTGCTACTGGAAGAAAAAATACTCTACTCTTCTGTTTTAAAATATAAAAATTAAAAAAAATTAAAAATTAAAAAATTAAAAAAATTAAAAAATCTACACTCTACACCCCACGGCCTGTGTAAAATCCCACCCACACTGCATCACTCACCAGCGCTCCCCCACTCCTATGCCACTACTCTATTTCACCAGCGCTCCCCCACTCGCCTTAACCCTCTACTCGACCTCACTCACATACCTCTCGGCGTACCCCAACTCTAGGCCACTCCCAAACCTCACAGTCTGCATCCTCCCTACCTCCCACTCGCTATCCATCTCCCTTACACTCTTGGCTGCCCCATCTCTTACGACCTCCTTACACACACTCCTCACAACCCGACTTCCCTTCCTGCCCTCGCTCTGCGCACCACCGGCTCATTCCCCTCCTCTGCCTACGGCCCTCTCCAAACCCCTTCTCCTCCCTACCCTACACCTACACTGATCTACCCCCTTCCTAAGCAGCCTACGCTACCCCTTATCTCCTCACAATCGCCCCTTCCATCCTCTCCTTCGAAATCACTACACCCTCCCCTTCCTACAACCCCTCCATCCTACGCTATACGCTCACCGCCACTCCACTCTTTCACCTTTTAAATTTGTTGTTTATTTTAAATTTAAATTTCCCCCTCCCATTTTTATTAATCCCTGTTTTTAGAATCTGCATACTTTCCATTCCCCTCATACGCTCAGTCCCCCACCCTCCATTATTTTAATTCTATTTTTTCCTTTTTAATTTTTAAAAATTAAAAAAAAAAAATTCCCACCACCCTCCTTTTTTTTAATTTATTAAATTCCCTCCCATTTCTGTTACCATTTCTTTTCTCATTTTTTTAATTAATTTCAAAATATTAATTTATTTTTTAATTAATTAAAAAAAAAAACAGTAGAGAGAGAGAGGAAAAGAAGACATGAACAACAGAAAGGAAGAGGAAAAGGCATAATGAGAAAATGATAAATTGCCTACATAAAGGAGAAAAGAGAAGATTTCCATTTTTGTATTTGTGGCATATACAAGAGGGTGATTTTCTAAAGAAATTTACATGTGAAGACTATTTTCCATCATTTTTAGGTAGCTCTTTGAAGAAAAAATTGAGTTGCCTTAAAGGCCTCTTGCACAAGTGTTTTCAGCGGCACATTTACAAAATATTTTTGTAGAGATATTGACATTGTATTGTGAGTGGAATTTGCATCTTCTTCATAGTTGTAATCAGTACTTGAGTTGTTGAAAAATTGTTGATTTCCCTCCATCATTTGAGGAGCATATTTTGTACTTTGAGATTTCCATAGTTGGAATTTCTCCTGAGTCATTTGTATTTCTTGTTGAATCACATTGTAAACGGGTGAATTTTCGGTTGAAGCCGACGCCCTTTTATTTTTTGAGCCTAATTTGTTTAAAATGGCTAAAATCAATGAGGTATTAGAGTTTTTGAATAAACTCATTCATTCCAATGTTGATGACATGATAAAAATGAGCAAGAATGCTCTTTGTAATATTCAAAGTTGTTTGCAAGATGCACATGAAAAGATTGAGTTTTTGTAGTTGGAATCTCAGCTCCAACAAGATGAACTTCAACAAAAGAGTCACCATTCTGAACCTGTTTCTGTTCAGAATATTGTGAAGGACTCTCATCAAAAGAAACAAGATAAAGTTCTAGTTGATCCACATTCAGTTCCTTGTACTAGAGCAGATGTACATGTAGATGCAGCAGTTCAACCTGCACTTCTCAAGCCCATCATCAGACCTTGGGAAGAGCATGTCCACAACAAGCACATGATTGGTCTTGGATATGACAAGGATGTGTCCTTTCATATTCCAGACTACACCAATCTCAGTCAATTTCAGAGTGTCGGATTCATGTATGACAGTTCACCTGCAATTGTTCCAGATCTTGTTTCGCTTCCACAACAACAAATTGTAAAATGCCAACACTGTGATCGAGTTGGCCATATGAAATATCACTATAATCACTGTGGTCGGAACACTCATTCTTCAGACAGATGCTTCGGACACAACCTTCCTGCAAGAACCAAGATTCATTTTGGATGGATCGCTTCTTGGAAATGGGCATCAGCAGCCAAGAAGATGTTTACAACACATGCTAGAACTTGCTCACAGATATTGAGAAAAATTGCAGTTGATTTTTCGCCATCATCTCACCTTGTCCCTGACAGGGGGGAAATGGTGGTCATGTACAAGCTTCGACATCAAATCAAGCGAGCCTGAGCCACAATCTCTCATTCCATTTTCAGAGTTGTAGCCATAGACATAGCATTCCAAGCGAGCCTGAGCCACAATTCGTCATTCCAGATTCAGAGATGTAGCCAGAGACACGGATTCCCATGAGCAAGCCTTTGGTTGGTGGACAACCTTAAACCATCATTTTTGGTTGATGGACAACCTAAAACCATCACAGGTAGTAGACCTCACTTCTTTTAGGTCGAAGGTCTCCCTTTCATATATGAGGGACACTTCCTCTATCAGAAGCCTTTAGCTTCTTGCCAGCTTTGGTTGAGTTCCAGGAAATGCTTCAAGCGTTCCAGAGTTTTTGGTAATCCTAAAACCATCACAGGTAGTAGACCTCCCTTTTTTTAGGTTGAAGGTCTCCCTTTTTTTATGAGGGACAATTCCTCTAGCAGAAGCTTTTAGCTTCTTCTCAGTTATGGAAGAGTTCCGGGAACTGCAACAAGTTTTGTGTTTCAGTGTTGGTGGTCATCCTTAAACCACCTCTTTTTTCCAACATTTTAGAGGGTTGATTCAGCCCAAGTGCTGCCATGTATACTTTGCAGATTTGTATTACAACTCTCTTCTTGGACTCACACATACCCCTTCAGATTAAGGGGGGATGTTGGAACACCTAATCCTACATGGGTAGGTGTGGAATGCGAAAAGTCACAATGGATTCCAAGTGACCTTGGAATATGAAACCAAGAGTCACACCATTGTACTATAAATGTACATCTTTGTATAATGGAAAAATAAGAAAGCCTCATGCTTATCCTTCATTGTGTGTTGAGTTTCTTGTGTCGTTGTTCATCTTTCTCATACACCATGTGTGTGTTTAACATGGTGTTTGAAAAAAATAAACTAGAAACTTCAAAAGAAGAGGATATACATGAGGAACCAACTCTAGATAAAGAAGAAATGAGTTTGACCATATCCTGTAATGCATTGGTAGGAATTACCACTCCTCAAACTCTCAAGGTAGAAGGACATATCTAGAAGAAATATGTGATAGTGTTGCATTAGGGGAATTTTGAGGTCTAAAATGAGCCTCCTAAGGATATTATAAAATAATAGTGGAAAGAATAAAATAATATTTGATTAGATCATCAAATTTTAGAATGAAAAAATAAAAAAACTACTTTTTCAACTCATATTTTGAACTTATCTCCCTAAGGTTTTACTCAATTTTCGAGCAAGAATACTTACTGGATGAAAATTTTAATTCCTCATCCAAGAAGTACCCATTTTTCATACTTTTATGAACTTTTATACACGAAAAATGAGAAATGCATAAAAAATGTGTTTGCGATCACACTTTTTTATGTATTTCTCATTTTTCGTGTAGTAGAGACCATCAATAGTATGCAACATGCATACTCCTTTGATGAGGAACTCAATTTTGCATCAAATGAGTATTCTTGCTCGAAATTTGAGTAAAAACCTAGGGAGATAAATTAAAAATAAGAGTTGAAAAATTAGTTTTATAATTTTTTAATTTTTTAATATTTTTACTTTTTTACTCCAAAAATGGTGAAACACCCCCCATGGTTGACATCATCATATTGAATCCTGTTTGTTCTTATAAAGTTATTTTAGTTGTAGATTTTTCTTAGGAGGCCCATTTTAGACCTCAAAACTTCCCTAATTGATTGATTTTTGTATTACCCATAATTTTATTCATTGTAAGGTAGCCAAGGAATTGAATTTCTTCCTATACCGAGCACCAGAGTGTCAAGTGATGGTTGCAAATGGAGGAGCTATAAATTTCTCTGGAAAATTCCATAATATCAAGCTAGCCATGGGGGAGTATGTATTTAATTCTATAATTCTTTCCATTCCAATGGGCAGTGTCGATGTTGTACTAGGAGTACAATGGTTACATTCTTTGGGGATGGTAGCTTTCAATTTTCAAGAGGTTTTCTTGAATTTTTTTTTAGAAGAAAAGTAAGTTAAACTACGGGGTATCCCAGGGAATCTGGAAAAGATAATAAGCTCTAATGTCATGAAAAACCATATAAAGAAATAGCAAGGAGGCGTAATTGCAAAATTATGCTCACTAGAAGTTCCAACATCAAAATCATCTATTTCTCGAGATCTCCAATAATTCTTGGACAATCATTCCAAGGTGTTTGAAAATCACAAAGAAATCCCACCTATTCGTGATAATTATTATGCTATTCATTTGATTCCATGAATTTTTCCTCCAAACATCAGGCCTTAGAGATATCCTTATGTCCAAAAGAGAAAAATTGAATGTATGATTGCAGAAATGTTAGAGGTTGGTATAAGTCAACCTAGTCAAAGTTTTCTCTCTACTCCAGTAGTATTAGTGGACAAGCTCACTACTAAAGATAAGTTTCCCATTCCTGTGATTGATGAATTATTGGATGAATTACATGGAGCAATTTATTTTACCAATTTGGATCTTCATTCAGGATATCATTAAATTAGAATGAAGACTGGAGATATTCTAAAAACAACATTCCGAACTGATTAGGGTCATTATGAATTTTTGGTAATGTATTTTGGCCTTAACAATGAGCCTTCTACATTTCCAGGGTTCATGAATTCCATTTTCAAACCCTTCCTTAGAAAATGTGTGTTAGTATTTTTTTGATGATATACTAATCTACAACGGGTCTTGGAAGGATCATTTACAACATGTTGACAAGGTGCTCAAACTATTGGAAGGATCATGTTCAACATGTTGACAGGGTGCTCTAACGTTAAAATAATCTATTTCTCTAGATCTCCAAAAAGTCTTGGAGAATCATTCCAAGGTGTTTTAAACTCTCAAAGAAATCCCACCTATTCATGATAATGATTATGCTATTCATTTGATTCCAGGAAGTGTTCCTCCAAACATCATGCCTTACAAATATACTTATGTCCAAAAGAGAAAAATTGAATGTATGATTGCAGAAATGTTAGACGTTGGTATAATTCAAGTTATTCAAAGTTATTTCTCTATTCCAGTGGTATTGGTGGACAAGAAGGATGGATCATGGCGCATGTGTCCAGATTATAGGGAGATAAATAAGCTCACTACTAAAAATAAATTTCCCATTCCTGTGATTGATGAATTATTGGATGAATTACATGGAGAAACTTATTTTACCAATTTGAATCTTTGTTCAGGATATCATTAAATTAGAATGAAGACTAAAGATATTATAAAAACAACATTTCGAACTGATTAGGGTCATTTTGAATTTTTGGTCATGTATTTTGGCCTTACCAACGAGCCTTCTACATTTCAAGGGTTCATGTATTTCATTTTCAAACCCTTCCTTAGAAAATTTGTGTTCGTATTTTTTGATGATATACTAATCTACAACAGATCTTGGAAGGATCATGTTCAACATGTTGACAGGGTGCTCAAACTATTGGAAGGATCGTGTTCAACATGTTGACAGGGTGCTCCAACGTCAAAATCATCTATTTTTATAGATCTCCAAAAAGTCTTGGAGAATCATTCCAAGGTGTTTGAAACTCACAAAGAAATCCCACCTATTCATGATAATTATTATGCTATTCATTTGATTCTAGGAAGTGTTCCTCCAAACATCAGGCCTTACAGATATCCTTATGTCCAAAAGAGAAAATATGAACATATGACTGCAAAAATGTTAGAGGTTGGTATAATTCAACCTAGTCAAAGTTATGTCTCTACTCCAGTAGTATTGGTGGACAAGAAGAATGGATCATGGCGCTTGTGTCCAGATTATAGGGAGATAAATAAGCTCACTACTAAAGATAAATTTCCCATTCATGTGATTGGTGAATTATTGAATGAATTACATGGAGCAATTTATTTTACCAATTTGGATCTTTGTTCGAGATATCATTAAATTAGAATAAAGACTGAAGATATTATGAAAACAACATTTCGAACTGATTAGGGTCATTATGAATTTTTGGTCATGTATTTTGGACTTACTAATGAGCCTTCTACATTTCAAGGGTTCACGGATTCCATTTTCTAACCCTTCCTTGGAAAATGTGTGTTGGTATTTTTTGATGATATACTAATCTACAATAGGTCTTAGAAGGATCATGTTCAACATGTTGACAGTGTGCTCAAACTATTGGAGGAGAAACAATTATATGAGAAAACCTAGACATGTTTCTTTGGACTACAAGAGCTGGAATATCTGGGTCATATTGTATCTCACGAGGGTGTTAAGGTAGACCTTAACAAAATTAAAGCCATTAAGGAATGGAAAGTCCCCACAACCATCAAGAAGTTGCGAGGATTTCTTGGGTTAATAGGATATTACCGCAAGTTTATTAATAATTATGGGAGAATAACAACATCTCTAACAATATTATTGAAGAAATATGCATTTTCATGGACTCTTGAAGCAACTAAGACCTTTGAACATCTTAAAGAGGCAATGTGCCTAGCACTAGTGTTAGCTCTGCCAGACTTCACAAAAACCTTTATTGTGGAATGTGATGCCTCAGGAAATGGAATTGGTGATGTTTTAATGCAAGAAGGAAGACCCATTACTTTTTAAAGTCATCCAATCGAAGGAAAGTATTTACATAAAGCTATTTATGAGAAGGAAATGTTGGCAATACTACATGCACTAAAGAAATGGCGACCTTACCTAATGGGAAGACACTTCAAGGTAATAATTGATCATGATAGTCTTAAATATGTTTTTGAACAAAGACTATCTTTAGAAGAGCAACAAAAATGGGTCACAAAGATGCTAGGTTATGAATTTGAAATAATATACAAAAAGGGGAAGCTAAATGTTGTTCAAGACGCACTCTCAAGAAAGGATGAAGAGGTTTAAGCATTTATTTGTGCCATTTCTATTATCCAACCAGATTGGATAACCGAAGCAAGGGATGAATTTAAGAATGACAAAGAAGTGTGGACACTCATTGAAAAGTTGCAGAAATATCCTAGTCCATCTGATACATTTAGTTGGAAAAATTATTCCTTATGGTACAAAGATAACATATATCTTTATAAGAATTCCCAACTAAAACAAAATATTCTTTTGGAATTGCCCACATCTCCCTTAGGAGGACACTTTGGATTTTTGAAAACTTACCACGAGGTGAAGAAAGATTTTTTTATGGAATGACCTTAAATCTGATATTAAAAAATTTGTGGCAAAACGTTAGTTTTGGTAAAAAAATAAAGTTGAGAAAATTAAGACCTTCAGTATTCTACAGCCTCTATCCATTCGAGGTCAACATTGGGAGAATGCTTCAACGGAATTTATCACAATTTTACCTAAGTTTGAAGGAAAGAGTGTCATCATGGTGGTAGTTGATAGAACTACCAAGTATGCACACTTTTGTGCATTATCTCATTAATTTAAAGCAAGTAAAGTTGCTACAACATTTATGGAAACAATTGGAAAGCTACATGGAAACCCAAAGATTATTGTAAGTAAGAGAAATCCCATTTTTACTGGAAATTTTTGGACATAATTATTTTCTTGTTTGAGTACTCAACTAGCTCATATATCATCTTATCATCTTCAATCCAATGGGAAAACTGAGATATTGAACAAATGTTTAGAAGGATATATTCATTTTTTTGTATCTGATAAACAGACACAATGGGTCAAGTGGTTACCGATGGTTCAATGGTGGTATAACACTTCCTTCCATACTGCAACAAAAATGACTCATTTATGGCACTTTATGGATATCATCCACCATCCATCGCATCATCTTTAAAATAAAATTCTAAGGTTTAAGAAGTGGAATATCACATAGAGCATCAACAACAAGTTCTCCAACTCTTAAATGATAACCTAAATTTGTCACAAAATCGAAGGAAACAAAAGAAAGATCAACATCATAGCGAGAGAATTTTTGATGTAGGAGACTGGGTATTTTTATGGCTACAACCATACAAACAAATATCCCTCAAGAAAGCTAAGAAGGAGAATAAATTATCGCCAAATTACTTTGTTCCTTACAAGTTGTTTCAAAATATTGGTAATATGGCATACAATTTGGAGCTTCCTGCTTCATCTTGAGTGCACATATTTTTCCATGTTTCATGGTTAAAGAAGGTTATAGGTGAAAACATTCCAGTTCAAACAATATTTCCAGAACTTGATGAGGAAGGAAAAATCATATTGAAACCTGAAGCACTCACGGAAACATGAACTCGATAGCTATGAAATCAATCAATTTCAGTGTATCTCATCAAGTGGAAGAACTTACCCACTGAAGATTTGAATTCGGAGGATGAGAATTTTATACAGAAGCGTCCAGAGCTACTCAAGTGTTGAGGAAATTTGTTTTTGAAGGAAAGGGGAATTTTAGGTCCCAATATTACTAGTGTATCCCCTTATTGTTGGTAGTGTATCCCCCTTATTGTTATTGTTGTACCCCTGTAGCCCCCATATTTTTATTATTGTGCCCCATAAACCCGACTATTGTTACTATCATTCCCTTGCATTATTATCGTTAAGTTGGCTAGGATTATATTATGACTTGATAGAATCCTATATATATAAAGGATGTTTTTTCATTTGAATCATCCAAGAATTATTCATTTATGTAATGTGAAGGAGGTTTCCTCCTTGAAGTGACTGATTTTTAAGGCGTCGATCTCTCTTTTCTTCTATTTTGGGAGTTGGTTTCATAAAAATTTACATGTTATTTCTCCCATAAAATTTAAACAAACCATGTACATGTCATTTCTCGCATAAACTTTAAAGCGAACCATGTATATGTCATTTCTCTCATAAACATTAAGGCAAACCATGTACATGTAATTTATCCCATAAACTTTAAGGCAAACCATGTACATGTCATTTCTCCCATAAAATTTAAGGAAAACCATGTATATTCCATTTCTCCAATAAAATTTAAGTGATTTGCGATAAAATTTAAGGCATTTCAATAAATTTTCTCTTAATATATTTTTAAGGAAAATGCTAGTGTTTTTGGAAATCATGTAAATGTCATTTCTCTCATAAACATTAAGGCATTTGCTAGTGTTTTTGGGAACCATGTACCTGTCATTTCTCCCATAAAATTAACCATGTACATTTCATTTTTCCCATAAAATTTAATGCATTTTCATTAAACATTAAGGTATTTGCAATAAACGTTCATTTAATATATTTTTAAGGAAAATGCTAGTGTTTTCGGAAGCCATGTACATGTCATTTCTCCCATAAATTTTAAGGCATTTGCAATAAATTTTCATTTAATATTTGTTTATGGAAAATGATAGTGTTTTTGGAAACCATGTACATGCCATTTCTCCCATAAAAGTTAAGGCATTTTCTAGTGCTTTTGGGAACTATGTACATGTCGTTTATCCCATAAAATTTAAGGAAAACCATGTACATGTCATTTATCCCATAAAATTTAAGGAATTTACAATAAAAATTAAGGCATTTGCAATAAATATTCATTTAATATATTTTATTGAATTTGTTTTTCTTTGGAGATAAAAAATCCCACTAAACATGGTTGAAAAATGGACATTATGCATAGATGTTTCTTGCTATCCAAATTCATGGAAAAAAGTGATTACATATGTGCTTTGTAATATTTTGACTAACAAGGTCCTTCAAAAGAAAATGAATATACTGAGAAGAACAACAAAAAATAAAGCATATCATGTTTCATTGAGAGAAGGCTTGGGAATATCCAGGGAGTATGGATCAAATGGAATTGTAGTTTTTACCAATTCTCAACATGTGTGCAACTAGATGAAAGCCGTGTACCAAGTTAAGAAAGAGAGGCTAAAACAACTACATGGAAAAGCAAACAATATTATTAGATAATTTCAATTTTTTAGTATAAGACATTGTGCAGATGTTAATAAGATGTCTGGTGATCTACTGTGTGGGGAAATTCCAATTCAAGGTTCATATATCAAAGATGAAATAGTAGATTAATTAGTATTGTATAGGGAAATTTCAATTCAAGATTCATCTCTCAAAGAGGAATTAGTTTTGAGACGCTCTCCTTCAAAATTTATTGATGGATATTCTAACATATTATTGATATGTGTGTTTTTTTTACTCATAATGCCGCATTTTTAATGACCGTGTGTTTTTTGGATTATATACCAAGTGTGCTCTAACCATGTAAGGACAACTTGGTGAACTTTTTGTTTTATAAAATTAAAATGTGCATGACTTCAACATTTTTTTCTTTAAAGTGAGTTTTACATGTATTGGTTTGTGCTTTGAAAATTTTGTATTTTACATAATTTTTGTTTGTGCTCAACATTTTTGTACTAAATTACATCAATTTTTTGAATTATTTTGAATTTAATTTAAAAAGTGATTTTAAAAATAATTGTAAATGTTCATTGTATATGTATATGTATATATATATATATATATATATATATATATATATATATCATGGAGGATGAAAGGCTAACATCAATCGAATCCCATGCCTCTACGAGATAGAGGTATCAGGGATCGGGGATGTTCATCGTATTTATATTAAATGTGCATGTTTTTAAATGACATTTAAAAATACAATATTATCCCCATACATACATGTATACATGTGGAATTGATTTTTTTTTTGAATATATATAATTTTATCCCCATATACATATATGTATACATATGGAATTGATCTTTTATCAATTTTGGGAGTTAAATTAGTTTTTAATAAATTTCATTTTTTATTTTTTAGGAGTTCAGAGGAAAAGAGTATCTACTCCATCAATGGAGGCAGGCCATGGTACATGCAATATAATCAGTCATATCTATGTATTTTTATGTATGTATGTATTTTTGAATTGATTATAAATTCATAATTTTTTATGAATCTTTCCTCTCGTTGCATGAGGCGGTGGTGGTACACATTCCCCTAGTGGCTAATCAATAGGTGATTTCCAATTGCGTGAGGGTGGTGGTATGCATTTTGTTGGTGGCCAATCAATGGGTGGTCATGTTGTTTCTCAACCAATGGGTGGGTTCCAATCGATGGGTGGTCATGTTGGTCATGCTAATTATCAACCATCTCAGGGTGGGCATGATGTTGCCCGACCATCTCGAGGTGGTTATCAATATGAATAGTATTTTCATTCAATTATTAATTTGTTTTAAATGATTTATACAATTTTTTTATGGTTAAAAAAAATAAATTGTACAAATTTGTTCACATGTTTTTTATTTATACATGTAATTTTATATATTGATCCAAACGGTGAAAATGTTGTTCGAAAAAGATGTAGGCTAGACCATGTTATTTAAGAAGAAGGTTGTAAACCACCCACGACTTATCCTTCTGAAATTTTTGATTTACCTTGGGAAACAAACATCCAACAATTCAAATTACAAAGGTGTGAACATATTTATTCAAAATTGAAAGGTGTGAACATCTTTACTCAAAATTGAAGAAATATATTATGTCTTTGAAACTCCCTATTGAGAGTCGAGATAGCTTAGAAATAGTTACACAGTATTTAAGCAAACTTGTATATGTTTACAAAAATCTTGGGCCAACCACTAATACTTTTGTAGAAGTGATGAGGAAAATACAGGAAACAATGATGGGTTCTGATACATGGGATGATGTTAAATGGAGAGTTGCAAAATAAATGGCCAAATCTATGTTTAATTTCAAAGAAGGGCCGAAAATAAACATGTTAAAGGTGAAATATTTCAGGCACCCTGATATATATTGCCATTTTTATGATAGGCACCTTGCTGCCTATAGAAGACTACCATGGAATGAAGAGGTTCCTTTTTATTTTGAAAAATTATTTTATGCAGAATTCTTTTTTAGAATGAAACCCAATTATAATGACCTTCCCTCTAAATATTTTGGTCAGGGGAAAGGTCAATTATGTGACCATAGGGGAGCTAAGCGTGATTCTGTGTTTCCTCTCTCTAAGCCACCATTGGTAAATTGACATCTTCATGTGGAAACTTTGCGGTCAAATATGGATGCCACTTCTCAAATTAGTCGAGAAGCAAGGGATGCCATCATAGAAAATGTTTAGAGCGACCTTGGTGGAATTGATGTTTGTCTAAATCGACAAAGTGCATGAGAGAATGAATGTGCTAATTTTGTGTATCATATAGATGATGAAATAGACTACATGAGTATTGAAGATCTTTGAACATATGAAAATCATTGTCGCAATGGTTGGAAGGACTTAACTATTCATGAGGATGAGGGCATGGGATCGGTATGTGTTAATGGTTAGGGTTAATATTTTAATGCAATTTGTAATAATAACATATACATGTTTATTTGAATATGTTAATATAACAAAAATGTATCATATGTTCACCATTTTCAGTTAACATGCTTGATGAACGAAAAATTTGATAATATCACTGTCAAAGCTTCAAGCTCTCACAATCAAGATGGTTCTGACCATCAAGATGATATGTTGGAAAATTTTAGTGTTTTTTAAGTGTTCATGACGTTGATGTACAATTATTAATCTATTATTATATCGGTATCATGATGATATATTTTTAAAATAGATAATTGGGTACACATGTATGTATATAATTAAATGTTAACAGATTTAGATTTCATCTGATGTTTTCGTAATGGAGGCACCCTCTTCTTCCCTATTAGGAGATATGCCAAATCCACCATCACAATTACTCAATGGTTCACTTATGTTTTATAGTTATAAATTGAAGTGAAATTTTCATTAAAAAATGAGAGCTAGATCTCGAGTTATTTTACAGTTTTAAAATTTTTGAATTTTATGTTTGTGGAAATGATTTTCATTCAGAGCCACGCTCTTCTTCCCTATTAGGAGATGTGTCAAATCCACCATAAAAATTATTCAATTTTTCACTTATGTTTAAGTTATAAATTGAAGTGAAATTTTCATTAAAAAATGAGATCTAGATCTTGAGCTATTTCTGTAACACCCCCAATTCATGTGTTTGAATTTCAAAGTAGACATTTGAACTTTAATCCTAAGGGGAGTGGACCCCAAAGGATAAACATTTTGTGAATGTAATTAAAAATTTAATTGAGGAAATGAATAAAATAATGTGGTGCAGATTGACCAAAATGAGACTTATGAGATCACTTGCTAAATCCATGAGGATGGATGAGGCAAATATTTCCCCACAATCTTTCAAAAATCCTTGAAAGAAATTAATTTTAAATTTAGATTTTTGAGGAAAAATCTGAATTTCCCCAATGATGAGGAAAGTAGTTGGGAAGAGGTAAAAAAAGCTGGAAAAGCTGAGGAAAAGCATAAAACAGCTTTAAAGAATCCCTAAATTGGGAAGCCTAGGCAAACAAGAAGAAAAGCATCCTGAGATTCTGGACGCAGAATCAGAAACATGCTTTGGGGAACAATAGCTTAAATAAGCTGCTCTTGTACAGATTAGAGGTTGATCTATTTCAAGGAGAAGATCTCAGCTCAGGGGTGAGTTCTGGGGGAAAAAAGGACTCTAAGGTTGGGAGGTTGGTAAATTGCATGAGTGGTATGTCTATAAATTTATTGATGTTATATTTCATATAGTATGAATTGGCTACATATAAAAATTTGACTGTTTATTAGAATATCAATTCTACATTTAACAGAACTGATCATAAAGAAATAATCCATGAAATTCTGTATAGTTGTAGAATTGGAGTGGTGAAGCAGAATCCTACAGAGTCTCTAAACCAGTGATTGGTTTAAATCTGAGGATACTTAATAGTTTTCCATCGGAAAATTTGTGAATTTGTTTTAACCTTCTTCTATTCCTAGCATGATTCTAATATACACATACATGAGAGAGAATTTGAATTTCCTGTCTAATATTGGAAAATAGTAGGAAATGAATTGTAACTTACACTGAGCATGAGAAAACAGAAGGAGAGACTCTATAAACTGACTTCAGGGCCAACATACCATTCACATGTAATTATAAAATTAATGGTCAAGAAAGTTGTATGTAAGCAACACATGTTATAGCAGAGGAAAGCAACTGATAATTTACAAAAGACTGATCATAGACATGTAACTTATGGAACCATTCTAATATTATAGCATAATAAGTAAATACAAAGGATAGTTGAGTAAATATCCAACATGCATGTTCACCCCAGTCTGACATATTGAACTATATGTATTCTAGTCTTTCGTGATAATCCCATTCAAGAGGGTAAATTTGTAGATTATAAACCCCAATGTCCTCTAAACATAAAGACAGAAATGCAGGTGCATTCATCCCTGTAGACTATTTGGGATACATATTCTGTGCAAAGACATAACAAATTTATTCCTCAAGTATCTGCATAGAACTACAGTGTCATTCTATTATAAATGATCATATCACTCTGGTTATCTAAACTTCAGAAAAAAAAAACCAGGCGTTTAGACTTTAGGGTCAGTTTAATAAAACTGGAGGAATAAATTTAGAAAGTTTTGAATCACAATAATACTATTGATTTCATTCAGACATTTAAATTTTACCATCACAGAAATGAGGTTCTCCTGGAATAGGAAACTTTATATTACAGTACATTATTCACTCTAATGTCACCACAGTATGAATATAGTTATCAATTGCATGACCTGAGAGCCTAGAGGCAATAAACTACACAGAATGAAGAGTATGTGTAAAATATATATATATAAAAAAAAAAAAATTTAAATTGCCAAAAGTTAAGTATTAATTTCAATCAAGTCAAAACGAGCAAAGAGAGGGTACTGCTGTAGCATACTCATAAGAACAATAACCGAAATCAAAAGTGGGTATTATGAAAACCCAGAAATGACTGGTGTATATGTGAATATATGGTACAATTTTGAAACAACCTTATAAAGTCCCCTGAACAGAGCTTCATAAATATTCCGAGTGGGGATTTACTTATAGTTATAAAAATAATTACAATTGTATCATTACAATATTTAAATGTCAAAATATAAACCTTATAACTAGTAGCGAAGAACGAATTCCTTCTGACAGAGTTCGGTTAATACCGACCTGCAAGGAGCGAGTAAACAATTGTTAATATTTAAGGGAGTCACGTATCTCTGCAAGTGCGAAGGAGAGCACGACATTTACCTGCAAGGAAAAACCAACATCAATGAAACGCTGAAGATAGAGAGTAAAAATAACGTGAATCCAGTCAAAATGATAAATAAGGAAGGCGTATTACCTGGAGAGGGAGAAGCCCCTACTCCCTTATCAATCTGTCACAGATAACCATGGAATTATCATAAATAAAGGGTTACATTCAAGAATTGACTAAAAACGAGAAACCTCCAGAGAACGAACAAGTAGAAAATTATTTCTACGCTTGGTCAAACAACAAAGTTTCTAATCAGAGTGCCGAGGGTGTAGAATCCTTACGGCGCTGGATAAATGTACTCCTAACCAATTGCACTTGAGAAGAGGATTGGGCTACGAAGCCATGAGAGCCTGCGTAAAACCTTACTTTTGAGATGGCGCATCAGAATCTCCAAGGCTAGGTAAGAAAACCCAAGCTAATCAAGTTCCGAGAAAGGTGAACGCATATTCTCTGCAAAACAAATAGAGCCCTTCGTTATAATTATTCCAATAGCAGGAAATGATAATACAAAGTCGTAGTGCTGGAATGAAGAAAAACGTGAAGCTCTCAATCGGAAATGGCAGCCTGTGAAATAATAAACATATAGAGAGCAAAATTTTACAAGCGCTGGCAAAGGATCTTACCGATGGAAATTGTTAATGCACAGGAGTAAGGCGAAGCAATGAAACGAGTCACGCTAGCGGCCATGGCGTTGTCACTCCCGGTCCAGAGACAAACCAAACGAAGGGGGAGGTAAAAGAACTGCCGAGCCAAGACCAAGTTTGATTTATAACAGTGTGCCATGAATCAAAACAACAAACCCTAATAGCCAGATGCAATCCAAGTCGTCCACCTGGCGAGATCCGCATGGTAAATCCACAGATCGAGGAGTTAATAGGTAAGGTACCCCCTCTTTTCAAAAATTAATATGACAAGCAACGAATTAAATGCAGATCGATCTGGCCATACTGTGGAAAATCGCTTTGGAAACGAGGTGGAACGAAGCCAGTATTACATGGAACCAACACCACGTGATCACAACTGGAACGAGACCATCTATCACCCTTACAATGAGCGTTAAAACCTTATGGTGGCTCAGCGTGGAAGACAGATGGACGTCGTCCTTCAAATTATCATTTCACAAAATTCTAACTTGGAAATTACGTGGAGTTACATTTACTATGCCCAAATTCACAAAATTAATGATAAGACCTAAAGGAGAATGAAGGACGAATACCAAACTTGCATAGTTGGTAATTCCAATTCCGCCAATGTTATATATTTTATTAACAAAGGATAAGGGCCAACGACCGCTTGGATTTGTATACGTTCATGGAATTATATTAACATGGAACGCACATAGAACCAATCGAATTCCCCTCTATATAATTCGATTTAGAGTCCAAAGGTTATGATATAAAACGAAGATTAATATGGAAGTGAGGTGATCTAATAAGGACATTAGGTTATGTCAGATGTAATTATAATTAATATAATTATAATTATTACCAATCAAGTAAATTACAATATGGAAAGATAAAGTGGGGATGTGAATAGCAATTGAAAAGTAATAATTGTGTAAACCTGCAATGAAATGACAGAATGCCTCTTCCACATTAACTGGAAACGATGCAACCAAACAGAAAAAAAATTTGTGTGAATTGGGAGGTGTGACAAATGGTATCAGAGCCCACGTTACAAAACTGGGCTGGTGACATTGTGCTCACTGTTGCTGTGTATTCACTGTATAAATTTAATTATGTGGAAAAGAAAAAAAAAAAATCATTGTATTTTTTATTATTTCACTGATTTGTGTTGAGTGTGTACAGTGGTGCTGAAATTGAAGAAGGTGGAGAAATTTATGTTGATCTGCGTGATGAGGAAAATGCACCAGATCCAAATGCGCCCATGATGGCTATGTTGTGGGAATTGCAACAAGAGCTGGCGGAGATAAAAAGCCAGAATGACAGATTGTCATTAGCCAGTGAGGAGCAGGAAAATCTCATCAGGGAATTAACTTCGCGGAACATCCAGGAAGGCGAAGGTTCCGGAAAGAGGAAAACTGATGAGTCTGAAGATGAAGATGCAGTGATGCATCAATACAAACAGAAAAAGGAATTACAGGGGGAATTCCGGAAAATCAAGCCTCCCTCCTATGATGAGGAGAAGGAGGAGGATACGGAAGCTTGGTTATTGAACATGATCAAGTACTTCCAGGTCTATGAATATGATATCAATCTGAAGGCCAGATTAGTTGTTTATCAGCTACAAGGCAAGGCTACCTTGTGGTGGGAGGAGACGAAAATGGTGCATGCCATTGATGAAAAGACAGTCACCTGGGAAGATTTTCAGGTTAAGTTCAAGAACCACTACCTAAATGAACGTTACTATGATGATAAAGCAAAAGAATTTCATGAACTTAGACTGGGACAGCTCATTATAGATGAGTTTGTTACTAAGTTTACAAATCTGTTGAGATATGTACCCTACATAAGGGAAGAGAAGGCAAAAGTTGAAAGATTTCTAAATTGCTTGCCTACTGTATACAAAGAGAAAATCGAGTTTGACAACCCAAAAATAATGGACGAAGCTGTTAGAAAAGCCAGATTATGTTACAAACAGTTCAAAGGAAAATATGAACAAGGGAAAAGCTGGGTAAATAAAAATGAGTTCAAAGGGAGGAAACAGAAACCAGCCTATTTGAAAAATTTTGGCAGATACCATCAGCGGAAAAAGTTTAATAAACCCAACGAAAGCCAAACTGCTCAGTCCCAAGTAGCTTCCAAACAAATAGATGGAGACAGTAAAAAGGAAGGGACAGTCAAAATGAGAGAACCCCTGAAATGTTGGGGCTGTGGAGAACCCCATCTTTTGAAGGACTGTCTGCATCGAAACATTCAGATGCTCATGAGGGATCGGGAAGCGACAAGAGTAAATGATATAGCCAGAAATATACCAACTATCAGTGCAGCCCTAGAAAATCGGCAAGCAGAACATCATGAAACCATGGTGGAAATGGAGGGTAAGATTTCTGACCTATCTGTTACTATTCTGATTGATCCAGGTGCTTCTTTGAGTTACATTAGTCCCAAGATTGTAGAAAAATGTAACTTAAAAACTGAAGAATTTCAACAGTCATGGCTGGTACACCTGGCCACTGGAACTAAGAGAAAGGTAACACATAAACTGCCCAGAACAGAAATCAAATTAAATGAGCTTCAAACAGAAGTAAATTTGAACATTCTGCCCTTAGGGTCATATGATCTACTGATAGGAATGGACTGGCTGGAAAAGAAGAAAGCCTTGATGAACTTCTTGGATATGACTTTGCATTGTGTAGATGAGGAAGGGAAACCTTTTATTCTCAAAGGGAAACAAAAACCTATTTCTGTAAGACAGATTTCAGCATTGCAATTAAAAAGAACAGCTAGAAAAGGATACCAAGTTTATGCAGTACATGTGGAAGAAACAGAACAGAAAACTGAAAAAGAATTACTGGATGCGGTACCAGTAATAAGAGAATTCAAGGAAGTTTTCCCAAAGGAAATCCCTCATCTTCCTCCCAAAAGAGAGATTGTTTTCTCAATCGATCTGGTGCTGGGAGCAACACCTGTCTCCCGAGCACCTTATCGAATGAGTCCTCCTGAACTGATGGAACTGAAAATGCAATTGCAAGAACTATTAGACAAAGGGTATATCAGACCGAGTGTATCTCCGTGGGGAGCACCGGTGCTGTTCGTGAAAAAGAAAGATGAAACCTTTAGGATGTGCATTGATTATCGTCAACTGAATAAGTTGACCATTAAAAATAGATACCCTTTGCCTAGAATTGATGACCTTTTTGATCAAGTGAGAGGGGCTTCAGTATTTTTGAAAATTGACTTAAGAACTGGTTATCACCAGCTTAGAATTAAAGAAGAAGACATCAGCAAAACAACCTTTCAAACCAGGTATGGTCACTACGAATTTGTAGTCCTACCTTTTGGTTTGACAAACGCCCCTGCCACATTTATGTGCCTAATGAACAGTGTGTTAAACAAGTACTTGGATAAATTTTTCCTTGTGTTCATAGATGATATCTTAGTTTACTCAAAAAGTGAGGAGGAACATAAAGAACACTTGAGGATAGTATTGCAAACTCTAAAGGAAAATCAGCTATATGCCAAGTTTAGCAAATGTGAGTTTTATAAAGATAAGATCCAATACTTGGGTCATATTATTTCCGAACAAGGCCTTGCGGTTGACCCTGAAAAGATAAAGGCTATAAAAGAATGGCCTGTACCAGTGGATGTTTCAGCAGTAAGATCATTCATGGGGATTGCAGGCTATTATCGTAGATTTGTAGAAAGATTTTCTGCCATAGCACATCCCATCACATCATTACAAAGGAAAGGTGTCAAGTTTGAATGGACTGAAAAATGTCAAAATAGTTTTGACCAATTAAAACTGAAACTTACGATAGCCCCTATACTGAAAATTGCAGATCCTGATAAAGAATTTGTGGTATGTACGGATGCCTGTAGGGAAGGATTGGGTGGAGTCCTTTTGCAGGAAAATTCAGTTATTGCCTATGAATCTAGGAAAATGAAGATACATGAACATAATTACAGTGCCTATGATTTAGAATTAGCAGCTGTTATCCATGCTTTGAAAATGTGGTGGCACTATCTTCTTGGAAAAAAATTTACATTGATGACTGATCATATTAGTCTCAAATATTTCTTTTCCCAAACTGATTTAAATTCCAGACAAGCCAGATGGATGTCCTTTTTAAGTGAATTTTATATGGAGATAAAACACATTAGAGGGAAAGAAAATAAAGTTGCTGATGCCTTGAGCAGAAATGCGTGTCAGAATATAAATAGTATTGGAAGCAGTGCTCAGATGGATGTAGAAGAGTTGGTGAATAAGGTAGCAAACCAAGACCCAAATTATGAAACACTTCTGGTGAAATTACAGAAAAAGGAGAAAAGTGATTTCACTCAAAATAAAAAAGGGCTGATCTGTTATAAAAATAGATTGTATATTCCCAATGTAGAGTCCTTAAAAAGGGAAATTTTGGATGAGTACCACAAACAACCATATGCAGGACATCCAGGATATCAGAAAATGTTAACAACCCTGAAAAAGAAGTTGTTCTGGCCAGGAATGAAGAGAGATGTAGCAGAATACTTAAGTAGATGCATGGAATGTCAACTAGTCAAAGTTGAACATCAGCATCCTGCTGGCCTTTTAAACCCTTTACCGATTTCAGAATGGAAATGGGACACAGTTTCCATGGATTTCATAACAGGGTTACCCAAAACCAAATACCAGCACGATTCTGTAATGGTAGTAGTAGACACTCTAACCAAAGCTGCTCACTTTATACCAGTGAAATCTACCTTTGGGACAGCTCAAGTAGCAAATGTGTTCTTGAAGGAGGTAGTGAGGCTCCATGGGGTTCCGAAGGTGATTGTTTCTGATAGAGATGCTAAGTTTACAGCAGCCTTTTGGAAAGGGATGTTTGGAGGTATGGGCACTAAATTGAATTTTAGTACCGCTTACCACCCTCAGACCGATGGCCAAATGGAAAGAACTAATCAAATTTTGGAGGATATGCTGAGAATGTATGTGATGGATAGACCCTCAAAGTGGGAAGATTACTTGCATTTAGCTGAATTTGCCTATAATAACAGCTACCAATCCTCCATCAAAATGAGTCCGTTTGAGGCACTGTATGGAAGGAAGTGTCGTACTCCTTTGAGCTGGAGTCAGCCATAAGATAAACTAATGTTGGGACCAGATGCTTTACAAGAAATGGAAATAATTGTCAAATAGATACAAAGAAACATCAAGACAACACAATATCGCCAGAAGAATTATGCAGATAAGAAAAGAGTGCACAGAGAATTTAAAGTGGGGGAGCATGTGTATTTGCGTATTAAACCCAAAAAGAGCACCCTTTATGCTGGGAGTTGTGCAAAATTGGCCCCTAGATACTGTGGTCCTTTTGAAGTATTAGAAAGGGTGGGACCAGTGGCTTACAAGCTGACCTTACCACCCCATGTTAGAGTTCATGATGTATTTCATGTTTCATTGTTAAAAAGATATGTGCATGATGCTTCTCACATAGTTGATTGGAATGTTGTACAGGTGGAACTAGAAGGGGAGTTTCTGCCAGAACCGCTTCAAATATTGGAGCGCGAAGAAATTGAATTGAGAAGCAGAACGGTAGCAAGAGTAAAGGTGCAGTGGAAGCACTTTACTGCTGAAGAAGCTACCTGGGAACGAGAGACTGAAATGATGGAAAAATATCCATTTTTATTTGCAAAATGAACTCTAGTAGTTGAATAATAACACCGAGGACGGTGTTTATTTTCAGAGGGGGAATATGTAACACCCCCAATTCATGTGTTTGAATTTCAAAGTTAGACATTTGAACTTTAATCCTAAGGGGAGTGGACCCCAAAGGATAAATATTTTGTGAATGTAATTAAAAATTTAATTGAGGAAATGAATAAAATAATGTGGTGCAGATTGACCAAAATGAGATTTATGAGATCACTTGCTAAATCCATGACGATGGATAAGGAAAATATTTCCCCACAATCTTTCAAAAATCCTTGAAAGAAATTAATTTTAAATTTAGATTTTTGAGGAAAAATCTGAATTTCCCCAATGATGAGGAGAGTAGTTGGGAAGAGGTAAAAAGCTGGAAAAGCTGAGGAAAAGCATAAAACAACTTTAAAGAATCCCTAAGTGGGAAGCCTAGGCAAACAGGAAGAAAAGCATCCCGAGATTCTGGACGCAGAATTAGAAACATGCTTTGGGGAACAATAGCTTAAATAAGCTGCTCTTGTACAGATTAGAGGTTGATCTGTTTCAAGGAGAAGATCTCAGCTCGGGGGTAAGTTATGGGAGACAGACGGACTCTAAGGTTGGGAGGTTGGTCAATTGCATGAGTGGTTTATCTCTAAATTTACTGATGTTCTATTTCATATAGTATGAATTGGCTACATATAAAATTTGACTGTATATTAGAATATCAACTCTACATTTAACAGAATTGATCATAAGGAATTTACCCATGAAATTCTGTATAGTTGTAGAATTTAGAGCAGTGAAGTAGAATCCAACAGAGTCTCTAAACCAATGATTGGTTTAAATCTGAGGATATTTATTTCTTCACAGGAAAAATTTGTGAATTTGTTTTAATCTGCTTCTGTTTCCTAGCATGATTCTAATATATACATACATGAGAGAGAATTTGAACTTCCTGTATTATATTGGAAAATAGTAGGAAATGAATTGTAAATTACACTGTGCATGAAAGAATAGAAGGAGAGACTATAAACTGACCACAGGGTCAGCATACCATTCACATGTAACCAGAAATTTAATGGTCAAGAAAGTTGCATGTAAGCAACACATACTATAGCAAAGGAAAGCAACTGATAATTTACAAAAGATTGATCATAGACAGTTAACTTATGAAACCATTCTAATATTATAGCATAGAAAGTAAATACAACAAAAATTTGAGCAAATATCCAACATGTATATTCTGGCATATTGAATTATATGTACCCTAGTCTATCATGATAACCCAAATCAAGAGGGTAAATTTGTGGATTATAAATCCCGATGTCCTCTAAACATAAAGATATAAATACAGATGCATTCATCCCTGTAGATATTTTGGATACATATTCTGTGCAAATACATAACAAATTAATTCCTCAAGTATCTGCATAGAACTACGGTGCCATTCTGTTATAAATGATCATATCACTCTGGTTATCTAAATTACCCAGAAAAGGGAATTTAGACTTTAGGGTCAGCTTAATAAACTGGAGGAAGAAATTGAGAAGGTTATGACGCACAATAATACTATTGATTTCATTCAGATATTTAAATTTTACCATCACAGAAGCTATGCTCTCCTGGAATAGAAAACTCTATATTACAGTACATTATTCATTCTAATATCACCACAATATGAATATATTTAACCATTATACGGCCTGAGAGCCTGGAGACAATAAACTACACAGAATGATGAGTATGTGTATATGTAATATATATATATATATATATATATATATATATATATATATATATATATATATATATAAAAAAAAAAAAATTTAAATTGCCAAAAGTTAAGTATTAATTTCAATCAAGTCAAAACGAGCAAAGAGAGGGTACTGCTGTAGCATACTCATAAGAACAATAACCGAAATCAAAAGTGGGTATTATGAAAACCCAGAAATGACTGGTGTATATGTGAATATATGGTACAATTTTGAAACAACCTTATAAAGTCCCCTGAACAGAGCTTCATAAATATTCCGAGTGGGGATTTACTTATAGTTATAAAAATAATTACAATTGTATCATTACAATATTTAAATGTCAAAATATAAACCCTATAACCAGTAGCGAAGAACGAATTCCTTCTGAGAGAGTTCGGTTAATACCAACCTGCAAGGAGCGAGTAAACAATTGTTAATATTTTAAGGGAGTCACGTATCTCTGCAAGTGCGAAGGAGAGCACGACATTTACCTGCAAGAAAAAAAAAAAAAAACCAACATCAATGAAACGCTGAAGATAGAGAGTAAAATAACGTGAATCCAGTCAAAATTATAACGGAGGAAGGCGTAGTACCTGGAGAGGGAGAAGCCCATACTCCCTTATCAATCTGCCACAGATAACCATGGAAGTATCATAAATAAAGGGTTACATTCAAGAATTGACTAAAAACGAGAAACCTCCAGAGAACGAACAAGTAGAAAATTATTTCTACGCTTGGTCAAACAACAAAGTTTCTAATCAGAGTGCCGAGGGCGTAGAATCCTTACGGCGCTGGATAAATGTACTCATAACCAATTGCACTTGAGAAGAGGATTGGGCTACGGATCCATGAGAGCCTGCGTAAAACCTTACTTCTGAGATGGCGCATCAGAATCTCCAAGGCTAGGTAAGAAAACCCAAGCTAATCAAGTTCCGGGAAAGGCGAACGCATATTCTCTGCAAAACAAATAGAGCCCTTCGTTATAATTATTCCAATAGCAGGAAACGATAATACAAAGTCGTAGTGCTGGCATGAAGAAAAATGTGAAGCTCTCAATCAGAAATGGCAGCTTGTGAAATAATAAACATATAGAGAGCGAAATTTTACAAGCGCTAGCAAAGGATCTTACCGACGGAAATTGTTAACGCACAGGAGTAAGGCAAAGCAATGAAATGAGTCATGCCAGCGGCCATGGCGTTGTCACTCCCGGTACAAAGACAAACCAAACGAAGGGGGAGGTAAAAGAACCGCCGAGCCAAGACCAAGTTTGATTTATAACAGTGTGCCATGAATCAAAACAGAAAACCCTAATAGCCAGATGCAATCCAGGTCGTGCACCTGGTGAGATCCGCATGGTAAAGCCACGGATCGAGGATTTAATAGGTAAGGTACCCCCTCTGTTCAAAAATTAATATGACAAGCAACAAATTAAATGCAGATCGATCTGGCCATACTGTGGAAAATTGCTTTGGAAATGAGGTGGAACGAAGCCAGTATTACGTGGAACCAACACCACGTGATCACAACTGGAACGAGACCATCTATCACCCTTACAAAGAGCGTTAAAACCTTATGGTGGCCTAGCATGGAAGACATATGGACGTCGTCCTTCAAATTATCATTTCACAAAATTCTAACTTGGAAATTACGTGGAGTTACATTTACTACGCCCAAATTCACATAACTAATGATAAGATGTAAAGGAGAATGAAGGACGAATCCCAGACTTGCATAGTTTGTAATTCCAATTTCGCCAATGTTATATATTTTATTAACAAAGGATAAGGGCCAACAACTGCTTGGATTTGTATACGTTCATGGAATTATATTAACATGGAACGCACATAGAACCAATCGAATTCCCCTCTATATAATTCGATTTAGAGTCCAAAGGTTATGATATAAAACGAAGATTAATATGGAAGTGAGGTGATCTAATAAGGACATTAGGTTATGTCGGATGTAATTATAATTAATATAATTATAATTATTACCAATCAAGTAAATTACAATATGGAAAGATAAAGTGGGGATGTGAATAGCAATTGAAAAGTAATAATTGTGTAAACGTGCAACGAAATGACAGAATGCCTCTTCCACATTAACTGGAAACGATGCAACCAAACAGAAAAAAAATTTGTGTGAATTGTGAGGTGTGACAATTTTATAGTTTTAAACTTTTTGAATTTTAGTTTTTTGGAGATGAATTCCATTCTCCAAGGACTTTGGCAATGGAGGGTATGATGGAGATAGCAACATCCAAAAAAATTGAACAAGAAGTTGTCTAACTTTTTTTTAATATTATTGCATTAGTTTACGCATTTTCATTTGAAAAAGTATAACATATATATACATATATACTTGTACATGTATATTCTACAATTTGCCATGGAGGATGCATTGATGGAAGGCCAACACGGGACAATAGAGAGGGAAGAACATGAGGTTTAATTTGAACAAGAAGTTGTCTAAATTTTTTTTTAATATTATAGCTTAGTTTATGCATTTTCATTTGAAATATATATATATATATATATATATATATATATAATTGTAGATGTATATTGTATAGTTTATCATGGAACACAAGACAATGGAGAGGGAAGAACATGAGGTATTGCATGAATTTTTTGTTTTAATTTCATTTTTTTATGAAGTTCTACATTCTCATTCAAATTTAAAAAATTAAATTTTAATGTGTACACGTCGTGTAGGTTCCCCATTCTTCAGATAATAACACAAGGAGGCTCAGGACGTGGATGGAAAATGCACTGCATCCATCTCTATTTGATTGATGATGCACATGAAACATTTTATTTTATAGATAGTCTTAAATTTACTTTTCTATATATATATATATATATATATATATATATAGTCTTATTTATGAGATCTTATTTACTTTTCTATATAACTTGATACATGTAACACTATACATTGTTATATAAATACTTTTATTGTTCATGATATAAATTTTGGACATATTTTACAGTTTGGATCACATGTTCTTATACATGGTCACATGTTGTTATAATGAACTTTAACTTAGATGATCTTATATTATATATGTTTTGTTTTTAAGACTCAAGTTGTTTTGTCATTTGTTATTTAAAATGAATCTAGATTGAAATTTAAAATTACAAAACACATTTGGTACATGTTAAATTCATTTTAACATGTATGAATGTTATTTAATTAGGACATACACCTATTAAAAGTGATATTTAGGTGTACATTTTGCACATGATCATGTGTCATTTAAAATAATTATAGATGGTTAAATACATATTTAAGTTCGTGAATATTTAATAATGGCTGAAGTACATAAATATATTTAATTAACTTGTTACATTTTCCATACATGATCACATGCTCTTCTAATGAACTAACTTAGATGATCTTAGATTATATGTTGTTTTTTTTAAATTCAAGTTCTTTTATTATTTTTTATTTAAAATGAATCTAGATGGAAATTTCAATTTACAAAACACATGTGGTACATGTCATGAATTTGAACATGTGTGAATGTTATATAATTAGGATATCTATTAAAGGTGATATTTAGGTACATTTTGCATGATCATGCATCATTTAAAACAATCATAGATGTTTTTACATATTTAAGTTCATGAATATATGTAAAAATGATTCAAGTACATTTGCATTTTTTCGTTAAATTTCGCATACATGATTACATGTTTCTATATTGTAGGAATTTACAGGGTAAGTTCCTTAGATCAAACACCAAAGGTTTCCGCTCACAAATAGATTGCAAATAAGTACACCAATATTTGACGTGGTTAAAACCCTCTAAGTGGGAAATAGTCCATGACCTGAGCCAATGTGGCCACTTCAGGCAATTTATTAATATAAAGAAAGAACAATTACATAAGCTTCTCTCATAAACTGTTACCAAGAAAATAACCCTCTATGCTCTTTAAATAAAGATCATTGACCAATTTGGTGTTAAGCCATAGACCAAGTGTTCTTAATACCTAAGAGAGAGTGAACAGTTGGATCACTACAAATCATGACTATCGGATTATAAGTTACAAATGTACATAGTAAGGAAACACACTTTACCTAACTCTATGCTAGCCCAAGTTATACTTAAAGATTTCTTATGTATCTGAATATCCTAACATCCCCCCTTAAGAACAACCTGGGATAGAATTGTAGGATTTACAAAGGTGACACAATAAGAGACTATTTCTTATGTGTAAAAATATCCTAACATCCCCCCTTAAGAACAACTTGGGATAGGATTGAAAGATTTACAAAGGTGACACAATAGGAGAAGGAAGGAGGAATTATAGGCTATCCCCCTTATTGATAAGTTTCCTAAACTCCAAGCATAGATTAATTTTTGGTAAACTTTGCTTCGATGAGAGCCTTTGTAAAGATATCAGCAACTTGATCATTGGTTGAACAATATTGCACTTCAAGAACACAATCATGAATGATATTTCTGATGAACTGTATGTGAAGCTCAATGTGTTCCATACGTTGATGCTTAACTGCATCTTTTCATAGTTGAATGGCACTCTGATTATCACACAAAAGTGTAGTTGGATTTTACTGATGAAGATTTAATTCAGTCAGGATTTGATGAAGCCATAGGGCTTCCTTGTTGGCTTCAACTGCACCACGATACTCTTCTTCTGCTAAAGAAAGAGATATGGAAATTTTTTTCTTACAAGACCATGTAATATGTCCTGAAACAAGAGTGAATACATAACCTACATCAGGGTCACCAGCCCAATCAGAATCAGTGAAAAGAATAAAAAATGGAGATGCTACTGCAATTTAATGAATATCAAACTGAATTGTACCTAGAATATATCAAAGTATTATTTTAGCTACTTTTCAGTGACTTTCATGAGGTTGGTGCATAAACATAGCAAAAGGACCAATGGTAAAGGAAAGGTCAGGATGGGTATGGGTTATATACAAATGTTTACTAGGAATTTGATCGTATAAGGTAGCATCTAGTTCAGGGGTAGTACAAGTGACTGAAATATTGACTCCAAACTGAAAGGGAGAAGCGGCTGGCTTACAGTATTCCATGTGAAAGTGGAGTAGAAGATCACAGGAATACTTGGACTAAGAAAGGGTAATACCTTCTTTAGATTTCAAGACTTGGAGACCAAGGAAATAATGCAAGTGTCCTAAGTCTGTCATTTCAAAACTATTTTTGAGGCTATAGTTCATATGATTTATATGGTTGGGATCACTATGAGTTAGGATAGTATAATCCAAATAAATAACAAGGATGATGTAGGACTTACCCACTTTCTTGGTGTAGACAGTGTTGTGAGAATGACACCTAGAAAATCCATTATCTAAGAGAAAGCTATGCATTTTGGCATACCAAATTCGAGGAGCTTGTTTGAGACCATAGGGAGAAATCCTAAGGCGACAAACAAGGATAGATTCATTTTGGATAAAGCGTGGGGGTTATTCCATGTAGATTTCTTCATGCAAATATCCATGTATGAAGGTAGATTTAACATCCATATGATGGAATTCCCATTTAAAGGACGCAACAAGGGAAAGAACAAGGCAAATAGAATTCATTTTGGCAATAGGGGAGAAGGTTTCAGTATATTCAATGCCTTTAACTTTTGAAAATCCTTTAGCACCAAGATAAGCTTTACATTTATCCACTTTTCCATTCGGTCCAAACATTGTTTTGTAAAACCATTTACATCTGACAAGTTTTCTTCCCTTTGTAAGAGGAACAGGATCCCATGTATCATTTTCCAATAAGGAACGATATTCTTCATTCATATCTGCATCCCAATCTGGGTGACTTGAAGCTTCTTCAAAGGTGTTTGCATCAATATTTTCTAGAACTTGAGCCAATAAGGAAGAGCCTCTTTCAAACTGAGAACATGTACGACGTTGATCTGCAAGGTCACCTAAAAGAGAACCTGCTCCATTCTGAGTAGAGCACACCCATCTTGGAAGCTCTGTAGTTGAAGGAATATCTTGAGGAGGTGGAGCAGGATTTTGATCCTTGCTATCATCATGCAAACTAGAAGGAATTTTTTCAAAAATAGAAGAGAGAGAAAGGTGGCACACTCGTCAAACTAGGCTCGCAAGACGATATAATTTCATCAAATTTTACATCTCTTCTTATGATTACATTTTTGGATTTTGGTTGACTAATCCTATATCCTTTGAAATATTTAGATCCAACAAAATTTCTTTCTTCACTTTTATGTTCTAAGGATTTATCTTTCGCATCTCAAATATGTGCCCAAACATCACTTCCAAAAACACAAATATGACTTACATCTCGTTTGATTGAGCTCCAGAATTATTCTACAGTTATATTTCTTAAAACCTTAGTAGGGGTATGATTTACTATGTAATTTTCACAGTCAATTTCTTCTTCCCAAAAATTGAGACTAAGTCTTTTAGATTGAAGCATACAATTAGCCATTTATTTTAAGGTGAAATTATTCCTTTCATCTACACCATTTTTTTGTGGAGTATACAGAACAATATGTCGCAATTGAATGCCACGCTCATTGAAAAATTTGATAATTTTTTCATTAACATATTCTCCTCCATTGTCTTATATTATCTTAAGAATTGGATTTGTAGATTGTTTCTCAAAAAATGCCTTAAAGGTGAAGAAAATGTTAAAAACTTCACTCTTGAGTTGTAAGAAGTATACTAGAGTGTGTCTAGAAAAATCATTAATGAAAGTTAAGAAGTATTTCCAACCAGAGAAAGAAACAATAGGAAGTGGAAAACATAAATCATTGTGACGAAGCTGCAAATGGCTTGAAGCATGCCAAGAGGCACGTTTGTCAAAGCTATCCCAATGATGTTTTATGACCACACATCTGAAACAAACACCATATCAGCAAGATACCATAGTAAGACCTGAACCCATATTTTCTTTACATATATTTTGAAGAGAGCGATAGTTTAAGTCACCAAATAATTCATGCCAAAGTTTGCTCACATCATCATTATGAGCAACAAAAATGGAGGGAAGACGTGATGCCCAAAGTTATCAAACATAAACAACCTTGTGGAATCATCAACAATGCCAATAGCTAAAATATGTTGAGGATCTTTGAGTTCCATAATTACAATATCATCAGGTAAGAATTTTATTTTTTTCTCTTCACCTAAACGTGTTATCTGATAAACAGATAGAAGGTTGCAGGACAAGGTAAGAACACATAATAAATCATTAAATTTACCATTATCTAGATGAATGGTTCTAGACCCAACAACACTAAGGGATCTATCGTCACCAACATAAATATTTTTTGTGTTCCAATGATTTAAAGAAGAAAATATGGCTTTATTTTTGTCCATGTGGGAAGAGGATCCAAAATCAATGAGCCACTCATGAGAATGAGAAGAAGAAGAAACATTCAAAGCATAACCAGATCTTGATGCTTGAAAACCACAAGCATAAAGTGAAATTCCTAAAGATGTAGTTGAAGATTTCCCCAAATGTTTCTTGTACTTCTTCATTGTTGCTTCCAAGGCTTCCATCTTCAATAATTTTGACTCTACGTGGCCATCACGATTACAAAAGTTTCAATTTCTATTTTTCTTCTTCCCTTTGTTTTTATCTTCCTTATCATTTTGTTGAGTTTCTCTTTTAGTTTGCAGCTGAAATTTCTTAAGACCCTTGTTTAGTTTAGGGCCATTCTTTTTAGGATGCTTCTTCTTAGGATTATTTTGATATGGTTGTTGTTGGGTTGTTAAGGCTTTCCTAGAATATTTTCGAATATTAATAAGACCAAGGGGGCCTTGTAGGATGTCCCTTGAAAAATGAGGGCTTCTCTGGTGCAATGGAAGGTGGAAACAAATATAGAGTATGCAATGCCAAGCTTAGAAAGAATGGAATATATAAGCCTACGATGTTCCTTTTTTACCTTACAACCTTCTAGAAGAGGTCTAAGGGTCTTGAATTTCGACAAAAAATCTTCAATAAAGGAGAAATTATTGGGGTCAAAAGGAAACAACTCATTTTCAAGCTGGTGGGCTCTGATTTCATTTTGAATTCCAAAAATAGTACTTAGCTTTTTCATAGCTACATCAGGGTTGCCAATTTCCTTGATGTGAAATCTAAGATCTTGAGCAATGAACATTCCTATAAACCCTCGTGCTTCATATTATTTATTTTCCCATTTAGCGACTTTATCTCCATTGGTAGGTTTAGTTTCTTGTCATGTGGCTATTCTATAATTCCATTTACTTGTAAGTAAGTCTATCATGGTGGGTAGTCATTGGAAATAATTGGTGCTGTTACGAATAATCTGGCATGGAATTTCCATTTTTTTAAACTGAAGCTGAAAAGGCTGAAACTAACTACTCCAATGGAAATATCTCAAAAAATTAGGCTGATTCAAAAAAATGGCTCAGAAAATAGCTTCCAGTTGAAGAAGTTGTGATGTTTTGAAAAACATGTGTTGTTGATGCCGAATAGTTACATGAAAGGTTGAGAGTAGATGATGAAGTTCTACTTTAAAAAAAAAAATTCCCTCCTTTTCCAAACTTAATACAATAACCTCACCTAAAATAAAAAACTACATTTTGTGACCCACTTTTATAAATAAGTGAGAGTCACTTTTACAATGTTACTTTTACATGCCCTTTTTAAATAAAACACTCCTTTTTAAAAAACCCACAACTTGCCAAAAAGAATTTTAAGAAAAAGTAACTTAACAAAAATCTTTTTAGAAAAAGGAAGTTTGACAAAGAGGCTTGAACCCAATACCTCTATTCTCAAAAAGTAACTTTACACCAAGTGAGCTAGTAAAAGGGTTCTGTAATTGTTTGAAAGGAGGAAGGGTTTTATTTTTCTCTTCGATGTGCATGCTTTTTCCTGCAAAAAAGCACAAAAAAATCTATGAAAAAGAAAATACAAAGACTTACGTTATAACGTTATATTTGTAGTTAGCCATACCAGGAATTATCTGTTTTCTCGCTATTTCTGATTTCTTGAGATCGTACAAATATGCAGGGAAAGAGCATACGTAGTAGAAAAATATAGTCTTCTTGTTTCTGATTTTCCAAGATCGCACACAGTGCAGAGAAAAGGGCATACATGGAAAAGAGGCTATATATATATTAGCTTAAAAATAGATCCTGCAATTTAAAAATAGTTCCAGTAATAAAAAATATAACCCAAAATAAACAGAGGTATTAATAAATGAAACTGTTTAAAAATGCTTCATTCTTCCAGATCTAAAATGACATAGCTTGGGAAACTGGAAACCTTTTCGCATGAAACGGAAGGGGTTCCTCACTATAACAAATTCTTGGAGCACAAAAAATAATTTCTCTCGGCTTGAAAATGGTCAGAAATAGTTGATCTAAAAAATGGCAGTCACATGTAGTCAAATCGGCTTCATATTTGGATCAACAACTGATGCAACCCTCAAAATAGATCTGATATCCTATAGGAATGTATAGGGTAATTTCCTTAGATAAAACATCAATTATTTCCTCTCACAAATAGATCACAGATCAGTACACTAGTATTTGATATGGTTAAAACCCTTTAAAAGCGAAACAATATAGAGCATGAGGCAACACGACCACTTCAAGAAATTTATTAATATAAAGAAAGAAAGTTTACATAAGCTTCTCTCATAAACACTTACTGGAAAAATGACCCTCCATGCTCTTTAAGTAGAGATCATGGATCAATCGGGTGCTAAGCCACAGATCAAGTGTTGATAATACCGTGAAGAGAGTGAATCATCAGACCACTACAAATCGTGACCGTCGGATTATAAGTTACAAATGTACATAGTAAAGAAACACAATTTACCTAACTCTAAGCTAGGCCAATTTATACTTAACTATTTCCTATGTGTCAAAATATCCTAACATATATAATGTTAGCTTAGACGATCTTAGATTACATTTTTTTTCTAAAACTCAGGTTTTTTTGTCACTTGTTATTTAAAATGAATTTAGATTGAAATTGAAAATTACAAAACAAATTTGGTACATGTTATGCATTTGAACATGTGTGAACGATATATAATTATGTGTGGATGTCTATTAAAGGTGATATTTAGGTACATTTTGCATTATTATCTATCATTTAAAACAATCATGTACCTATGGTTTTATATGTTTAAGTTCATGAATATATGTAACAATGAATGAAGTACTTTTGAATTTAATTGTTATATTTTTCATATGTACATGATGACATGTTGTTATAATTTTAACTTAGATTCAATCTTATATTAATTTTTTTTGTTTTTAAACCTCAAGTTGTTTTGTCATCTGTTATTTAAAATAAATCTAGATACAAATTGAAAATTACAAAACACATGTGGTACATGTTAAATGCATTTGAACATGTATGAATGTTATATAATTAGGACATACATATATTAAAGGGAATATTTAGGTGTACATTTTGCACATGATCATATTTCATTTAAAAAAAGCATGAATCTGTAGCAACCAAAGAAAATTTTCATTTAATTCATGCATTTTTCACTTGAAAAAATTTTTGTAATGTTTTAATATATAATACATATCGATGTATATATCTAAAAACAATCATAAAATTCTAGGTTTTCATAAAAGTTTCAAACAGTCATAAAATTTCAAAATTTCTTTAAAACATATCCAGTACACAAAATTTTTCATTAATGTACATAGAAAAGCTACTATGGATGTCAATTGATAGTAAACTAGAAATTAAAAAACATGTACCACACATTTTGCATTCAAGAATGAGTATTATGATTTTCTCAATAGATGTCTAAAACAAAAGCATAACTTAAAATTTGCATTATATCAACTATGAATAATATAATTTTCTTAATAGATGTCTAAAAAAAGTCATAACTTAAAATTTGCATTATATCAATTATGCTAGATACACATGTACAGTTTTCAATAATCACATAATGACATAAACTGTACTAGAGAATGTATGAAATCATTTAATACCAGATAATCTACATGTATGTCTACATGTGTATAAATTATTCATGTGTATTCAACCTTGAAATTATCTGATGCAGGAGCATCCAGCTCAGGGTAAACATAAAAACAGGTGTTTCTCTTACAGGTGACAGTTGATTGGTTGATAGGTCATTGCACTTGGATTTTTTTGTTTCTTTAGAAATTCTATCATTAGGGCCTAATAGTCATTTACGTTCTATAATTTCATTTAAAAAATTTCTTTTAGTTAATATTTAGAACTCATTTCCTAAGTTAAAAGAACAGATTAAGAATGTAACCATATCTAATTGTTGGCAGTTTCAAAATGAAAACTGTTTCATATAGTAGTATAAAATAGAGAAAAAGACATTCTGTAAAGGTTGATTTTCCATTATAGTAAGAGAGATAGAAAGCAATAAAATGAATCAGGAGATTTTTCAAAGAAAACCATCTGAGAACTATTTCTATAGTCAATACTATTTTATTTTTTCCTATCCATTGTTTATATTATCTTGTATGGTAAACTGAAACATATGCACAATTGCAACAAAGACAAACATAAGTAACTTTTACACAGGCATTGGAGTGACTACAAAATTTAATGAACTGAAGCATACATTTACAGGAGAGTCCACATAGAATAGAAGTTTCACAAATATATATGAACCAGCAGGTGTATCAAACATATTTCTAGGTATTCACGATTTCATATTAACTGAATTTAAATTCCACTATTTTTAAATCAATCTTATTTGTATTGACGAGTCCCGAAGGAATATAAACATATATTACATATAAAAGTTTATGGACTGGGTTTGAAACCCTGTACAAAAAATGCTTATATCTAGAAGGAAAACTAACAATTAAACCAACAGAACTAGAATAGCAATTAATCGTGAGATTGTTTATAAAACCTTGGTCTATTTTCCAAGAAAGATACTTTGGTAACAGACCAAACATAATGGAATCCATAACAAGATAATGGGGCATGAGAGCCCAGATTCATAACCAAACAAATTACAAAACTAACAAAGGCTTACAAGAGGAAAATGACCCTACCCATTTGGGGGTCAATATTTGTGAAGACAAAACTCACGAACGGACAAACTGTAACCACCTGCAAGAGAAAATAATAGGATTTAATGTCTCGGAATGATTTTAAAAAGAGTACTGAAGTCCAAGTAAGAGAAAAGGAGAGGGTTTATTGAGTTTAACTTACCAGAAGGGAGAAACGCCGAACAAAGGAGAAGCTTGAGTCGCCAGTCGACAAGGGTCTGCTCACAAGGAGAAAATACCATTAGCAACTCACAAAAATGCTAAGGAATTGAAACAGGGATGGACGGCTTACCTTTGAGGAGCTGTTGAACTAAAGTGGATGCCGAAACCCTTGACGACCTTGACCTGTAGGTGCAAGAAATTATCAGCTAAACTAGAATTAAATTGGAAGGCATAATTCTAAATAATGTCAGAATGAAATGTATACATAATGGATAAATAAGAGACAATAACCATAAAATTCCATGTTGCTGAAGTCTTGTTGAAATCCACCAAATATTTGGCAAAACCCTTGCCACAGAGATAGTGTGAAAAGAGCCAACAGAGCCACCATATCGGCGGAGACAATCAGAGAGGAAACCCTCACGAAACTTCGAGCGGAATGAAAATGAATGTCAAATGAATAGTGTTAGGGTTAGAGATAGCATGAGAGAACAAATCTCGAGGAGCAGGACAAATGTCCATCTCACGCCATCTTACAAGGATGAGTAGAAATAAATACACAGTGATTGCGAATTAAAACAAAATCTGCAACGTATCATATGATACAAACCAACAATTGAAAAAATTAACTCATAACTTATATTAAGATTTATTGAAACATTCAAATCATAGTTTGATCACAGTTCTTAAGGATGGATGGGCCCCATAAATTTTGGTATCAAAGCAGGCTGTGTGTTAAAAAAAATTGGAAGTTGGTCGGCGAGGCCATGGGAGAGCTATTCGAAGAATAGCAGATGAAGGATTGCGAGAAGAGATTTGAATATTGAACACCCGTTTGGCAGTAGTGGAAGAAGAAAGAAGAAGAGTTCCTAAGGGAGGAGATGATAGTAATGAGGAAGCTGCAAAGACAACAAATGGATCAGATGGAGAAGGACCCAAACTCAGAATGCTGAGGTCAGTTTTACTATCAAATAGTAAGAAAAAGCATGAGCTTTCGACTTATGATGGAAGTTTATCAGCAGAGGTACTGCTGGATTGACTTAGTGAGCTAAATAAATATTTTGACTATGAAGAGATCAACGAAAATAAAATGGTTAAATTCATTGCCACCAGGTTGAAAGGACATGCGTCTTTATGGTGGAATAGTGTTGAGGCAGAGAGGAAGAGGTTTAACAAGCAACCTATAAAACAATGGATCGGGATGGAGGCTAAATTGAAGGGTAAATTCTTACCCAAAAACTGCCAGATTTCTATGTACAGGTAGGTACATAATTTAAAACAAAAGGGGATGACTGTAAAAGAATATACTAAAGAATTCTATTCGGTAAATCTGAGAGCTGGTTATATAGAAGACACCCTTGAAAATATAGTGAGGTTTGTGAATGGATTAAGATGGGAAATATTAAATGAAATAAGTATTCTTTCACCTAGAACCATAGATGAGGCATATCAGACTGCCTTAAAAGTAGAGGAGAAAATAAATAGGAAACAAAATGCCAAAGGAGGAGGAGGATTTGGTAGAGGGAAAGGACAGACCTATGGTAGAGGTAGAGTTGCCAATTCTAGTGATGAAGGAAACAATTTAAAGACTCCAGGAACAACAGAAAAAGACAATAACACTAGAGGAGGAAGGTCATACCAGCGTGGAAGGGCATCCAATGTTATAAGTCCCTTAAGTCAGGGCACAAGTCTTTTGAATGTCCTGAGGGTGAAAAAACAGGAGGAAGACGAACATATGTTGCTCAGATGGAGGAAGTGGAGGGACCACCCCAAGAGGTAGATAATATACTAGAAACAGGGGAGGCTTTAGTGTTGAATAAAGTATTGTTGAAACCAGTAAAAGATGAAGCTGAACCGACTCAAAGAAAATCATTATTCCGAACAGTTTGAAAATCACATGGAAAATGTTGTAGACTGATTATTGACAGTGGAAGCACAGATAATCTAGTAGCCATAGAGATGGTGGAGAAATTGTGGTTGAAGAGACTGAAACATCCCACTCCTTACAAGGTGTCGTGGTTACAGAAAGGACATCAATTGTTAGTTGATGAGCAATGTGAACTTGAGCTCCATATTGGCAGATATAAGGATAAAGTTGTTTGTGATATTATGCCTATGGACGTGTGTCACATATTGTTAGGGAGACCATGGCAGTATGACAGAAAAGTAGTGCAAGATGGAAAGAAAAACTGTTACAAGTTTGTTAAGGATGGGATTAATCATATGCTTGTACCCATCAAGGAAGAAGAGACAGCAGAAACCAGCGGAGTCAAAGAGTTACTGGTGGGAGGAAAGGAATTTTTAAAACATATCGAGGACAATGAAATCAAATATTTTGTTGTAAGGATTCCAAAGATAGTGTTATTACATACTAAAATTACAGATCTTCCTGAAGAAATCCAAGACATGCTGCAAGAATTCAGTGACATTATAGTGGATGATTTACTAGATGAGTTGCCTCCTAAGAGAAGTATCAGTCATCATATAGACTTTATACCTAGAGCTAGTCTACCAAACAAAGAAACATAACGAATGAGTCCTAAGGACAATGAAGAAATCAAGAATCAAGTACAGGAATTGTTGGATAAAGGGCTGATAAGGGAAAGTTTGAGCCCTTGTGCAGTTCCAACAGTTTTAGCCCCCAAGAAAGGTGGAGAGTGGTGAATGTGTACAGATTCAAGAGCTATTAATAAAATTACTATTAGATACAGATTCCCACTGCCATGAATGGATGATATGTTGGACTGCTTAAGTGGAGCAACATATTTCTCAAATATCGATCTGAAGAGCGGGTACCACCAGATTCGAATTCGAGAAGGGGATGAATGGAAAACAACTTTCAAAATAGATGAAGGACTGTATGAGTGGCTGGTAATGCCATTCAATTTGAGTAATTCCCCTAGTACTTTTATGCGCCCAATGAACGAAGTGTTGAAAGAGTTCATTGGGAAGTTTGTGATTGTTTATCTTGACGATATCTTAACTTTCAACAAGACTAAAGAGGAACACTTTCGACATGTTTGAAGTGTGTTGGAGAAGTTGCAGCAAAACAAGTTGCTGATAAAACTAAAAAAATGTACTTTTTTTCAGAAGAAATAAGTTTACTTGGGTTTCGTGATTGCAGAGAATGAACTAAAAATGGGCCCAAAAAAAGTTGCAGCTATTGCTAGCTGGCCATCCCCAAAGAGCATGTTTGAGGTTTGTAGTTTTCATGGGTTGGCAAGTTTTTATCGTAAATTTATCAAAGATTTTAGTGGAATCAGCGCACCTATGTTGGACACCATCAAAAAGGAAAATTAGCATTTCTGTTGGACTGAAGCAATAGAGATAATTTTTTCAGATTTTGAAAAAGAAGATCACTGAAAAGTCGATTTTGAGGTTACCTGATTTTAACAAACTATTCCAAGTTTGTTGTGATGCTAGTGGTACAACCGTTGGGGTAGTACTTAGCCAGGAAGACAAACCGGTCACTTATTTCAGTGAAAAGTTGAATGAAAGTAGGAAAATGTACTCATCCTATGATAAATAATTTTATGTTGTCATCCAAGCACTGAAGCATTGGAGACACTATTTATTAGGTAACGAATTTTTTTTATTTTCTGATAATTCTTCATTACAGTATATTATGCAGCAGCACAAACTAAACCACGAACATGCAGAGTGGGTTGAGTATTTAAAGAGTTTCATGTTTGTGTTGAAACACATTAGTGGACAGGCCAACAAGGTGGTAGATGCGTTGAGCAGAAGAGCTTTTCTCTTAAAGTAGAGTACGATACAAGTGTTGGTTTTTGAACATTTGAAAGGTTTGTATCAAACAGATGTGGATTTCAAAGAGGCTTATGAGGCCTGTTAGAATCCTTTGTTGAGGAACAATAGTCCATGGTTGGACTATAATTTGTAGGAAGGATTGTTATTTAGAGGGGGACAATTATGCATTCCCAACTGTTCGATGAGAGAAAATATTATTCGGGAGAAGAACAATGGAGGTCTAGCTGGACATTTCTGCATAGCCAAGACTTTAGTACAGCTCGGAAATTTTTATTACTGGCCAAAGATGTGACGGGACGTGCAGCGATATGTGACTAGGTGTAAAAGTGTGCCAATTGGTGAAGGGACACAACCAAAATACAGGACTTTACACGCCACTACCTATTCCAAGAAGACCATGGGACTCAGTCAGCTTGGACTTTCTCTTGGGTCTGCCAAGAACGCAGCGAGGTTTCAACTTGGTGATGGTGGTAGTAGACAGGTTTTCTAAAATGGAACATTTCATTCCTTGTCGAAAAACCAGTGATGCCACTTATGTAGCACACTTGTTTTTCACGAAGATTGTCAGATTGCACGGCCTACCGAGGTCCATTATTTTTGACAGGGATGTGAAATTTACAGGAAATTTTTGGCATACCCTGTGGAAGAATTTGGACACTCAGTTGAATTTCGGCTCCACATATCACCCATAGACTGATGGGAAAACGAAGGTGTTGAACAGGAGCTTGGGAAACCTGCTACAGAGTTTGATTGGTGAAAATTCACGGATGTGAGATCGTGTACTTGCTCAGGTAGAATTTTCTTATGATGACTCACCAAACTGCAGCATAGGATACATTCCTTTTTAGGTTCTGTATGGCATGCATCCTTGCGGAGTGCATGAACTGTGGGATTTGGGAAAGTTGGAAAGGAGGAGTGCTGACGGGAAAGATTTCGCCCAGGCAATGAACGATTTACGTGAGAAGGTAAAGTCGAAATTACAGTACAACAGTCAGAAATATAAGCAACAAGCAGATTTAAAGCGGCGAGAAGTTAAGTTTAATGTAGGGGACGAAGTTCTTGCGCATTTACACAAAGAACGATTTCCTGAGGGCGAATATAACAAGTTGAAATATAAGAAAATTGGCCCCTGTAAAATTCTTTGTAAATTCTCTACCAATGCCTATGAATTACAGCTGCCACCAGGAATAGGCATATCGCCCATCTTCAATGTGGCAGTTCTGTTTCCATATACTTCCAGTCCTGAAGATGAAAGAGCGGTGCGACCAGAACGAGACACCCAGATTGAAAATGGTTCTTGGATGAAGCAAATGCCTATGGCTTAGCCCCTTGAGATCGATAGCATTCTTGACACCCAGGTAGCCAAGCGCACTCGCAGGAAAGAGTACTTTCAGTACCTTTTCAAGTGGAAGAACCGTCCCATTGAGGACAGTTCATGGCTTGACGCAACACAAATACAACGAGCAGGCTATTCTGTTGAGAAATTCATGGAACGGAGCCATGAATTTTTGTTACCTTGGGAGCCTGATGCAGGAGTATCCAGCTTAGGGTAAACAGAAAAAAAGGTGTTTTTCTTACAGGTTACAGTTGATTGGTTGACAGGTCATTGCACCTGGGTTTTATTTTGTTTTTTTTAGAAATTATATCATTAGGGCCTAGTAGTCATTTACGTTCTGTAATTTCATTTTAAAGTTTTCTTTTAGTTAATATTTAGAACTCATTTCCTAAATTAAGAGAATAGATTAAGAATGTAACCATATCTAACTTTTGGTAGTTCCAAAACAAAAATTGTTTCATATCGTAGTATAAAAGAGAGAAAAAGACATTCTGTAAAGGTTGATTTTCCATCATAATAAGAGAGAGAGAAAGCAATAAAACGAATCAGGAGATTTTTCAAAGAAAACCATCTGAGAAATATTTCTATAGTCAATACTATTTTGTTTTTTCCTGTCCATTGTTTATATTATCGTGTATGGGAAACTGAAACATATGTGCAATTGTAACAAAGGAAAATAGAAGCAAATTTTACATAGGCATCGAAGCGACTAAAAAATTTAATGAACTGAAGCATACATTTACTGGAGAGTCCACACAGAACTGAAGTTTCACAGATATATATGAACCAGCAGGTGTGTTAAACATATTTCTAGGTATTCACCATTTCGTATTGACCGAATTTAAATTCCACTATTTTTAAATCAATCTTATTTCTACTGACGAGTCCCGAAGGACTATAAACATATATTACATATTAAAGTCTATGGACTCGGTTTGAAACCCTGTAAAAATAACGCTTATATCTAGAAGGCAAACTAACAATTAAACAAACAGAACTGGAATAGCAATTAGTCGTGAGATTGTTTATAAAACCCTGGTCTATTTTCCCAGAAAGATACTTTGGTAACATACAAGACATAATGGAATCCACAACAAAATAACAAGTCATGAAAGCCTAGATTCATAACCAAACAAATTACAAAACTACGAGATGCTTACAAGAGGGAAACGATCCTACCCATTTGGGGGTCAATAGCTGTGAAGACGAAACTCGTGAACGGACAAACTATAACCACCTGCAAGAGAAAATAAATTTCGAGAGTTAATTTCTCAGAATGATTTTAAATAGAGTATTGAAGTCCAAGTAAGAGAAAAGCAGACGGTTTATTGAGTTTAACTTACCAGAAGGGAGAAACGCCGAGCAAAGCAGAAGCTTCAGTCGCCAGTCAACAAGGGTCTGCTCACATGGAGCGAAGACCATTAGAAACTCATAAAAATGCTGAGGAATTGAAATAGGGATGGACAACTTACCTTCGAGGAGTTTTTTAACTAAAGTGGATGTCGAAACCATTGACGACCTCGACTTGTAGGTGCAAGAAATTATCAGTTAAACTACAAGTAAATTTGAGGGCAGAATTCTAAATAATGCCAGAATGAAATGTATACAGAATAGATAAATAAGAGATAATCACCAGAAAATTCCATGTTGTTGAAGTCTTGTCGAAAGCCACCAAATATTTGGCGAAACCCTTGCCACAGAGACAGTGCGAAAAGAGCCTACAGAGCCACCATATCGGTAGAGACAATCGCAGAGGAAACCCCCACGAAACTTCGAGCGGAATGAAAATGAATGTCGACTGAACAGTGTTAGGGTTAGATATATCACGAGAGAAAAAATCTTGAGGAGAAGGATAGATGTCCATCTCACACCATCTTACAAGGATGAGTAGAAATAAATACACAGTGATTTTGAATTAAAACAAAATATGCAACGTATCATATGATACAAACCAACAATTGAAAACATTAACTCATAACTTATATTAAGATTTATTCAAACAGTCAAATCATAGTTTGATCGTAGTTCTTAAGGAGGGCTAGGACCCATCATTATCATTTACTTTCATTACATTTTCACTTAAATTTCCATATTATCACCTTCACTCCACCTCCATTTTATTACATTTACCTTACCATTACCACTATTGGGTTACATTTATGTTTTTCCAAACTTTATTAATTCTTAGTATTTTTTAGTGAATTTGTGGTTAAAAATTAGAAAATAATATGCACATACTTATACCTAATAAGTGAAATTAGTTTGTTTCCCTGTGTAGGTCAAAAACAAGCTTTGAAAAGACTCTTATGTGGCCTCTTAACGCTAACTTCGAATTTGGATGGAGAAGATCATGGGATCATAAGGACATGTGTCTCATTTCTTATTTGTATTGTAACTCTAAGAAGACATGTGCCTTATCACTTCCTATTTATAATGTAACTCTAGAGATTTAGGGGGAGATTCGTGGACTCTCATTAATGAGATAAATTATCATATTTTTGTATAAATAGGGGAATCATTCTCCGATCAAATCATGTGTAAAATTGGAGTTATGCTCAAGTTTTGAATATATAATTAGATTGTCGCACACTACTTATGAATGTTCCTTCATTTTGACTTGGTTTTTCTTACATATGGAGCATCTCTATTTACCATATCTCATAATTTTAGATCAACTGCCTAAAATGTATGAGATTTACTTGCTTTTATAGATGTAAGTTTATGTGCTTTCTTAGTATTAGTTTTAGAATGACTGTGTAATATTTTCTTTCCTAAAATAATTTCAATGGGAAAAATTTATCAATTTTCAAATTGGATTAAGTTTGAGGAAATAGAGCTCATAGTTATTGAGTTTCCTTTCATGTTCTGCCATTTACTTTCTTAGATCAAACTATCAATTCACTGTATAATTGAATAAAAGATCAAGCCAAAAAGGTGACTTATCATACTTCCAAATTGGGTGATTGAATGTTCAACCTATGAAATCATTGAGATTTACTTTTATGTTCTTTATTTAGTTTCCTTTCATGTTCTATTATTTACATTCTTAGATCAAACTATCTATTCATTGTATAAGATAATAAAAAATCAAGCCAAGAAGGTGACTTGTCATACTTCCAAATTGGGTGATTGAATGTTCAACCTATACAATCATTGAGATTTACTTTTACATGTTTTTACATTGCTTTTTAGATCCTCATTCAATTGTATAATTGAGTATTCTTGAATATAATTTCAAGAAGGTGATTTTATCATATTTCTAAATGCTCAAATATCTAACCTATGAAATTATTGAGTTTTCCCTTTGGATGCTTTAATTGTTTTCATAGATTTAAAGAATAAAGTATAATCAGCTGATTATCATCTCAAGAGGGTGATTATATCATACTTCCATATTGCATGTTGGAGTGATTGAACATACCGTAAGTTTTTTTTACATGCTTTGAAATGATTTCCTAGATTTAACTTTCAATTCCTGCAAGTGTGATTGCGCACGGTATATTTTCTTTTAAATTTGTTTTCTTTATTTTCGTTACCTGATTTCATAGGTTATTTGAATTTCATTTTCATTATTTTATTTCATAGATTAGATGCATTGGTTTTCATTATTTTGTAGTTAGATTGATATAAATGAAAGACAGTTTCTAGCACATATGGTGCACGCATGCTTCACAAGTTTACGAAACCCCTCGGTTGAAAAATTAAATAACATAAAATTATTTTTCCCCAACATCTTGGCACCATTTCTAGGAAGTGTGCAGAAGAAGTAGCTTTCAGTCTACAGTGTATTTTATTTGTTTTTGGTTTTTTTACTAACCGTTTATGGACAGAGGATCTAGAATGCAGCCCAAAGACTACATTTACGAATGGTATCAAAAAATGATTGTGCCACAACATTCATCAATTCTTCAAGAGATCCTTGCAGTAAATCGAAAAATCAAGTCAATTTCGTATATCCTTACAAACAAAGAGGTACATTTTTCAAATTGGGGTATGAGTATTTCAAAAATTCTAATCCATAAAGGGCTTCAATGGAAGCATGAATATACTCAAAAATAAAATAAAAAGTATATTTTTTTTAGATAGATAGGAAAAATAAAACCGAACTTAGCTAGAATTTAGAAAAAAAATTTTATTTTGTTTTAAAAGATTAATAATGATCAATGTTGATTGATTCATTTTGAATAAATTTTAGTGACATAGTAAGAATGACTTCATTTTTTATCACCATCAGAAATAAAGTTTTTTTGTGAAAATATGAATTTATTTGACGACATTGACTAGTATGCTCTCTTCCCACGCCTCATTGTGACCTAGAAGATCAGAAAATTAGATCAGTCAATTTAAAATTAAAATTCAAAAATTCGTTAAAAATTTTGTTGGAAATTGAACTACAATTCTGTTGAAAATTTTCGTTTGAGTCATGATCCTTTTTTTTATCAGTTCTACAAATTTTAATGTTTTTCATCCTCTCAATATTTTTTTGATTTATTGAAATGCATGTGCACAATTTTTCTTATATGAAAAGGAGGCCCATGCATATGTGTGAGGCCAACCTTTGGCTTTGCCTTACACATATGTGCAGGCCTTCAATCCATACAAAGAACCATGCATTATAATAAAAAAAGGAATCTTCTCTTTTCCATATTTGATCTTCCTCAAGCAGCAATTATTAGAAATAGATTTTTTAAGTTGTAGAGACAGACAATGAAGGTGTATCAGATGAATAAACTGTTGATGAAGAGAAGATTGAAAATTTCTGATGATTGCGGAGACATACAATCAAAGTGTACCACATGAAGAAACTACTAATAAAGAGAAGATTGCAGACAACTGATGAAGAGAAGATTGAAGATTCCATTGCAGGTAATTGAAATGAGGGAGATCGATTTGAACTTATTTGAGAGACAATCCATTACACATAAAAACCTGCAAATAAAAAATCAAACCACAACAACTTTATTTTGTTGCAGAAGTAATTGCCAGAAATGTGTAACTATAAAAAGCACCAGATTGTAAAACGCATTTTCTAAGAAAACCAAGGCAATTTAGGAAAAAATAAAACATGGGTTTTTTTAGAACAGGATGAATTAGGTAACACGTGAGCTATTTGCTGGATTTCAAAACCATTTAGGAGAAATTCAGGGTTCTTCGGAGCTCCATTTTGGAGATTGCGTGAGGAAAAAATGATTTGTTTTGAACTATATAAACATGGCAAGTTGAAAGAAGAGGAATACAAGTGAATAAAAAACTTTTATCCACATGGCATGGTAGTCTAAGAGTCCAATTTTATTTAATAAAATTGATTCTAGAAGAATCCAAGTGAATAACAAACTCTGTTCCACATGACATGTGGTCTAAGAGTCCAATTTGATTTAATAAATTTGATTTTAGACACATATATGTCTCATCATTAAAATAATAATAATAATAATAAAATATAAAAAAAGTAATATATATATATATATATGAGAAATAAAAAAAAATTGCATATACAATCGATTTATTGAAGCAATTTACAAGGCGAAAAATACTTGCAAAATTTGATTCAAATAATTTTTTGTGCAAGTACTTTTTTTCTTACCGCTGCAAATATTTTTGACTTTTGTAGCACAGATGACAATTCAATTTGATAGAGACTTACAAAACAATTGGAAGAATATTTAGATGATTTCTGAAAATTTGGCATTAAAAATTATAATATTGTTGGTGTGAAGCTTTAACTTGCAGGACAACAAATCTTTGTGATGCCAATCATATTACTGAGTACATTGCATGAAGTCATTGGACAACACAGAGTTGGTTTATTTTTCACGGTTATTTCTTAAAAATGGATTGTTATCAATATCATGAATTGGACTAAATATAACACTTTTGATTTTCCTTAGTATGTTCCATTTGACATTCAAATTTTTACGTAAGAATAAGAGAGGAATTGGCCATTTCTTTTTTAACGCACTTATGTTCTTTACATCAATTTTTTTTTTTTGAATGTTTGGGATGATCGAATAATCATTGAAGGAAACCAATTTTCCAAAACAATTGGTCTTCAAAGGAGCAATTTGATGAGAAACATAAGAACAATTCCATGTCCATAATCATCATGACCATTACCTTTCCTCGCTTTTGAATTATAAATCGAACCAAGAAATTTAAAGAAAGCCACAATTATTTTCCCAGCAAGATTCAGTTGTTCATTTTTATTCACATACACTTTCCATTACTCTCTATCTACTTGTAACTAACAAATAAAAGAAGGAAGCTTACTTACATGCTTATTTCCCATTGTCATTTACCATTTTCATCTTCTATTTTCATTTTCCTTCTCCTATCCTTTTCATTTCGCAAATAAACCTTGATTCAATGAAAATTATTGAGTCCATAGTGCTTTGAGTCTAAAATATTTACAAAAACACCTTTTGGCTTGCATTCCTTAATGGAAAGTCTTCTTGCTGATGAACAATGGGAATAAATTAATGTCCCTTGTTCATCAGATCTTCTAGATACTCAACAACAAAAAAATTATTCGTACCTAATAAGATGTGTTTGGGCATCTTGACTCTCATTCCCATCAATGGTGAGATTTCTCGTGTTCACTAATGGCATCTATTAATGGCCACTAAGTAAACAATTCCCTATTATGTTCGACATCAAAACATCTATTCACATAGTAGGATTTATGCCAATGAGTTTAGCATACATGAAGACTATCATTTTCAGCATTTCGAAGAAAATGAAGAAAATATGAAGCTACAACAGATCAACACCATTCCACAGTTGTAGAATCAAATGGAAGCTATAGAATCAGATGATAGCAACAGAATCAGATGACAGTTGCAGAATCAGAGGGCAGCAATAGAATCAGATGGAAACTGCATAATGAGATGGTAGCTACAGAATTAGAGGACAACTGCAGAATCAACATCATTTCGCAGCAAATTCAGCAATTTCAATAGAAGCAATAAAAATTCATCTTAACTCTTTTATCCATAACTTTGACAGCCACATGAAGAAGATTATGATCAGAATTTTGCAGCCACCAGACATGCAGCCCATTCATTTCTAAAGGGTAAGTTAAGGTATGTCATTTTCTAACTTTTTACCATAGAATTCCTTGAAAAGGTAGAATGATAATTTTTGGGAAAAAAACTTATTTTCCTCATTCCATAAAATTTCCAATACCATTAGTTGGGGGGGAGGTACATTCATATTTACATTTTGAAACATTCATATCACATACAAAAGCCCACATACTTTCAAAATACATTAACTATTACATTATTATTATGAGCATACAATGGATTTTCAAAAGTACTTAAAAGATAATTGGATGCGAACAAAATCATGGTCGTCACACAAGAACCAACCATGATGCAATCTAATAAAAGTATACTTTGCAACAATAATAAAATTATCATTGTGTAAATTTCAAAGATCAAAATTGAATGCAACAATAAAATATGGTTGAAACACAAGAACCAACCTTGTTGCAATTCAACTAAAAGACTTTGCAGAAGTATGAAGTTATGAAAGGGTATCATGTAAAGCTAAGCCAAAGCTCAAAGGATCAAAAAGAATTAATGTAATAGATTGCATGAGGACATGCAATAACTTCAGTTGGGGGTAAGTTGGGCCTTGAAATTGCCATTTACTTTCATTATAATTTCTCTTACATTTCCATATTATGACCTTCACTCCACCTCCATTTCATTACATTTACCTTACCATTACCACTATTGGGTTACATCTATGTTTTTCCAAACTTTATTAATTCTTATTATTTTTAAATGAATTTGTGGTTAAAAATTAGTAGATAATATGCACATACTTATACATAATAAGTGGAATGAGTTTGTTGCCATGTGTAGGTCAAAAAAAACTTCCAAAAGACTCTTATGTGGCCTCGTAAGGCCAAATTCGAATTTGGATGGAAAAGATCATGGGATCATAATGATATGTGTCTCATTTCTTATTTGTATTGTAATTCTAAGAAGACATATGCCTTATCACTTCCTATTTAGATTGTAACTCTAGAGATATAGGGAGAGATTCATGGACTCTCAATAATGAGATAACTTCTCATATTTTTGTATAAATAGGGGAATATTTATCCTATTAAATCATGTGTAAAATTGGAGTTATGCTAAATATTTGAATATAGAATTAGATTTTGGCACATTACTCATGAATGTTCCTTCATTTTGACTTGGTTTTTCTTACATATGGAGCATCTCAATTTACCATCTCTCATACTTTTATATCATCTGCCTAAAATGTGTTAGATTTACTTGTTTTTATAGGTTAAAGTTTATGTGCTTTCTTAGTATTAGTTTTAGAATGACTATGTAATCTTTGCTTTTCTAAAAACATTTCAATAGGAAAGATTTATCTATTTTCCGATTGGATTAAGTTTGAGGCAATAGAGCTCATAGTTATTAAGTTTTCTTTCATGTTCTGTTATTTACTTGCTTATATAAAACTATCAATTCACTCTTTAATTGAATAAAATATCAAGCCAAGAAGGTGACTTGTCATACTTCCAAATTGGGTGATTGAATGTTCAACCTATTTAATCATTGAGCTTTAATTTTATGTTCTGTTATTTAGTTTCCTTTCATGTTATGTTATTTATTTTCTTATCTCATACTATCAGTTCATTGTATAATTGAATAAAACATCAAGCCAAGAAGGTGACTTGTCCTACTTCTAAATTGGGTGATTGCATGTTCAACCTATACTATCATTGAGCTTTACTTTTACATGCTTTTACATTGTTTTTTAGATCCTTATTCAATTTTATAATTGGGTATTCTTGAATATCATTTCAAGAAGGTAATTTTATCATATTGCTCAATGCTCAAATATCTAACCTATGCAATTATTGAGTTTTCCCTTTGCATGCTTTAATTGCTTTCCAATATTTAAAGACTAAAGTATAATCAGTTGCTTATCATCTTAAGAGGGTTATTCTATCATACTTCCATATTGGATGTTGGAGTTATTGAACATACCTTAGTTGTTTTTTTTACATGCTTTGAAATGATTTCTTAGATTAAAATTTCAATTCCTGCAAGTGTGATTGTGCACGTTATATTTTATTTTAAATTTGTTTTCTTTCGTTTCGTTGCCTGATTTCATAGGTTAGTTGAATTTCATTTTAATTATTTTATTTCATAGATTAGATGAGTTGGTTTTCGTTATTTTGTATCTAGATTGATCTAAATTGAAAGACAATTTTTAGCACATATAGTGCACACATACTTCACAAGTTTACGAAACCCCCGGATTGACAAATTAAATGACAGGCAATTATTTTTCACAAACAATGTACATGTACCAAAACAATGTACATGTGAAAAAACTTGTACATAACATAAAATATACATAATATAATAATGTAATTTAACTTAATAATGCGAAAAAAAAGGCTAACAATTTCTAGTTGGCTTATGTAAGTTCTAAAAGATGAATCTAAGGAGAAGAAATTGTTCACCAATTCAATCAAAATAATTACAATGGAATACCATCTTCAATGATTTTTTCATGATCAACTTTTGACATTTTCCATTTCTGAAATTTTTAATTTATTATTTTGTTGAACTGCTATCAACTTTATGTGTGTTGCACACACCAAGTGACTATATTGACAACTTATGACAAAAGGTTCATAGTCTTGAAAGTATAAAAAAGCTTGGCTTTGATGAGTTTGTTGGAAAAAATAACCTTTCAGTATAATAGACCCTTTGTCATATATAAACCCGTTATCATAATAGTTTTCCAATAATTTCATCTTTTGTTTAGTGCAACGCATCAAATAATACTTCACATTTTCTACGTTGGTAATAGGTGCAAATACGAAAAAAACGTCTCTTGCACAATAAACAAACTTACATAAATTTAGATCATAATTAACAAGAAAAATTAACTTTAAAATTAACATGTGTACTTGATTTTATTATCTATTTCTATTTCTCTATCATTTGAAAGAAAGTAAAATGTTACCTTATCTAACAACATCAGAAACTCAATCACATTCATATGATACTATAGTCTCCTCTTATTGCATTTATTTAAAGTTTGCAATGGAAATTTTCCCCTTTGTATTTAATTATGTATGTTTGAAATATTTTACATACATTTTGTTTTCACAAATATCATTGGATTAAGTGTTGTCCATGAAAACATGACAAAAACAATAATATTTTCTTTTTATCAAATGAAAACACATTTTGGTACTGCTTTGTTTCAATTGAATGCAATTTTCGAGTGCCTTTTATTGTTTCAACATCATCTCCAATTGAACTATCTACATTTGCGACACAAATATACCGAAAAAAACATATACGGAAAATTCAAAGAAGAATATAAATATTTTATTCAAAATATCATGAAAGAGAATCATTTTGATAAATAATGTTTAAAATTATAAATATAATAAAAATTAGATCATGTACACATTAAATTTATATGTGTGTGTGTGTCTGTGTGTGTGCGTGTGTGCCTTCGTACTTCCCTTGACTGGTGAGTCTCATGGATTAGTGCAGCGATGCACCATTAAACAAATTTTTTAGCTGAGATAGGTTAGTTTGTAGAGTAGTCAATTTGATATCTTCGAAGTACTATTTTTATACATGCCCCTGCACCATCGTGTTCTCCTTTTCCATGACCAGTCTCAAAAAAATTCCAATAATGTTTAATGCAGGTTTTCATATGAAGATGACACAACCAAAATAATGATCATGAAGATTTGAATTGACTTTCACATCCATCTGAACATATCCATTGTTCATTGAATTTCATTTCATGTCTTTTCAAGGAGTCAGAAATATTTTCAAAACAATTTTGTACAAAACATGTATCATGTGTACGATCATCATTGATATATAAGTGGTATTCTTTAATAACATGACTATTTTCACTCGTGCTTTGTATTTGATCACCATTTTTTTAGCGTGTGTATATAGAATATGGAAAAGCATGGGAACTTGGTCAGAATGATAATATTCACTCTATATTTCTTTTTGTGGAACAAATGGGTAGTTCGTTGCAAAATCAACTATTGACAAAATGGTCCTTGGTGGAAAAAATTCATGGGATTTTTTTAATTTCAAGTCCTACCATCAAGCTCTATGGGAATGATTGGTGTATTCATAAATTTCTGCGTCAAATATTCTTAGAAACTCTATCACAAAAACCTCTTCTTCTTGTAAAAAAATTATTTTATCACTTGTAGTACTACATGAACCAATTCGTGTATGAATGTATTCATATATGTTCCATTTCAATTTTATGTTGGAAAATGATCGATCATTTTTATCAAGTATGATATTTGTTTTGAAATAAAGTCAAATTTCCACAATCATCACATTTTTTACCACCAACACATTTCTTTTGGTAAAATAATTCATGGCTTTCCCTTGCACATATAATTTGAGATATGAAATAATGTATAGTGGAAGGAGGAGGTGAATCTTTCCAAAATGTTTTACCAAAATAAAGGAATGTCATAATATAACTGAAATTCTACATGATAACGACAACAACAACTGTTGTGTACAGTGATAGGTTTAACATACCAGGGTTTTGATGCACAAAGAACTGATTGAGACATTAATTTCATGACTCTCTTCTATGAAATTGTTGAAAAACTCTATCAAAGTAGTTTCCAAGATATCTTTTTCATTTTCTTTATACTGATTTCGTGCTATTATTTGTCGCATCACATCCCTTGCTTTTGGTGAAACACATGAAATTTTCATCCATTATTCATATATTATTTTTTTAACATATTCTTGAACTCTATATTTTTATGGTTTTTTACAAAGAACTGTCCAACAAGCGAGTTCATCATTTACATCTATTTGAAATCGAAATTTCCAATGTTTGTGCAAATTTTTTCGTGAGGTCCCTAATTCTTGTGCCATAGATTTTACCAAGCGATTTTCTTTAGTACTTGATGAAACCACTGACATTTGTATTGCTCTACATGACTCTAAATCACTTTTGTTTATAGATATTCCAATTGACTTCAGAGCACTATTTATATTTTGTATCACATTTTCCTTCATTGCTTTTTATCTTTTGTGATTTTCGAATACCCAATAAATTCGTAGCTTCTTTTAATCTCTTTGATCTTAAGAGAATTTTAGAAATTTGGGCTTGAACTGTGACATTTTCATCATTGAAGAACATATCAATAATGTGTTGAACACGATATCTGATAACATGGTCAACTTTTTTATCTCCATATGTGGCAGTGTCAAAATTTTCTAATATCTCACCATCGATATTGATTTCAGCTGTACATATTAGAATTAAATGTACAAAATGAGTTTACATATTCAATAAATAATTAAATTAATAAATATGTATAGTTTCAATAATACACATTCAACATATATATACATATCTCGTGATTCAATTTCTTCACTTGAATTTCTTTCAACATTTTCAACATCTTCAATCATTGGTTCAATATATCTTTCACTTTCTCTTTCAAAATTTTCTATCTCATCGTCAATGTTTGGAGGAATATCTCTCTCTGTTTACATTACATAATATTATTCAAATTAGTTCATCAAATAAAAATTAAGTTTCACAATACAATAGTCAAATTTTAAATATCAATTTCAAAATATTTACATTTACATGTATGCTTCAACTTCTAGCTGAGGTTGATTTTCCCTTTCAATATTTGAGAGTTATTCCCTCTTTTTTTTGCGATATTCTCTCCCTTGTTCTCTACGAGCCTCAGGGTCTCTTGTTTGATCATATTTTCTGTTGCCATTCCTTTCATTTCCCATGATAAATTAGTATTAAGCTCAAAAAAATTCCTTCAAAATATTGTAAAAAAACTCACGATCAAAATTTAGACAAAAAATCAATTAAAAAAAGCATCACAAAATATTTAATTTCAAAAAAACACTTTTTAAAATTTTTTCACAAAAGACATACTTCTACCCAAAACACTTACTTTAAAAATTTCTCCAAAAAAATGTCTTTTAAAAATGTGAAGCTGAGAATATTTCCTTCGATGTCCTACAAAAAAAAAATCACTTAAAAAATTACACAAAAACTCACTTTCAAAAATCATTATAAAATATTTACCTCAACCCAAAACAATTACTCTAAAAAAATGTCACTTCAAAAAATACCTCCAAAAAATGTCCTTTGAAAATTAATCCCAAAAAACTTCTAAAATAATGTCACTTTAAAAAATGCCTCCAAAAAATGTCCTTTGAAAATTAAGTCCAAGAAAGCTCTAAGAAAATATCATTTTAAAAAATACCTCCAAAAAATGTCTTTTTAAAATTAAACCCAAAAAATTCCTTCGGAAATTCAGCCCAAATGAAGAAATGTGCGAAAATAATGATTCCATTTTCGACTATTTATATAGTTGAGAATTTTTTTTTTTTGGAGGGGCTTCATTGAATTTTCCAACTGACGTAATTTGCGAGGAGAAGTTCGATCGAGTTTTTTTGTCATTAAAAGTAATGGGGTAGAGCAGCTAAAAACAATTCGGATAAAGTATTACAAAATTTTGGCTGAACTAAAATGTCTGCAACTACGTTGTAGCTCATCTCTTAATGCATTTCTGCAACTTTGGAATGATTAAAATCCATCAAAATTTACGGATTAACTTTCAGAATGAAGACAAGAAATTGCAGAATTAAATCTAATTTTAGGAAATATAAATTTTATGGAATTCCATAGTTATTTACTAATTTTAATTAATTTTGTAATAAAATAGGTGCAAACAATTTCTGAAGGTCATTATGATTCAGTGAAATCAAAATTTTTTATCTTCCGAAATACACTATAAAAAAATTTGAAAAATTTATGGTCCATTACATTGGTTTGTCATTTGTAATGGGTAGTTTATAAATTTTTAGTTTATAACTAATATGTTGAGAAACTTCGTGCGAGCCAAAACATATTTAAAAAAAGGAGTTTTTTCATATTAGTTCAGTTCAAAAAATTCTAGTAATTATGGTATGCATCAGTTGGTTTTGTAAATATAACGATACTGAGGTAGACTCTGTCTAGATTGTTGTAACACATTTCTTTTTCTCAAAAGCAATTTTTTTTCAAAGAATACACCAACGTGTTTCAACATGACTTTTTATGAATCCCTTGACTGTTAAAGAACACACACTTAAATAAATGTTAAGATGACATATCAAATGTGAATAAAGAAATTCCAAAACATAAGTAATTGAAAGCTAATTGAATTTCTCATAAGTTTTATTTTTATCGTAAAATGAAATTCTAAACAGAAAATTTGTTTTGGCTTGCAGAAAGTTGAAGAACTTCTAAAAATGATATTTTTTTCTCAAAAAAGGGCAAAAAGTGTAAGCCAACTTCACATTTTCACAAACCCAATCAAAACTTTTTCCACATACTATTATGGCATGGAGCAGTGTAGCTACCAGTGAAAAGGATGCTATGAATTTTCATAACTATTGTATTTCTCAAAAAAAACATCTGAAGTTCTATGACATTAATTAGAGCTAGGCATTTAATTATGTCATCCATATTTGTAGGATCTATCTTGATTTCAATACCACCAATCACATATCCCAAATATATTGATGAATATTATGGAAACTCACATTTCCTAAGGTTAGCTATGAGTTGGTTTTCTTTTATTCTCTAGAAACTACATAAGATGTGAGAAGTGTCACTCCATGGTATATCTATAAACCAATATATCATCCAAATATATTATAGAAAATTAATCGAAATATGGAAGTAATATATCATTCATTAGTCTAATCAATGTATCTAGTGCATTACATAAACTAAATGGGATAATAAACCATTTTTACAAACCCGTCCTTGTCCTGATGGTAGTCTTCTAAGAGGCTTTCTTCTTTTACATGTACTAAGTGGAGCTTGATTTCAGATCTATCTTAGTGAAGTACTTAACACATTCTAACTAGTTTAACGAATCATTGATCATGACTAGAAGGTATTTATTCGTGGGTGTAATATTTTGAATCTCCCTATATTTGATACACAAATTTATATGCCTCTTGGGTACAATGATGATACAGTACCCATAAGGTGATGTGATTTGTTGGATCACTCCCTCAACTAGCATCCACTACAATTACTTCTTCACTTTGTCTACTTGTAAAAAAAACTATTTATATATCCTAATGCTTTTTAATGGGGAGAGAGAAATAATTTCAACTTCTACTCCACTTCCCTCAAATGTGGTATCCCTATAATATTCTATAAGACTCATATGTATGCCTACAACAACTCCAATTATTGTTTTGGAGTTTGGTACATCCCTCCAAGGATTCCTTTTTCCTTATTCATCTATCTCTTGGTTAATTATATCTTAAGAAAATATGCATGCATATCTTATTGTAACTAATTTGTTTCTTCTTGGTTGGAACTTATTACTAAGGTATTTGATCTAGATTTTTGTGCATGATGATGTAGTACTTCCCATCCTTTATCATGAAGTACCAATTGGCTCTACGAATGAGAACTTGTATCCCTTTTTTATATGTAGAGGGTACAAAATACTGAATGACACACATCAATAGGTAGTACACCTAATTTGACTTCATGAATAAACATTATGCCCAACAAATTTAATCTTGCACCATTTCATGACCTTAATTTATTTATCCCTTTTTAAACGCCTAAATGCTTTATGAAATTCCAACTAAATATTGATAATGGATTAGATTCCTGTGATATTTTTCTATGAATGATAAGTTAATAGAGAATCTACCTTGGTTCTCTGTACCCATATCTTGATATGCAATATTTTTTTCATCTCCTTTTCTCATAGGTGAAGTATGCTCAAATTCGGCTCCTTTTACACTAAAGTGTTGGAAATATTCTCATCCACATGTTTTTTAATTTATATCTAACCACTTGAATCCATGGCCTGAAATTTCAAATTGCATACATCCTCCTTATGGTTCTTACCATTCATATCTAGATATGGTTTCCAACATTATTATTTAGTGGGACCATAGATATTTAAATTATTATGATGGTTACTTGGCTGTAATAATGTATTTTTCTTCTCATCTTCTTCTACTTCCCATTCCACTTTTTTTTACCTTCATGTAATTGTATTGGTCCTCCTTATATTTGGAACCACTTATTTTTTCCTTCTTGTTCTCTATATCCTCCTTATAGTATACCTACACATAGGCCTAAACAATTGTCACAATCTCAGAAATCATCACTTGATTCTATAAATAGTTATATATATCAACCAAATACTTGAGTACATCTATTTTCTTAGGAGAGAGAGGGAGAATTATAGTAATATTTCTAAATTCAATGTTTCAACCTTATCCACTCTACCCCTTCCTTTGTTTAAAGTAATTTCAATGGATCCATTGACCCTATGCAAACCCAATAATGTAGAACTAGGATTGAATAATGATAGTGAAATCCTCCCACTTATTTACTAGTGGATAGCCCTCAAGGATAAGTGTATTCATGTGATTTTCATATAATATTAATGCATGGCCATCAAATTCTGTTATAGGAAACAAAATATTTTTTTTGTTCTTTTATATAGTGGACATTGAAATACACCTTTAATTGTTTCAACTAGTGATTGAACATTCTCACATCAATCTCACCTTAGTATGCCTTGATATCTAATTTCACTTAGATTTTAAATAGGGCCATGAAGGAGTAATGACACTATAATTGGATGCTCTTTCTTTCTCTCTTTCCTTGAATTTTTTTTTGTGTTAAGTTCCTCCCAATCTCCCCTCTGAGATCATATATAAATTAGGGTCTATTACTTCTTTGAATGATTTAATTTTTCATATTAGATATGCCATGATGAATGCCATATTGGAAACATTTCAATGAAATTCTCTTCCACCCCCACTAATATCACTCTTGCTATATTTTGAGGGATATTGTTAATATCCTCATCTCCCATGGATAATGTTTAATAGAATTTTCATTAAATAAATTCCTAGATCCTATAGTTTCCCACAAAAACTTCAAAGAAAAATATCATTATAGAAATATATGATTTGTAAATTTTCATGGATATTCCAAAAAAATATTTTTCACAAAATATTATAAAATATTGTAAAATCTTATACTATGAAAATATTAATTAATTATTAGATTTTCTTTAATTTTATGAATAACTGAAGTGTGAAATATTTAAAACATAGAAAATTGTACACTGCCAATACAAATGAATGCAAGATTTATCTCAAGAAACCAAATACAAGAGAAAACCCAAGTAGTAGGCGAGTCCTATTCTCTGCTCTCTTTTCGCTATCTATAAAATGCAAATAAAATGGAACAATAAATCACTATGGAGTTAGCTTTTGACATTGCATCTTGAATGGCTACTAAAAAACCATCATCACCATCTTTAATTATTCTACAAATACACCACTCTTAATGTTTTCCTCAACTATGGAAAAATATACAATTATAAACAATAGATACTCTTCTCCACCTAGCAATTCCATATTTAGCAAAGCTCAATGACCATCTAGTTGTGGGTTTTGATTTTCTCAACCCTCAATTTTTATATGGATTTGGAACTTCTATAACCTTTTCTAAATTTGACACATGTGTAGCCCAACATGTCTATGTAATGAAGGTTTGATGTGGAAACCACTCATACCATGGTGGTCAACAGGTTAAGTCAACTTGTGGGTGGCATAACTTTTGTATACAATATTTTATTGTGATTATTTTCACATAGTTGGAAATTTATTGTTTTTTAGACCAACATCAAGGGTTTCAAAGAAATTTCCATACATTATAGCACAACAAAACATTTTCCAAAGCTTAAAAATGGCTATCAAAGGTTCTATACCCCAACTATCAAAATTTGAATATGCCACTAAATAATCCATGTATGCTAATTCCTCCAATTTTCACCCTAGAAAGTACCAAGATAGATTACCAGTTATCAAACCATGTTATGTCGTGTTAGATTTACAATGGTAAAGGTTATGATCTTGGATAGATATGGTTGTAAGATAGAATCTATGATAAAATCGGGGGTCTTGTTTACATCTCACACACATTGGAATATATTAGCATTCACTTCTTTAATACCAACATAAGATTCTTCACGAATAGACCTCATTTAAGCTAGTGCTAAATGATAAATCTCTCCATGAAAGTTTCAAGGCATAGTATTCAAATCCTAAAATTTGACAAGTGTGTTAGCCATTGCTTGTTGTGAAAACATTTATATTTTTTGAATCATTAGATACATGTTAAGCTTCGACCATCATATCACATAACTTTCTATATTAATTCTTTTCTCGGTTATCTTCTATTTCAAGATATCCAATCGGAAAAGTAATTACATTGGTTGGATGACTATTAAAAATATGGGTAACTTGTTTAGTGTCTTATTAATATTCTATTTGATTTTCTTTATATCTATTCACTTTCTCATTTAAAATATGATTTTATCTATTCTTGTTTTTTTTGGTTAATAATCATTTTGTGTACCTCACTTTGTCATATTTCCTTGTGTTATACATTTTGATATCCTTTTTGGTAAAAAAATTATTCGTCACTCACATGTTCTAACTTTCTATGTCTATGTTTTCTAATGTATTTTTGAGTTTATCTTGTTACATTCTCAAAATTTACATTACATATCTCCTTATTATGAGAGCACGTGATAACATAAATGATTTACGACACTGGTAATAAAATACTATGACAAAAAGAATAAATAAAATATGTCATAAATACTCAACACGAAACAAAATATGAAGAAACACTAAAATTGATGCATGGAAATAAGTAATATAATTTATTCATAATAGTAACAATGAAATCAATGAAATACACAATGTGATAAACAATATTGTTGAAATTTATCAACTTTACTAATATTATATAAATATTTTATTTAATTTTAAAGTCATATACCAAATTAATATATGAAATCACTTTGCTTGTGTGCTAATAAACACCTTTTTGTTATACATTTTAATATTTTTTTTTTTTTTTAAATTATTGGTTGCTCACATGTTCTAACTTGCCGTGTCTATGTTTTATAATGTATTTTTGTGTTTATCTTGTTACATTCTCAAAATTTAGATTACGTGTCTCCTTATTATGAGAGCACGTGGTAACATAAATGATTTACAACACTTGTAATAAAATACTATGACAAAAAGAGGAAATAAAATATGTCATAAATATTAAACATGAAACAACAATATGAAAAAACACTAAAATTGATGCATGGAAATAAGTAATAAAATTTGTTTATAATAGTAACAATGAAATCAATGAAATACACTATAGACAATGTGATAAACAATATTGTTGAAATTTATCAACTTTACAACATTATATAAATATTTGATTTAATTTTAAAGTGATAAAATATAAATGTACCAAATTGATATATGAAATCACTTTGTTTGTGTGATAATAGACATTTTTGTGTAGTGATTTGATTATTAATTGAGTTAATCCTCTCTGCATTTTTACATTTGAAATTATAATTTATTTGAAAAAAACATTCTCTTAAACATTTTTCCTACTTGAAAATTACTCCCTAAAAAAAGATATTGTTAATGATTTTTGGTGTAGGAAAGAAAAAATCATTTGAAAAACCAATATATCATTAAAATTGCATCCAATATAACTAATACCAAAGCGTTCAGGGATCCCACCAAAAGTATAGCTAATAACAAAGTGTTCAAACATGCCACCTAACTTATAGCTCTTTCCAATATATGGCCAAAATCATGTACATGGTTAGACATGGAAAGTCATTACCTTGAATACAGGGTAATTTCACCAAGTTTAGTGATAGGTGTTGAACGTTTTTAAGTAAATAAGAGGGTTATTAATATTTTAGGTGTTACTTTAGGACCACATGGATGTTTAAACCTATATGGTCTCTATCGAATAAACACTTTCACTCTCGCGCTTTGTTTAGGATAATTATATGGGGAAGTGTGCATTTTAGTGATATTTAACATTACTCTTAACATGAAACCAAATATCGCACTAAAGTTATTTTTCTCCACATATAGCCATTATAGGACAAGTGTTTCAAATATCGTACTAAAGTAATTTTTAAAAAAAGAGATGCCTCCTAAGAAAAGTAGTAGTCGTTGATAAGGAAATCGATAACCAGAAGAATTTGAGAGAATTGAATCAATAATAATCATAAGTTGAGTATACGAAAAGATGCCATATTTCTATATCAGAATATTTAACCATAAATACAATTTAGTTTACATAGAATCTTGATGAGATAATGTGAAAGTATGTTCAATATATTTTAAAGGCCTAGTATGAAATATTTAATCTCTAAGTTATATTGCATGACATTTATCATAATTTATTTGATGTATTCTCATTATTATTATATATGAGAAATATATGAACAATAACGTATATTATTATTATATAGTAACAATATATGGCTAATTTTCGATATTGTAATCATCATATGCTATTTACACATTATTTTGGTATTATAAAATTATATATAATTTTTATTTAATGTGGTTTTGGGATATTGAGTGAAGTATATTAATAAGCATAAAGATAACTAGCTTGATAATAAGATCATGTGATCTAGTGCCTGAATTCATAGTGTTTAATTATCACGTTGATATGAAAACGCAAGTTATAGAGGGGAATAGAGAAAGAATTAGCAATGATGGAATGGGATATTAAGTGAAGTATATTAATAAGCACAAATATGGTTAGCTTGGCAACAGGACTACGTGACGTAGTGCTTGAATTCATAGTGTTTAATTACTCACGCTAACGTGAAAACGAAAATTATAGAAGGGAATATAGAAAGAACTAGCAATGATGGAAAGGGAAGGATAACAAAAGAGGGTTAAGATAACGATAGAAAAATAAAATGGGGTTAAGATAATGATAGAAAAATATAAGAAATAAGTATTAAATGAGGTTAGAGATTGAGGACTGGAAATTGGAATCTAGATAAGGTATAAGAAAATAAATAAGATATTTGAGGAGAAATTAAATATGATGGGATAAAGAGATTAGGAATAAATAGTAATTAAAGGAAAAAAGATATGACGAGAAATTAAATATGATGGGATAAAGAGATTAGGAATAAATGGTAATCATAGGGGAAAACATATGACAAGAGGAATTTTTTTTTGAATTATATGATGGATATTGGGTTTCAACTATTAGCTAAGTATATAGCTATTTTTTCTGAGTGAATTATTCGAATTCTTATTGATTTCTAGAGCTTCCCAAATGATATTAGAGGAATAAAAAGGTGATGAACAAAAATAATTTTCACTTGGTCAAAATGAGCAGGTTGTTTTTAACTATGGGTGTTTTATGTGACGGTTGAATTAAAGATGTGGATGTAGAATGTGTTAGCTATTCTTTCTTGAAGGAAAGTTTCAATTAATTTACGTATTTTAGTAATGTATGGTTTTCCACTAGAGTAGATAATTTGGTAAGCTCCTTCTCTTAGCATAGGGCATATATATGCTTGATAGTTATAGAAATATTCTTGAGGTATTTCTGATGTTTAAATATAGTATTGATATTTTCTTTCACTAATATGTTTGAAATATGATCAATAACATCATGGAAATAATGAAGAGAAATGAAATCTATAAGAAATATGGTTGAAGGGGAATTGTAAAATATATATTGAACGATTGAGTGAAAATCTTTGGTGAATTTGGAGGTAGAGTAGCCATTGGATCAGATGGTGTTGCCAAGGTGAATTTTTCTTTTTCAAGGAGATCATGGTGGAAATGCAGATGGTTAAAGTAATGATAACTTTGAGAATGGTAGATCTTTAAGATAGCTAATGGTGTTAATGGGCATGAAGGGATCTATTAGTATGCGCCTTTTTTCTATAAACCTAGTGGGTAAGGATACTCTAAGGTTGACGAGATATAAGAAAATCTAGAAAAGGAAAACAAATTTCTTTTTCTACTTCGATAATCAATTAAATGTGGGGAACAATTTTATTAAGGAAAATGAATGAATTTATAGAATAATGTTCATATATTATCAACAAAACATAATTGATATTTAAGATTAAGATGGATTTTTTTTAAAGATTAAACTTCAAAATGTTCTATAAATATATTGGTAACAATACAAGAAAAAGTAAGTCTCATTGTTTTTCAGTTTATGTCCTTATATAATGTTACTTTTAAGGTAAGAAAAGTCGAGATGAGTCATATTTGAATTGGGATAAGGGTTTCAAGTCAACAAGTTTGATTATAAGGTCAAGAGATTTAGGAAAAAGTACTTTGGTGAATAAATAAATGACATAAAAAATATTAATTTTTTTTTAGTTGAAGTGAAGATTACACATCTTATAAAATATTTCAAAATATTTTTTTGTAAATCAATGAGTGTTACCGGTGAAGGGTAAAATTTTATTAACAAGGAAATGAGATAGGGAATAATGTGGGGAAATTTATAATACTTACTGCAAGTTTAAGGGGTTTCTATTTTATGAATTTTCAGTTATTCACATAAAATTGGTGTTCGAGGATTGTGGGGGATAAGGTTTTTTTTATTTAAAGTGGGGCATAGGTTTTATTTTAATTGAATAGGTATAAAGAAGAAATTGTATTCACTTTCATAAGTAAGTGATGTCATTGATAATATTAGTGAGAGAGGTTTAAATCATGAAAATGAGAGAAAGATAAAAAAATTATATTCATAAAAAAAATTACTCATAATGATCGTAACATTAATATTACCATTTTTTAAGGTATTTTTAAAATGATAAATGGATTGAAATTATTTCTTGAAAAGGTTTGGTTTAGGATTATTTTCATCTCAAAGAAAAAGTCTACCACACTATTCCTAATTATCTTCAATATTATCTGTGAGAAGTTAGTATGTGTTGTATTTGATAGAGTAGCGAATGTATTTATAAAAATAAGGTGGGGAATTAAAAAACTAAAATTTATTTATGGATTTTTGGCTCGACTTTGTTCATTGTAATGTGATTATTACCGAAAGATTTCTGCATAATTTAACTAAAATTTATTTCAAGAAAAGATGTTGGATGAGTGAAGATCTGCTCACAATTTTTTCTAATATAATCAAATAATGTGAATTGTAATTGAAAGAGTACCAGCACTAGGATATAAGAGATGAAAGGAAAATTAAAATAAATAAAGTTTTGAAAACGGTAAGCAATGAATTTACTATTCAAATAATTAATATAATTAACTAAATTATTATGGAAGCTATTGGAATATAAAAATATAAAATAATATATATATATATATATATATATATATATATATATATATATATATATATATATATATATATACGCACACACCCCATCACCATCACATCATAGAGTGTCTTAATAGTACACCTCATCACTGTCTAATCTAGACCCCATGGGATAACTTTATTTTTTTGGTTGGTTGACCAATGAGGAGGTTTGAACCTCCAACTTCATGGAACATAAGCCTTCTTTATCAAGGAAATCACCAATTAAGTTTTAGCCATGGGATTTTTTATTTTTATTTTATAGATACAATGATATATATTTCATAAGGGAAACATATGCATATTGTCGATTATGTAAACACACATCACATCACTTTCCATAATTAAACCCTAGTGGAGAGGATTTTATTCTTGCCTCCCAACTACTTGGGTTAAGCTCCATTGACTTTCCAATTTTTCATTTAATTATAAAATCAATAGTTGTTTTTTCAAAAAATAATTAATGTCCACCCTATGTAAAACCAACCTAGATCCATCTTAATTGTAGATGTGTGAAGGGTGAAGAGATCAAATATCTTTACACTCCAAAATCAATAGGTTTGCATCTCAAGAACAAAAAAGGATTTGATTTTTCTCACTACATGATACATCTAGAACTAAGATCATTAATATATATTAATAACATATTATTTACTTTATTTATCCAAATTATTTATGGTTATTTTTAAATTTGATTTTATAATCATAAAATAAAATAACTTATATCAAATATGACCTAACTCTAATATATATTAATATATTGTTACATGGTTTTTTTTTTAAACATTTATTTTAGTTATTTTTAATTGAAATTAAAGTATCTTTACACAATTACATATTTCAATTTAATATAATAAATATTATAAATATTTAAAAGTAAATAAATAAATATGAAACTTTTATATTAAGATACATAGAATTTGTTAAATATAAATTAATAATTTATTACAACTGGTTAACTTAATAGATAACAAAACAAATATTCAGTATAATTTTTATATAACTAGCACAATCATATTAATGGATGTAAATGATATACAAATATATAAACAAAAATCTTAAAAATATTATAAAACCAAAATCCTAACCTCAATAACTAATCACTAAACCATAATATTTCAAATTTTCAAATCTTTTAATGTAACATTCAAATTAAACACACAACTATAACCTCTTCTAATCTCTCTATACTACGGTTGATAAATATCAGTAAGAAATTGGTAATTATTGTGAAACATGTAGATTTGGAACATCAATCGTTCAATTCCACTTTCCATTTGTTTGATATATAGCCATATACATAGTTTTTTTTCAAATAAAAGATTTAAACACTGAACAGTGATTAGACATTCATCATATATAATATTCATTATCGAAATCTTTAAATTTAAAACTGCAATAAAATTATTCCAAATATTTTCATCCCTAACTATACACATCAAACCATTCAAAAGACTTATCATCTCACTCTCCAATTTCGAAATCGACAGGCCTATAAATTTGTCGAATCAATGAAACCATTATCGAATGTGACAACTCCAACAGTAATAGGAGCATCAACCTCATGTAATGTGCGTTAAAATATAGGAGGCATTACAGATTCCACGACATAATCCAAAGTCCTCATCGGCATCACTTTCAAATCCGAAGCTGAAATCCATTCTTCGATGCTCTCGGAAAACTGCTCATAGTTCGGGAACAAACCACACCCATTGACAGTTATGACTACACGACGACCCTTGGAGACCAACCCAACATTGCCTACGAGCGAGCAATCTGTAATCGAAGTGCTCAAATAGCCCGAGAGTTGGTGAAATAAATGATTGATCTAATGGAAATTAACGAATGGGTGGTGCAATAAATTATTTTTAAATTAAATTTATTATTTTTTTATTTGAAATTGAAAATTTGCTAATTTTTTTTTAATATCGGTATATTTTTAATATTATTTAGTTGATAATATATTAGATGAAGAATATTTTTAAAATCAATTTTTTCTATTTATTTATTTAAAATTTAAAATTCAGAAAATCTCATTCTAGTATAAACCAAGCTAGAAATATAAATATATTTAAAATATATTTTTTTTATATATATAAAATGAATCTAAATTAAAATATATTTTTTATTGATTTTTTTCTTATTTATTTAAAAAATTACTATAAATAATATTAACTTAATGTAAATAACATATTAATACATAGTAAATAAATGTAGAGAATCTTCTATATATAAAGTGCTATGGGGTTATTATGGAAATTAATTACTAGGCACCAACCACTACTCCTTATTTCTATGAGGCACCAACCCCTCGACATTGTTGTTTGTTGTGGTAGTGAACCATTAGTAGATGTCTTTGTGGATGGTATTAAATATTATATTATCAAGTTGAATAAGTGGATTATGTCCTGAGTATGGAAGAAATTAGGCATTATGATGCATTCATGAAGTATCCAGAAAATGAAGATGCCAATGATAACGTGAGTTAAATAATTTTGGCTCTATTTGCAGGAGATCATCTTCATGATCATCTTCCAGTTATAGTCTCTCTATGCAATCATGCCATCCCATCTATGCAATCATGCCATCCCATAATTTTAAATCTTTCAATTTAAAAAAGACATTTGGAGAGAATTTTCTCCCTAATCCTCATTATACAATCATGCCGTCTCATAATGACAAAGCTCTCAATTTAAAAGAGACATTTGGGACCATATTCCATATTTTCTCCGTAATCTCCTTTATTTCTGATGTTATAATGACAAAGCTCTCAATTTAAAAGAGACATTTGGGACCATATTCCATATTTTCTCCCTAATTTCCTTTCTTTCCGATGTTCCCATCTGGGATTCATTTTCACAGTTTGGGTTTGATTTACTTTAGGCTTAGACATATGTCTACTTGTTCTCCATGTAAATGGAAAGATATATATGTCAAACTATGGTCAAAGTGAATAGTGCTGCTTTAGCTTAGGCTTACCTCGAACTACTTTGTTGGGACTATATAGTTGTGTGAAGTTATTGAGCAAAAGGCTAAAATTTCTAGAGCTTTAATAGAGGAGAAGAAGGTCAATGCCATCGTGTAAGTTCATTAGATATCGATGTTCAACTCAGAAAATTTTTTCACACAACTCCAATAACATGGATACACACAACAATTTCTAGCCTATGCTATATCATTTAAAAAACAATATTGGCTGGAGTTTTACAACCATTTAGAGTGAGTAGAAAAGTAGAACCATTTTCCTATTACTTTGGTTTATTGGCTGATAAAGGAACATCGTGGCAAATGTTAAATATAATACTTCTAAGAACATTCCAATCGTGCTGTGAAGACATAGGTCAAAACAATTTTTATTTTCAGAAGCGTCTTATCTTTTATTTGCTATAATTTTTATTTTCAATAGGGATTTATCTTTTATTTGCTATTATAGTTTACAAACTTATTAATATTATAAGCCTGGTTTCTTTTAAGTGTATTATTTTTCATTTAAACTCTCAATCGTAATTTTCCTTTCTATGAAAGTATATATGGTGTTTTATCTCAAATGACGGATGCATAAATGTTACTCTCCAATAACATAGAATCGGTTAACAAGCATATCTTTCTGTTTATATATAACATCATTCTGTTCTCTTGTATATATAAAATGTTTTAACAGAAAACTCACCGAAACAAAAGTAAATGCAAACTCTGAAAAAAGCTTAGGAACCAAGACCTGTCAGGCAACTTCATGCAGTGCAATTGACTAATAAGCGAAACGTTAGTCCCAAAATTTGTCTGAGAGTTTGGGAAAGCTCACCCTTACAGAAGAGAATTCAACTCTAGAACTTTTTGTTACAATTAAACAAAGGAGTTGTTTACTGACTCAATAGAATAATTTTTTGTTTACTAATTGAACAAAATAATTTAGATTGTAGTTTTTTTTAGAATCTGGTAAATTAATATTCAAAAAATTAAATAGTTGGAGTGTTTGAATTCAATTTTTTTAACGTGAAAATGATTTTAGCACTAATGGCTGTAACTTTGAACAAAACCTTAAGAGCCAAGACCTGTTAGGCAACTTCATGCAGTGCAATTGACTAATAAGCAGAACGTTAGTCCCAAAAAATTTCTGAGAGTTTGGGCAAAGTTCACCTTTACAGAATAGAATTCAACTTCGGAACTCTTTTTACATCAAGGACTCAACAGAATAATCTGGATTGCAGTTTTTTTTGTCAAAATCTTGCTAAATTAATATTAAAAAACTTAGATAGTTAGAGTGTTTGAATTGCATTTTTTATGGTGAAAATGGATTTAACACCATCAAGAACTGAAGAATTGAAGTTTCATGACTGTTATCCAAATTTTCAAAAAAAAATTGGAAAATTTTTCATTATCTTACTAGAATTTAAATTATTCTCTAATTTTTTTAAAAATAAACCTTTAAACATTTTTTTTTAACAAAATAAAAACAAAACCAAAAATGTTGACCGTTCCTTATGTTTACTAAAGACACCAGCAGGGTGTGTGCCAGTGAAATCTCAAAGCGTATACAGTACGACAGCGAATAGGGAGTTTGCTGTAACTCTCCTACGTTTCGGATCTTCAGTCATGGACGGCAGAACGGTAGGTGTAGCTTCTTTTTCCCACTCATTAAAATGGCAAATGAGAGCCCTTCATCTCCTTCTGAGCCGCCTTATCCGGGTCTTCGCTTGAGACGCATAGGTTACAGTTATTCATAAAGTCATCTCTATCTTTATTTGAATTTGGGGGATACTAAAACCTTAGCGCTTTCAAAGCAATCAAGAGATCATTGCCTTTTTTAGGAAAATGGTATTATTCTACTCAGGTAGCGTAAACCGATCTACTGACGTGATGAATTAGAAAACATTGGTAGGCTGATTCCAATTTGAATACAGATGTCGTTTTGCATGCCATATTTTTCTATTCGCGAAATAAATTTTAAAATGATGTTTTTGTTTTTCCTGGCCACTGATGTGCAAATCAGCTTCAATTTATTAAATTATTATAAAATAAACAGTCAGAGAATTTGCTTGGAAAGGATTGGCTTTTTCTCGCAAATTTTTTTGTTAAATTTTATAGGAAAATTTCAAAAACCATATTACAGTTGTCAAATTATAAAATGTGAAGTGTTTTAAGAGCTTTGATGATGATGCTGATATATTTTGTGTTAAAATTGTGAAGAAAATATAAAAAATTAAAATCTGTAATTTAGATATGGTAGTTTTTCTGAAAAGAAAATATAAAGGTAGTTTTTAAGTGTGATTTTTTTGGAGTGTTTTTTTTTTGGAGATTTAGTTAAAGTTAGACTAAAAAAATTATGTTTAAATTTTGGATTGTGTTATTTAAACTGGTTTTTTCAATACATATATCTATTCAACACTTTCCAAAATTTCTAAAACATTTTAATTGTGAAAAGTTCATTTATTAAATTTGTGATTTAAATAAATCCTTATTAAATCTTAAGAAAATTAAATTAAAAAATAAACCAATTTAATATATATATATATATATATATATATATATAAACTAATATATATATATATATATATATATATATATATATATATATATATATATATATATATATATATAAACTAATATATAGAAATTATGCCACTAAAAATGATAACCATTCTGTTTCCCATTATCATAACGAGAGTTTATAAATAAATATATTAATAATTTTGAGCTGCCCAATATAGCGAGATTGCAACTCCCTCCATTTGGAAATCATTTTTTCATTTGGTTTTAGTAAATTTTTAGTTAATTTTGATTGGAATTTTTAAAAAACTAATTTACAATTGTGAAATTTGGAGTGTGGTGTCCTAATTTTTTTTAATAATATTAAATATAGCCTATAATATTAAAATGATGATTAAAACACAAATCTAACCATTATAATTTCCCATGAACATGAACATATATATATATATATATATATATATATTCACTAAGAAAAAACTTGGTATATATTGAGTACTCATGCACAAAATCAATTTTTTTACATCAGTTTTCAATCATTTCAGCTATGGTCTATGTTTCTTTCCAGAATATCTATGTTTCATACAGCTAAATACACATTTGTTAATATTCAAATATTTTTAGTTCTGTAAGTAGATTACTTCTGATCTGTTAACATCACTGCAATATTTTTTTACCATATCTATTGAGAGAAAAATCAGATTGCGGAAAGCCTATCCAAGAAAAATCCACAAGGTGTATTCAGCAAAATACAATATGAACTTGTAGATGGTACTGCGAATGAGGCTACAAAGGCAGCACGCGGTTTGCTGGTTCAACGCTTTTGCCTATATATATATATATATATATTCCGGATGAAATTGTCGGTAGAGAACCCAAAAAACTTTGTGGCCACGAAAAATGATAACCATTCTTGTTAGCCGATTATCATAAAATATGAGTTTATAAATGAATATATTAATAATTTTCGGTCGCGATTGCGAAATCTGTGTCCTGTAAACCTGTCTATTCCTGCGTGTTGTGCCACAGTCATCACTCGCCGCAAGATCTCTGCATGTCGAAATCATCAAGCTGTCTATTCTTGTGTTCCCATGCCAATCATTCGCCAAAGATTTACTGCAGTCCGCACCAACTACTATGAGCTGGGAAAAGAAATGATGCAGCTATACTGCGGCTACCAGTTTGACCCTCGAGGAGATAATTGTGCGGCTTCTATATATATAGTCTTCGGCCCCGCGTAAGGGAAGCGACGAGGGAGACGAGATCATCTGTTCCTGGCAGCAGGCTGTTCCCGGCAGACGAGATCATCTATCGTGGAGTTAACCTTCAGGAGTTAGAGAAAAATAATATCTAAGATGGGCCGATCTCCTTGCCCTTCTAAAGAAGAGCTCAGCCGTGGGCAGTGGACCGCCATGGAGGATATGATTCTCTCTGAATATATTCGAATTCATGGCGATGGTGGATGGAAAAATATCCCTAAAAGAGCAGGTGGATCTCAGAAAATCTGTACTCGCAATTCTAATGGAAACGTAATAATGTATTGAGAAGCTAAATAAGTTGACCACGTATTTTGTTGTGCAGGTCTTAAGCGGTGTGGAAAGAGTTGTAGATTGAGATGGCTGAACTATCTTCGTCCCGACATTAAACGTGGAAACATTTCTCCCGATGAGGAGGAGCTCATTATTCGCTTGCATCGCCTTCTTGGCAATCGGTATGTGGAGAATTACCGGACATGATCTAATCATGCAACAGAATTAATCAATTCCTCATCGGATTATTAATGCAATGTATCTGCAGGTGGTCTCTGATAGCAGGACGCCTTCCTGGTCGGACTGACAATGAAATCAAGAATTACTGGAACACTCATGTGAGCAAAAAGCTGCGCCTGTCAACGAACGAATCTCTACAGAAGATGTCGCAAAATATCAGTCCAACCTCAAAATCTCCTGTTCCTGTCCAAAATAGTGTGTTCAAAGCCACAGCCGTGAAAATAACAACAGCAGTGAGAAACTCTGAAGTCGTAAGACCAAATGGCTGCATCGATGATGGCCGCAATGATCGTGTATCACAAGAAGTCTTGAAGTTGTGTAATGTTAAAGAAAATGCGAAGTCTTGTTGGCGTGACCTAGTTGTGAACGATTCCATCGGAGACGAAGAATCTGAAAGCATTGGTTTTACAATGGCGGATAATCTCGTCGAAACGGCCGCTACAATTTCTACCTCTTCCATGTCGTGTTTAGCGGACCAGCAATATGCTCATTACGATCATCTTGCAAAAGATGCAGCTACTCTGTCTGAGAAATTATTGTCCTCAAACGAGCTATTTCTTCCAGAGTGTAATCTGCTCCATTCTCCGTTGGACAGTTTAACAGATTTTGTGTCAAAAGAATTCTACAGGGGAATGGAAGAATTCTACGATAATGCACAACAGAGCAATTGGATTCATGAATTCGATTATTTATAAAATGAAGCTCGTTGGAATTATAAGAGGAATGGGAGGAAAGAGCTGTAGACAAACTTTGGCTGCAAGCCTGAATAAATTGTATAAGAAGTAATGTAAGCAAGAAAATCTTAGGGCTGTTGCTTAATTCGCCCACACATTGTAGACATCCGGGTGGGATTTCAATAATAATTCTTTTCTATTATCTCTCACGCTCTGCTTAATTAATAGAATTAATCTTAATAGTGTTGATCAATTATTAATTATTACTCTCAAGAAGAAAAAAATACACCATCTTATATTAATGAAAAAAAACAGTGATGGTTAAATAACATAGTTTTGGATCAGAGACAAAATGAGGCTACAATACATGAGAAACTACAATGATTATCAGAAAATGTCTAAATCAACAAAAAGAAAAGTTGTTCAGAGTAGGAAAAACAAAAACCTGTTTCACTGCCAGAGAAAGAGATTGTCATAATCAAATATTAGAAACCATCAGTTTGAGAGAGCTCCGACATTCAAAAGAGCCCAGAACAGAAAAAAAAAAAAAATATATGAAGAGGAACTAGAAAGCAATCTGGCCCAATCAAATTAGAGTATCGTAGGAGAGTTTCTCAAAGTGTATCGATCCATGAGAGACAGAGACCCCACTTTTCACAAAATATCAGCCTCCTTGTTGTGTTGACGATAAATGTGCAAGAAGGAGATCTGTAGCAAAGAAAGAGATAAATTCCTAATCAAACACTGCCATTACAGAAGCCTTGAAAGAGATTGTTGGCCTAGTCGATAAAGACTTTAAACTTTTCAACTCTTCAAAGATGGAAATGTGATTTAGACCAAGCCAAAAAGTACAGTAAAATAAGCCCACATAACACCAGTAACTCGACCCTAATATTCAAGCCCATGTTGGAATTTCTGAAAATTCCAGAACAAACACTAGAGAATAAAACTCCCCTCTAAACACAGAGAAAATATTGAAGTTTCACTTATAGTGACAGAGTTTCCACACTTAAAACAGATTTCTATTTCTTCAAAAACTGATACAAATTCTTCCTCAATACAAAGGGATTACAACTGCTGGACTGCTTCTAAGCACAGTGCTGGAATAACATACTCTGTCTCACTAGAAACATTCACTGCTGTGTATAAAAAAAAATTCACACTGTTGTGTATTTTCTCATTCACTGTCTCTGTCTATTCCAAAAAAAAACATAAAACAACTCTCTGTCACACACAAATATCACTGCCGTGTGTTTTTGTTTCCCGCACTGCTGTACATACATAACTGTTCTGTGTAGTAATAAATACAAATTACAACTCTGTCCCTCTTTGTACTCCCGGCACATTACAAAATATAACATTACATAATACATATATATTATAAATATCGTATATTTATAATATATATTTAACCAAGGTAAAAACTTAAACTTACTACGGTAACAAAACATTTACCATGCGTAAAAATCAAAACAATATTGCCGTGAATAAAAAAAACAACTTAAAACAAAAACTATATCATAATGTTTTAAAAACATTATTTCCCTTTTGTTTCTTTTCCTTTATATTCCGGGGGCCGCATGGAGTTCCTCTTCCCGAGCTCTCATATCCCCACGGAATGGATTTATGAGTGTATTGTGTGGGCCTAGCTGAGTATGATGTCAGCTGTTCCATGGGTCTCCACTCCTTCAGCTCCTTGGCCTTTCTGACCCACGCAGAAAATCTTGCCGCCTCAACTCTATTGCATTAAATGTGTTCGATGGGATTTTTAATATGGTTGTTGCTGGTGGGTGAATCGTTAATTGCAGAGCTGACTGGTTGCGTGAAGATCAAATGTGCAAATTTCTTGTTGTTGATGTTGTCCTTTGGATTTCCATCATCAATTAATCTTGTTGTCTTTCCAATCCCATCTGCGTTAAATTTTGTTGTCCTGCTGCTGTGTGTAGCAGTTGGAATTAAATTCCAACACTCCTCCTTAATTTCAACTGCTGGGTTTTCCTGCATACCCAGACATTTCCTGAATTTATCAAAACTGTTCTGAGCTAATGGCTTTGTGAGGATATCAGCTAATTGATCCTCTGTTCTGCAATGCTGTAAAACAATTTCTCCATTGTTCACCAATTCTCTGATATAGTGAAACTTTGTATCTATGTGTTTTGTTCTCTTGTGAAAAAATGAATTCTTTGACAATGCAATAGCTGAGATATTATCACAGTAAATCACTGTCCCCTTTGTCTGTTCTTGGCACAAACTTCTTAACATCCTTCTCATCCAAACTTCTTGACATGCTGATGCTGTAGCTGCCACATATTCTGCCTCTGCTGTAGATAATGCTACAATCGGCTGTTTCTTAGAAGCCCATGAAATGGCTCCTAAACCCATGTAAAAAAAATAACTGGAAGTGCTCTTCCGATCATCTACAATTCCAGCCCAATCACTGTCAGTGTATCCAACTAATTCTGAATTTTCTGAAGCAGTATATAAAATACCAAATCTTTTAGTTCCCTTCACATACCTCAGAATTCTCTTTGCTGCCTACCAATGTGCTTCTTTTGGCTTCTCCATAAATCTAGAAATTAAACTAACAGCATGCATAATATCCGACCTAGTTGCAGTCAAATACATGAGGCTGCCAACTATGCTTTTGTACAAGCTTGGATCAACATCCTTATTGCTGTCATCTTTTCTCAACTTCAATCCCATTACTGTGGGAGTAATTGCAGCTTTGCACTCCTGCATATTAAATATTTCTAAAACTTGATTCACATACTTTGCTTGAGATATAAATATCCCTTTTTCATTTTTTTCTACTTCTATTCCTAAGAAGTATCTCAACAAGCCCATGTGAGTCATTTCAAATTCATCTTTCATGACTGTTTTAAAATTTTCAACAAGGTAATCATCATTACCTGTAAAAATTAAATCATCAACATATAAAACCACAATCATCAATTTACCATCATTTTCTTTGATGTAGAGGGTGGGTTCTCCCTCACACTTTTCAAATACATTTTCCTGTAGATAGGAGTCTATCCTACTGTACCATGCTCTTGGCGCTTGCTTCAGCCCATAAAGAGCTTTCTTCAATCTGCAGACTTTATGCTCTTGGCCTTTCTTCTAATATCTGAGAGGTTGTTCAATGTAAACCTCTTCCATTAAAACTCCATTTAAAAATGCAGATTTTACATCCATCTGGTATACTTTCCATTTGTTTTATGCTGCTATGGACAACACTGCTCTCATGGTTTCCATTCTAGCAACCGGTGCAAAATTTTCTTCATAATCAATCCCATGCTTCTGCTTATATCCTTTGACAACAAGTTTCGCCTTGTGTCTTTCTATTTTTCTTTCAGCATTGCTTTTGGTCTTATAGACCCATTTAACACCAATGGCTTCTTTACTTTCTGGGAGATCAACCAACTCCCATGTTTTGTTCTTCTCTATGGCATTTATTTCATCATCCATAGCTTCTATCCATTTTCTATCTTTAATAGCATCTTCGAAATGAATAGGATCATCAACTTGACAATACAAAGCAAATAGGGAATTCATACCTTCGTTTGCTACTCCCTGCTCATAGATTTCTCTAATACTTCTGAACTTCGTTCCTCTTTCACTTGGCGTAGTCGTGCTTGATGAAGAACTTAATTCTGCTCCATGTGGTGTGCTTGGTGATGCACTCCCGCTTCTTCTCAAGGGTGTTCTTGCTGCCGCTTGAGGCGTTCCTTGCTGTCTTTGTGTTGCTGGAGGTTGTGCTATGGATGGGTTGTTAATTTCAACCACATCTTCCTCATCTTCATCATGAGATAAACAACTTTTAACATTAACTGTTTTCTCAATGCTTCCATCCCATGCTTCCTCTTCAATGAATTGCATATCTTTGCTTATTACAAATTTCTTTGTGGATGGGTTATATAACCTGTATCCTTTGGAATCTTCACAATATCCAAGGAAAATACACTTCTCCCCCTTACTATCCAACTTCTTTCTCAATTTGTCAGGACTGTGTGCATATGCCACACATCCAAAAACTCTCATGTGGGTGACTCCTTTTTTTCTGCCACTCCACTCTTCTTCTGGAACTTTGTTCATCACTACTTTTGTGGGGCATATATTTAAAATATACACATCACAGTTTGCTGCTTCTGCCCAATATTCATTCGGCAAGTGTTTTGCCTTTATCATACTTCTCACCATTTCCATTATGGTTCAATTCTTCCTTTCAGCAAATCCATTCTGTTGCGGTGTGTACCTTGTGGTAAACTGCTTATGAATGCCATTCTCTCTGCAAAAACGCAAAAATTCCTTTGATATATATTCTCCTCCTCTATCAGTTCTGAGAAATTTGATGTGCAACCCACTCGGTTTCTCTACAAGAGCTTTAAAGTGGAATTTTTTTTGAAAAAATTCACTCTTATATTTCAGAAAATAAACCCACACTTTTCTTATGAAATCATCTATGAAGGTCAGCATGTAATTTCTGCATGAAACTGATGCTGTTTGCATCGGCCCACATAAATCTGAGTGAATGATCTCTAAGGGTGCTTTCGCCCTTATGCTTTTCCCTGACGGAAATTTTCTCTGTGTTGCTTTCCCAGAATGCAGCCTTCACATAGGCTGTCAGGCTTCTCAATCAATGGTAAACCTCTTACCATTCCCTTTCTGTGCAGCAGATTTAATCCTCCAAAATTGAGATGTCCAAATCTCAGGTGCCATAACCAATTTTCATCTTTCTTTTCCTTTTGAAAGGCTTCTTGTGTTACAGCTGCTATGCTCTTTCCTTTTCCCTTCAAGTCAATGTTGAGCTTGAGTGGAAACATTCTATTGCTGGTCATTTGAATTTCAGCAATAATTTTCTTGCTTGGAGTTATATCTTTTATTGTGCACACATCATCTTTGAATATTACATTGTAACCTTTGTTTATGAGCTTCCCAACGCTCAAAAGATTACATTTCAAACCTGGTACATAATACACATCAGGAACAAATTTCTGCTCACCATTTCTTGCTCTAATACTTGCTCTGCCTTTTCCTTTTACAGAGATTTTAGTATTTGTCCTCGTGGTTACTTAAGATTTTACTTCTTCATCTACATTGGAAAACATTGCCCTATTTTCAGTCATGTGATTACTACATCCTGAATCTAACAACCAAACATCATCTTCTCTATCTTGTGCTACATTACAAGCTAACAACACATTACTTGGGTTCTTTTCTTCTTTTGCTACATTGGAATTCTGCTTATTTTTCAAGTCATTTTGGTTCTTTTTGCATTTATTAGCATAGTGCCCATATTTTTTGCAATAATAACATTGGACATTAGATTTTTCATACCTTTGTCCATGAGCATGTTGGTGTTGTTTTCCACCTTGCTGACTGTTGCATTGGCCATGACTCTGATTTTCAATATTGCTCCTTCCATGTGAATGTGAAGGGTTGTTCCTTCCACCTCTGTTCTGAATTCTGCCTCTTCCTCTTCCTTTTCGTTGACCTCTTCGTCTTCCTGAAGGAATATGGGTCTTGAAGGCATGTTCAAGAGATGAGGTTTCATCTCTGCTCAATCTCTCTTCATGGGTTATTAGTGAGGCATGAAGTTCATCCACTATGAACTGTGAGAGATCTTTGGTCTCTTCTATGGTGGTAACAATTACATCAAACTTTGAGGGTAAGCATCTCAAAAATTTCTCCACAATCCTTATTTCTTCAAGAGTTTCTCCATGGGATCTTATCTGATTTACAATCCCAATCACATGTATAAAAAATGTGTCAACACTATCTAACTCTTTCATGCAAAGAGTTTCAAAATCTCTTCTCAGCAACTGAAGTTTTGCTGTCTTAACTTTCTCCATACCTTGATAGGCTACATTTAGAGTTTCCCATGAATCCTTGGATCTCTTAGCTGCTGCTATCCTTGGAAACACACTCTCATTTACTGCCTGATACAAATAGAAGAGAGCTTTAGCATATTTCTTCCTATTGTTCTTCAACACATCCTTCTCTGCTTGACTTAAGGCATTAAAATCCTGCTCATCAGCTGGTTCTGTAAAACCATCTTCTACAAGTTCCCATAAGTCTTGTGATACAAACAGGGCTCTCATGGTAATGGCCCAATAATCATAATTCTTTCCATTAAATTGTGGAAGTTGCACATTTCCAATACTCATTCATGTACTTGGTCGAGCCATTGCTATTAAACTGAACTCTGAACTTAAAAAAAGTTGTCTTTCCTTCTCTGAAAGAACAAACTCTGTTAAACAAAAAAAAACTCTGTTATCTTTGAGAAATACCTGAACTTTGACCTCTGTTGAGCTTTTCACACTGCTGGAGAAAACACTGCAACAAGTCTTCTTTTTCAGCTTCTTTGAAATTTTCAAAGAGCCTACACTAGCTCCGATACCATGTTAGAATTTCTAAAAATTCCAGAACAAACAGTAGAGAATAAAACTCCCCTCTAAACACAGAGAAAATATTGAAGTTTTACTTAGAGTGACAAAGTTTCCACACTTAAAACAGATTTCTATTTCTTCAAAAACTGATACAAATTCTTCCTCAATGCAGAGGGATTACAACGGTTGGACTGCTTCTAAGCACAGTGCTAGAATAACATACTCTATCTCACTAGAAACATTCACTGCTGTGTATAAAAAAAAATTCACACTGCTGTGTATTTTTCTCATTCACTGTCTCTGTCTATTCCAAAAAAAAACATAAAACAACTCTCTGTCACACACAAATATCAATGCCGTGTGTTTTTGTTTCCCACACTGCTGTACATACATGACTATTCTGTGTAGTAATAAATACAAATTACAACTCTGTCCCTCTTTGTACTCCTGGCTTATTACAAAATATAACATTACATAATACATATATATTATAAATATCGTATATTTATAATATATATTTAACCAAGGTGAAAACCTAAACTTAATGCGGTAACAAAACATTTACCATGCGTAAAAATCAAAACAATATTGTCGTGAATAAAAAAAACAACTTAAAACAAAAACTATATCATAATGTTTTAAAAACATTATTTCCCTTTTGTTTCTTTTCCTTTATATTCCGGGGGCCTCATGGAGTTCCTCTTCCCCTGCTCTCATATCCCCACGGAATGGATTTATGAGTGTATTGTGTGGGCCCAGCTGAGTATGACGTCAACTATTCCGTGTGTCTCCACTCCTCCAGCTCCTTGGCCTTTCTGACCCACGTAGAAAATCTTGCCACCTCAACTCTATTGCATTAAATGTGTTCGGTGGGATTTTTAATATGGTTTTTGCTGGTGGGTGAATTGTTAATTGCAGAGCTAACTGGTTGCGTGAAGATCAAATGTGCAAATTTCTTGTTGTTGCTGTTGTCCTTTGGATTTCCATCATGAATTAATCTTGTTGTCTTGCCAATCCCATCTACGTTAAATTTTGTTGTCCTGCTGCTGTGTGTAGCAGTTGGAATTAAATTCCAACAGTCCATTCCTCTAAGCCAAGAGAATCTAAAACGGTGTTTAGAGTGCAGAAATATGATCATTCCACCGTTTCGACTTGGTATACTGATTATTTTTCTACCTACTCTTGCTAATCACATTACGGCGGTCTTGAGAGAAGAATCAGTATGACGTAATAGTTTCATTGTGTCACAAGACTGATATTTACTCTCACGCATTCTCTTTGTGAGATTAGGTGTACAAACACTATTCAATATCACGCATTCTTTTTGTGAGATTAGGTGTACAAACACTATTCAACCCACTCAATCAGAAAGTTTTATTTTCCCTCTTATGACCAATTCTAGACCACTTTTTCTTTCAACGTCATTGTCATGCTCATCTCATATTATTTGAGAGAATAATGGATTAAAGGCATGCTGCACTTTTACAAGCCATGTTTTTACAAGTTGTTGACTTTTGTGCTCTTGAAAAGCTGTGATGTCTAGTTGTAGAGATGTGATGCTCTGTCGCATGACCAAGCCTTAGAGATCGAGTCTATACCTGATGATGTAGAAATACACTTCAGCCGTTGTGACATCCTCTGTGATTTATGAAGGGAGAATACACATAGCAAAGCAAAATGTTGCACCTTGCAGACACTTGTGAAGTGCTTCGAAAGAAGTTCTTGTAAAGTGGGCAGATCCATTCAGAGACAGAGACTTGGTGAAATTCGACGGTGGAAAGTCGATTGTAGATGTGTTTTGTGTGTGAAGACTTGGAGTCGGGTTGAATATTGTAGAGTGCTAAAGCTGAAGGTTTGTGGAGTGGCCGAAGAGCTTCTGGACCTCCTTTAGACACTCCTTAGAGCTGCTTGGTGCTGTTGTTGGACACTGTTGTCAATTATTTTGGTTTAGAGGCATAGCACTATGTTTTTGGAATTGATGTGTGCGCTAACCAGAGTTGTGGAGTACAGATCGGAGTAGAAGATTAGTAAGATTGTTTGTCTGTTTGTGCCTGCTGTGGATCGCAATGGGAGGACTCGTGAGAGCTTTGTGCTGTGACTGGTTACTGAGGAGTAAGCCAACTTGGAGTGACATGGAGTCAAATTGTTGATATGCCGCAATTCTTTCGCTCTGCGTTGCAAGAATTACCGTCAAGACAGTGCAAGATCTGTGGATATGTATTGACATTGTTTACATGAAGACCTGTTCGCGCTAGAATCTAGAAGATCAGGCCAAAGCTCATTTCCTACCGATGAGTTGACCGATTGTGAAGATTTAATACCACCTTTTAAAATAAATAAAACAAACCTTCCTTTATTCGCACCATTCGTTTTAGATCTTCAACTAACTTTTAAGTTGCTAGCTGTTTTTCCTTTAGATTTTTGCCCCACCGTCTACATTGATTTCATGAACTGCATTCCCCTTTTATTTTCAATACAGAATTCAACCTGCCAGTTGTTCTTGGTCAACATTTGTCGTCCACCGCTTGTTAATTTCAGTGCAGTCCCCATAACCATATGAGAAGAGGCCTAAGGTTTCAGTCAATTGGCTATTCCTCTTCTAAATTTTTACGTGAGCCTTCTTTATCTATTTCTAAATTTTGATGTAATTATTTTCGGCTTGAAAATGCTCTCAAGAAATTCAGTGTGATTGACTGTAGGATATTTATCAATAGTTAATTATATTTAGTTTGTTTGTGATTGAATATATTTTTTATTAAGTTAGTAGTGGTCTAGTTTATATTGGAATAGCAATGCATAATAAAGAATTATGGATGATGGTGAGAATATAATTTTTTTTATACAATTTGAAGGATGAAATTAAAAGAGTGTTAACTGTTTCAAAATATTGAAATACCAATGCTTTAAACTATTAACAATTGTCAAATTCCAAAATATGATAAAAAACTATTAAAAGCTCTCCATCTCATCACTGCTTTTGAATTCACTATTTCATTGCTCTTTGCATTTGAATTCACCTTTTCGTTGCTTAGTGCATTTCAGTTCATTGTTTGATTTCTCCTTGGGTTTGAATTCGTTATTTCATTTCTCTCTCCATTACTCCTGCATTGCACCAAAACCGTTGCATGCACATGGGCTCCCATGAAAATGCTGGACTACAAGCAACCTAAGCTAGCCATCCCATTGCTCTGAGTATAAGTCATTACCAAAAGTAACCTAGACTCAATAGTAACTTCCACAATTTAATCTTTATTGCTAGGGCTCAATTCTATAGTAACCTATAAATTTTAAAACTCAAGGGTATGTTAATCCTTATTCGTACACATCTCACCAATTCTTGAATATCAAATTTGTAGCTCAATGAGGTGCATATAAAATTTGGATTAGTTGGTAGATTCCATTTTAATTTGTTATGAGTATTTCTAACTTCGACTTTGCCCTTAAAATTATATGGGTTGAATTAAGATTTATATTTCTCTTTGATTTATTTCTATGATTATATTTTGTAGGTTCGATTTGTTCATGAGAGTTTGAAACATTAAATTCTCACAAATCAAAAATTCCTTAGTAATGTTCATCTTGAATGGATGTAGTTCTTCCTTTTTCTAGTCAACTAATAGCCTTGGAGGTGAGCTAGTTGAGTGAGCCATTCTAAATGCATTAAAATTTGTTAGGACAAGTCCAAAGGAGTTTTAACTCATATAAGGGACAAACAAGAAAAATGTTGCTCTAAATATTGGTTTTCCTGATAGTATTGGTATCTTGACAAAGATGTTTTTTGGGTAAATTTATTTATGGTTATATTTCAATGGTAAATTTATGTATTGTTATATTTCAATGGAATGATCTCTTCCATTATTATGATATTTGGCTCCTTATAATGAACTCTATCATATTGGAATTCTCTATAATAGTGGAAGAGATTAACTGAAACAAGTTAGAGTTTAAATTATATACATACTTTCCATTTTAAGAATGAGAATTTAATATGAAGTTGGATGTTCGAAATTAGATTTAGCAAAAAGAAAAAAAAAAGAAGCTTATTGAGAAGAAAACTCACATCCCAAAAATAATTTAATAACTATGAAGTTTTCTTCAATGAAATTAGAAACTCACATCCAAAAAATAATTTAATAACTATGAAGTTTTCTTCAATGAAATTAAACATAGAAGAAATTTAATTAAAAAAAAAAAAAAAAAGTCAATGTGTGAAACACAAGAGAAGTTATTTTAAGTGAATAATGAATTTAGACTTGATTGTCTCACACATATATATATATATACAAAGAAATTAAAAATCATTTTTTTTAATGGATTTATTCATAAAATATAAAATTAAATTTTTAATAATAGATAGATTACTATTAAAGTAACTTAAAATGAAAAACAACTCTTCAACGTATGAAATTATTTTTTTTAATGAAAAGAAACTCTTTTTAATCAATCAAGTCAATGTGTGAAACACAAGAGGATTTATTTTAAATAAATAATGAATATAGAATGTTATTATATATATATATATATATATATATATATATATATATATATATATATATATATATATAGAAATTTATATTCAATTTTTTTTTTTTAAATGGTTTTATTCATAAAATATAAAATTAAATGGTTAATAATCGATAGATTACTATTAAAGTAACTCAAAATGAAAGAAAACCCTTCAATCAATCAAAGTATTTTTTTATTGAAAAACAACTATTTTTAATCAATCAAATTATTTTTATAATGAAGACACGTCGAAGGAATACTGTGAAGACAAAATAAATGATGATTATAAATCTGTTAGGCTTGCCAATGTCCAATGCCTCTCTTCTTGGAAATAAAATAAAATAATGCAATTTCATTAGTCTGTTGCATATTTATTAATAAGTCTACATGATATTTTTAAGTATACTTTAATATTAATTCATTTTAAATTATTTTATTAATAACCCACAAGTTATTTTATTATATACAACATCAAAACATTTTTTTAACTTTTTTTTTCATAAAAATATATAAGAAGTTTCAAATACCATCAGAAAATAAGATGGCTTGTCAAAACTTAAATGGTAAATGGTAATCTATATATATATATATATATATATATATATAAAATATCTTAATTTTGTATATAATAAATATGCAATGTTTTTATGAATTAATAACAAAAAATGCATTTTAATCTGTGTTGATTTATGTTGGCTATAGGTGAGGAATATTTTATTTGTATTTTAAGAGGGCTACATGTCAATTCCAAATTTAGCATAAACATATAGCCTGAATTACAAACCAAGTTACATTCATAATTTCCACTAAAGAAATTTCCAAAGAGGAAATTATATTAAATAGATATTGTTGTTTTATTTTACAATGGATCTCTTTATATAATTTTAAGTGATCATAATAATTATTTCAAAATTGGATATTTAATTGAAGGATCTCCATAAATATCTCTATGATATTTTTATGAATCTTTCCAAAGATCTTTATCCCTAACTTTTTCATTTTTCCTCTTTTTATTTTTTACAAATTCTATTAAATAAACACTATATCCTCCACTCTTATTTGTTAATTGGTCCCTTTATATAAATTTAGGTTACATAACAAGTATGTCATAATTGGATGATTAATTCAACCATCTCCACCATATCTTCATAACTCCCTCAAAAATTATTTATCCCTAACTTCTCTCATTTTTCTTCATCTATAATTCTTACATAGAATTATATCAAGCATTATAGAATTACTTTATATCATTACCAATATACCATATTAATTTATTATACATGAGGGTAGGAGTTTATCTTTCATACACAGCTTCTCTGCTTTTAATGCCTTTTAACTTATATCTTCGGTTTCCTATGGATTATCTTCAACCATTACACCTATGTTTTTTTATGGATAATCCTCAACCATAAAACCTCCATGTTTATGTTGTTTAACCCCAATTGTCACATCTCTAGGCTTTTGTGGATGAATCTCACCCATTACATCCTAAATGTTTTACATTAGCATACATTTAACCATTACAATCTTTAGGTGGTTTCAATTTATCCCAAACATTGCACCAATATTTTTTCGATGATTATGAACCGTAAACATCAATGGGTTCAGAGTACGATAAACATCAAGTGGTTTTGGATTACCACAATTGTTGCACTACAAAATTGTTTTTCCAACACAACAAAATTTTAAATGGGGAATAGTTTCCTTTTAAGTTTGCATCAATATCATTTGAATTAGCTACATAAAATTAAAAAATACGAGGCTAATCTAGCCTTTTATACAAAAACTCAGTTAACGCCATTTCTTTTCCATGTGATAAAGATTGTTAGATTGTTAAATTATGTGTTTCATGGATTCATCTCATTTGAATCACAAATTGAACACATGATATCATTATTCTTACCTTGCTTTGTGACATTCCTTTTGTCTATTCTTCAACTTCCTTTTTCTTGTTGTTTCGCTTCTATCATCTTTATATTTGACTAATATGTTCTATTTTTTTTATTTTATTAAGTGTATAGGTCCACATTTCATTTTAATTTTTCTTTCATATTCATCTGCATTTTTCATCTTGCATATTTTATCTTTTTAATCTTCCATTTTCCCTACATAAATCATCCCTGGTTTGAGGGAAGTCTCCATCCAACAAGACATCCATGACACCAATTGGAAAACTTACTCAGTGTAGTGATGTCATGATCTTAAATATCTTGAACATTAATTGCTTTTCTAATTTTACCTTCACTTTTTTCTGTGCATGAATGTTTTATTAGTATTACCAAAAAAAATCATGACACAACTACCATGTAGCCATTTTTTTTACCAAGTTAATCATAGGCCCTCTCAAATTGCCATAAGGAAAACCAAATATATCTATAGTCTATGGATGGGAAAGCCTAACTAAAATAAAATAAAAAATATTCTAAATAAACAAGCTTATCAACTATTGAATTGCGAATATAATTTCTACTCTAAGACATAATATAAATTTAGGGTTTTGAGGAAAATCACTGTTGTAGGATCCTTGTCACTAGAACGTGGTGGCATTGGAGCCTTTACAACACACACCCCGAATATGGCTCTCAAAATGGGATATGGTAGCATATAAGCGCTCCATACACGAACTTTCTACTCTGCACACATTGTATCATTCAAAGCAAAGATAATATCATTCTATTCCTCAGGTTTCTGGTCAACAATGGTACGAAATCATACTAATCCCAGGCCTCCCCTTTCATTCCAATATACTGGACAAAACCTTTATTTTGTTTTAGATGCATAACACTATGTTTTTGGAGTTCGAGTGTGCGCTAACCGGAGTTGTGGAGCACAAATCAGAGTGGAAGATTAGTGAGATTGTTTGTGTCTGTTTGTGCCTGCTGTGGATCGCAACGTGAGGACTCGTGAGGGTTTTGTGCTGTGACAGGTTACTAAGCAGTAAGCTAGCTTGGAGTGACATGGAGTCAACTTGTTGATCTGCCACAATTATTTCGCTCTAAGTTGCAAGAATTACCGTCAAGACAGTGCAAGATCTATGGAGATCTATTGATGTTTACATGAAGACCTGTTCGCGCTAGAATCTAGAAGATCGGGACCAAAGCTCATTTCCTACCAATGAGTTGAGAGATTGTGAAGATTTAATACCACCTTTTAAAATAAATAAAACAAACCTTCCTTTATTCGGACCATTCGTGTTAGATCTTCAACCAAATTTTAAGTTGCTAGCTGTTTTTCCTCTAGATTTTTGCGCCACCGTCTATATTGATTTCATGAACTGCATTCCCCTTTTATTTTCAATACACAATTCAACCTGCCAGCTATTCTTGGTCAACAATTGTCGTCCATCGCTTGCTAATTTCAGTGCAGTCCCCATAATCATATGAGAAGAGGTCAGTCAATTTCATATTCCTCTTCTAAATTTTTACCTGAGACTGCTCTATCTATTTCTAAAATTTCATGTAATTACTATCAGCTTGAAAATGCTCTCAAAAAATTCAGTGTGATATATTTATCAATGGTTAATTATATTTAGTTTGTTTGTGATTGAGTATGTTTTTTATTAAGTATTGGTCTGGCTTATATTGGAATAGTAATGCATGACTTTTGTGTTTTTATAAAATAAAAAATTATGGACGATGTTCAGAATATTCTTCTTCTTTTATACAATTTGAAGGATGAAATTAAAAGAGCATTAATAGTTTCAAAATATTGAAATACAAATTGTTTAAACTATTAACAATTGTCAAATCCCAAAATATGATTAAAAAATATTAAAAACTCTCCACTCTCATCACTGCTTTTGAATTCACTATTTCAATGCTCTCTGCATTTGAATTCACTTTTTCATTGCTCAGTGTATTTCAATTCATTGTTTGATTTCTCCTTGGATTTGAATTCGTTATTTCATTTCTCTCTCCATTGCTCCTGCATTGCACCAAAACCGTTGCATGCACATAGACTCCCATGGAAATGCTAGACTGCAAGCAACTTAAGATGGCCATCTCATTGCTCTGAGTATAAGCCATTACTAAAAGTAACCTAGACTCAATAGTAACTTCCACAATTTAATCCTTATTGGTAGGGCTCAACTCAATAGTAACATATAAATTTTAAAACACATGGGTAGGTTAATCCACATTTGTACACATGTCACCAATTCTTGAATATCAAATTTGTAGCTCAATGAGGTGCACATAAAATTTTGATTAGTTGGTGGATTCTATTTTAATTTTTTATGAGTATTTCTAATTTGGAATTTTCCCTTAAAACTCTATGGGTTGAATTTATATTTAGGTTTCTCTTTGATTTATTTCTATCATTATATTTTGTAAGTTCGATTTGTTTATGAGAGTTTGAGGCATTAAATTCTCACAAATCAAAAATTCCTTAGTAATGTTCATCTTGAATGGATGTAGCTTTTCTTTTTTCTAGTCAACTAATAGTCTTGGAAATTACCTAGGTGAGTGAACCATTCTAAATGCATTAAAATTTGTTAGGACAAGTTCACAGGAGTTTTAACTCATATAAGGGACAAAAAAGAAAAATGTTGTTCTAAATATTGGTTTTCTTAATACTAGTGGTACCTTGACGAAGATGTTTTCTGGGTAAATGTATTTATGGTTATATTTCAATGGTAAATATATGTATTGCTATATTTCAATGGAATGATCTCTTCCATTACTATGATATTAGGCTCCTTATAATGAACTCTATTAGATTGGACTTCTTTATAATAGTGGAAGAGATTAACTTAAACGAGTTAGAGTTTAAATTATATACATACTTTCCATTTTAAGAATGAGAATTTAATATGAAGTTGGGTGTTCGAAATAGGATTTAGTTATTGTCCACAGAAAAAAAAAGAGTTTATTGAGAAGAAAAATCACATCCAAAAAAACAATTTAAGAAGTATGAAGTTTTCTTTAGTGAAATTAAACATAGGAGAAATTTGATTAAAAATAAGAAACAAGTCAATTTGTGAAACACAAGAGAATTTATTTTAAGTGAATAATGAATTTAGAATATTTTCATTCAAATATATATATATATATAAAGAAATTAAAAATCATCTTTTTAAATGGTTGTATTCATAAAATATAAAATTAAATTGTTAATAATAGAGAGATTACTATTAAAATAACTTAAAAGGAAAAACAACTCTTCTACTAATGAAATTTTATTTTTAATAAAAAGAAACTCGTTTTAATCAATCAAGTCAATGTGTGAAACACAAGAGAAATTCTTTTAAATGAATAATGAATATAGAATGTTGTTATATATATATATATATATATAAAGAAAGAAAGAAATAAATTAATATTTATTTTTTTTAAATGGTTTTATTCATAAAATATAAAATTAAATGGTTAGTAATCGATAGATTACTATTAAAGTAACTTAAAATGAAACACAACTCTTCAATCAATCAAATATTTTTTTAATAAAAGCAATTATTTTCAATCAATCAAATTAGTTTTATAATAAAGACACACCGAAGGAATACAAGTTTTGTGAAGATCGGAAAAATTGTGAAGACAAAATAAATAATGATTATAAATCTCTAAGGCTTGCAGATGTCCAATGCCTCTCTTCTTGGAAAAAAAAATAATGCAATTTCATGAGTCTGTTGCATATTTATTAATAAGTCTACATAATATTGTTAAGTATACTTTAATATTAATTCATTTTAAAATATATTATTAATAACCCACAAGTTATTTTATTATATACAACATCAAAATATTTTTTAAACTTTTTTTTTTATAGAGATATATATAAAGTTTCAAATACCATGAGCAAAACAGATGGGTTATCACAACTTAAATGGTAAATGGTAATATATATATATATATATATATATATATATATATATATATATATATATATATATATATATAAAATAAAATATCATAATTTTTTATATAATAAATATTCAATGTTTCTATGAATTAAAATAAAAAAACCATTTTAATGTGTGTTGATCTTTGTTGGTTATAGGTGAAGAATATTTTATTTGTATTTTAAGAGGGCCACGTGTCAATTCCAAATTGAGCACAAACATATCACATGAATTACAAACTGAGTTACATTCATTATTTCGAATAAATAAATTTCCAAAGAGGAAATTATATTAAATAAATATTGTTGTTTTATTTTACAATTGATCCTTTTATATAATTTTAAGGGATCATAATAACTATTTCAAAATTGGATATTTAATTCAACAATCTCCGTAAATATCTCCATGGTTTTTTTATGAATCTTTCCAAAGATCTGTATCCCTAACTTTTTCCATTCTTCCTCTTTTTATTTGCTACAAAATTATATTAAATAAACATTATATTCTACATTCTTATTTTATAATTGGTCCCTTTATATAACTTTAGGTGACATAACAAGCATGTCATAATTGGATGATTAATTCAACCATCCCATATCTTCATAACTCTCTCGAAAAATATTTATCCCTAAATTCTCTCATTTTTCTTCATCTACAATTCTTACATAGAATTATAGTAAGAATTATAGAATTACTTTTCATCATTACAAATCTACCATATTAATTTATTATACATGAGAGTAGGAGTTTCTCTTTCATACACAGCTTCTTTGCTTTTAATGCCTTTTGACTTATATGTAAACATATCCTAGATTTTATATGGATTACCTTCAACCATTACACCTATGGGTTTTTATGGATGACCCTCAACCATCACACCTCCATGTTTATGTGGTTGACCCTCAATTGTCACATCTCTAGGATTTTGTGGATGACTCTCACCCATTACATCCCAAATTTTTTACATCAGCATACATTTAACCATTACAATCTTTAGGTGGTTTCAATTTATCCCAATCATTGCATCAATAATTTTTCGATGATCATGAACCATAAACGTCATTGGGTTCAAAGTACCACAAACAATCCTTTGTCATGGCAAGTGGTTTTGTCTAACCACAATACCTGCACTACAAAATTGTTTTTACAGCACAACAAACTTTTAAATGGGGGATACTTTCGTTTTAGGTTCACATCAATATCATTTGACTTAGCTACATAAAATTCTAAAATATGAGGTTAATATAGCCTTTTATACAAACACTCAATTAATACCATTTCTTTCCCATGTGAAAATGCTTGTTAAATTGTTGAATGATGTGTTTCATGGATTCCACCCATTTGCATCACAAATTGAACACATGATATCATTATTCTTACCTTGATTTGTGTCCTTACTTTTGTCTATTTATTCATCTTCCTTTTTCTTGTTCTTTTGCTTCTATCATATTTCTATTTCACTACTATGTTCTATTTGTTTTCTTTTATTAAGTGTAGATGTCCACATTTCATCTTCCTTTTTCTTCTCATCTTCATCCACTTTTATCATCCTACATATTTTATCCTTACAATCTTCCATTTTCCCTACATCAATCATCTCTAGTAAGAGGGAATTCTCCATCCAACAAGACATCCATGACACCAATTGGAAAACTTACTCGACGTAGTAATTTCATGACTTTAAATATCTTGAACATTAATTGGTTTTCTAATTTTACCTTCACTTTTTTTTTTGCATGAATTTTATTAGTATTACCTTAAAAAATCATGACACAACTACCATGTAGCCATTGTTTTTACCAAGTTAACCATATGCGGTCTCAAACTGCCACAAGGAAAATCAAATATATTGATCACCTATGGATGGGAAAGCTTAACCAAAATAAAAACAAATGTTCTAAATAAAAAAGCTTATCAACTATTGAACTACGAATATAAGTGCTACTATAATACGTAATAGAAATTTAGGGCTTTGAGGAAAATCATTTGTGTAAGATCCTTGCCACTAGACCATGGTGGCACTGGAGCCTTTACAATGCACACACACTGGATATGGCTCTCAAAATGGGATATGATAGCATCTAGGCGCTCCATACACGAACTTTCCGCTGGGCACACATTGTATCATTAAAAGCAGAGATAATACCATTCCATTCCTCATGTTTCCTACGGTCAAAAGTGGTATGAAATAATATTAATCCCGGAGCCTCCTTTGGTTTAATATCTTTGGACAAACCCTTATTTTTCTTAGAGGCATAACACTATTTTTTGTAGTTGGAGTGTGTGCTAACTAGATTTATGGAGCGGACTTATAGAGCGAAGATTAAAGATATCATTTGTGTTTTGTTTTATTTCTGCTGTGGATCGCAATGTGAGGACTCATGATGGCTTTGTGCTGTGACTAGTTGCGGGGGTAAGCCGGCTTGGGTGACATGGAGTCAATTTGTTGATCTGCCACCGTTATTTCACTCTAAGTTGCAAGTGCTGACAGAAAGTCACGAATCTGTGGAGATCTATTGATATTGTTTACATGAAGACCTGTTCGCGGTAGAATCTAGAAGATAGGGGCCAAAGCTCATTTCCTACAAATGAGTTGAGCGATTGTGAAGATTTATTACCACCTTTTAAAACTAGCACAATCACATTATATTTACTAATGCGGTTGATATACGCCGATAGGCCTATATCCACTACCCATCACATTAATTTATATATTAATAAATAAATATTATATATAATAATTTTATTATATTAGCTTGAAATATATATATTATATATTAATAAGAATATTAATATATTAAATATATTAATTATGAATAAAATCACAAAAATATTTTATATATATTAATAATATTAACTATATACATACTATAAATTAACTTGAAATATATATAATATATATTATATCATAGTTGGTTATATTATTAATAATATATATTAATAATATTAAACTCAAGAGAGTAATAAACCATATGAAACAATATTTAAAAAGAAAAAACCTAAGAGATTAATAAACCCTAACAATTAATATTTTAAAGTGAACATATTAATAAACCCAAGGGATAATTAATAATAAAAACCCAATGTCATCATAAACCAAAGGTTTAAATATTATAAACCATAGGAATTGGTGAACCCAAGGGATAAATATTATAAACATAAGGGATCAATATTAAAAACACAAGAGATTAATAAACCATAAGAATTGATATTTTAAACTAAAAAACCTAATAAATTAATAATCCATAAGAATCAGTATTTTAAACATAAGATATTAATAAACCAACGAGATTATTAACATTATAAACCAAAAGAACTAATAGACTCAAGGGTTTAATATTATAAAGCAAAGTAATCAGCGAACCCAAGGGATAAATATCATAAACCTAACGGATGAATATTATAAACAATAGAGATTAATAAACCCTAAGAATTAATATTTTAAACTGAAAAATTTAAGAAATAAAAAAAAACCCTGAGAATTAGTATTTTAAACTTAAGAGAGTAATAAACCCAATGTGTGATTAACATTATAAACCAAAAGAACTAATAAACCGAAGGGTTTAATATTATAAACTAAAGGAATCGGTGAACCCAAGGGATAAATGTTAAAAACCTAAGGGATCAATAAGGCTAAGGGAAATATTAAAAACAATAGAGATTAATAAAACCCAAGGGTTTAATATTATAAACCAAAGGAATCGGTGAACCCAGGGGAAAACCATTACCTAACAAATTATAAACCAAAGGAATTTGTGAACCCAAGGTAATTGATTTAAACATTGAGACAATTGTTGTCACAATGTGACATTGGACCAACTATGACCATGGTTGGCCATGGGTGATTTTCATATTGGGACAATATTTGTCAGGACATTTGATCATGGATGACCTTAATTAATTATTCATATTATAGACCAAAAGAACTAATAAACCCAAGGGTTTAATATTATAAACCAAAGGAATTGGTGAACCCAAGGGAAAACCATTACCCAACAAATTATAAACCAAAGAAATTGGTGAACCCAAGGGAATTGATTTAAACATTGAGACAATTGTTGTCACAATGTGATGTTGGACCAACTATGACTATGCTTGGCTATGGGTGATTTTCATATTGAGATAATATTTCTCAGAATGTGACATTTGATCATGGATGACATTGATCGATTATTCATATTATAAACCAAAAGAACCAATAAACCCAAGGGTTTAATATTATAAACCAAAGGAATTGGTGAACCCAAGGGAATTGATTTAAACATTGAGACAATTGTTGTCACAATGCAACGTTGGACCAAATATGACCATGGTTGGCCATGGGCGATTTTCATATTGAGATAATATTTGTCAAAATGTGACCTTTGATCATCGATGACATTAATCGATTATTCATATTATAAACAAAAAGAACTAATAAACCCAAGGGTTTAATATTATAAACCAAAGGAATTGGTGAACCCAAGGGAGTTGATTTAAACATTGAGATGCATTGTTGTCACAATGTGACGTTGGAGCAACTATGACCATGGTTAGCCATGGGTGATTTTCATATTGAGACAATATTTGTCAGAATGTCACATTTGATCATGGATGATATTGATCGATTATTCATATTATAAACCAAAATAACTAATAAACCCAAGGGTTTAATATTATAAACCAAAGGAATTGGTGAACCCAAAGGAATTGATTTAAACATTGAGACAATTGTTGTCACAATGCGACGTTGCACCAATTACGAACATGGTTGGCCATGGGTGATTTTCATACTGAGAAAATATTTGTTAGAATGTGACATTTGATCATCGATGACATTGATCAATTATTCATATTATCAGCAAAACGAACTAATAAACCCAAGGGTTTAATATTATAAACCAAAGGAATGGTGAACCCAAGGGAAAACCATTACCCAACAAATTATAAACCAAAGGAATTGGTGAACCCAAGGGAATTGATTTAAATATTGAGACAATTGTTGTCACAATGCGACGTTGGACCAACTATGACCATGGTTGGCCATGGGTGATTTTCATATTGAGACAATATTTGTCGGAATGTGACATTTGATCATGGATGAAATTGATCAATTATTCATACTATAAACCAAAAGAAATAATAAAACCAAGGGTTTAATATTATAAACCAAAGGAATTGGTGAACCCAAGGGAATTGATTTAAACATTGAGACAATTGTTGTCACAATGAGACGTTGGACCAACTATGACCATGGTTGGCCATGGGTGATTTTCATACTGAGACAATATTTGTCAGAATGTGACATTTGATAATGAATGACATTGATCGATTATTCATTTTATAAACCAAAAGAACTAATAAACTCAAGGGTTTAATATTATAAACCAAAGGAATTGGTGAACCCAAGGGAATTGATTTAAACATTGAGACAATTGTTGTCACAATGCGACGTTGGACCAACTATGACCATGGTTGGCCATGGGTGATTTTCATATTGAGACAATGTTTGTCAGAAAGTGAGATTTGATCATGGATTACATTGATCAATTATTCATATTATAAACCAAAAGAACTAATAAACCCAAGGGTTTAATATTATAAACCAAAGGAATTGGTGAACCCAAGGGAAAACCATTACCCAACAAATTATAAACCAAAGGAATTGGTGAACCCAAGGGAATTGATTTAAACATTGAGACAATTGTTGTCACAATGCGACATTGGACCAACTATGACCATGGTTGGCCATCGATGATTTTAATATTGAGACAATATTTGTCAGAATGTGACATTTGATCATGGATGGCATTGATCGATTACTCATGTTATAAACCAAAAGAACTAATAAACCCAAGGGTTTAATATTATAAACCAAAGGAATTGGTGAACCCAAGGGAATTGATTTAAACATTGAGACAATTGTTGTCACAATGTGACATTGGACCAACTATGACCATGGTTGGCCATAGGTGATTTTCATAGTGAGACAATATTTTTCAGAATGTGACATTTGATAATGGATGACATTGATCGATTATTCATTTTATAAACTAAAAGAACTAATAAACCCAAGGGTTTAATACTATAAACCAAAAGAATTGGTGAACCCAAGGGAAAGCCATTACCCAACAAATTATAAACCAAAGGAATTGGTGAACCCAAGGGAATTGATTTAAACATTGAGACAATTGTTGTCACAATGCAACTTTGGACCAACTATGACCATGGTTGGCCATGGGTGATTTTCATATTGAGAAAATGTTTGTGAGAAAGTGACATTTGAGCATGGATGACATTGATCGATTATTCGTATTATAAATCAAAAGAACTAATAAACCGAAGGGTTTAATATTATAAACCAAAGGAATTGGTGAACCCAAGGGAAAACCATTACCCAACAAATTATAAACCAAAGGAATTGGTGAACCCAAGGGAATTGACTTAAACATTGAGACAATTGTTGTCACAATGCCACATTGGACCAACTATGACCATGGTTGGCCATGGGTGATTTTCATATTAAGACAATGTTTGTCAGAATGTGACATTTGATCATGGATGGCATTGATCGATTATTCATATTATAAAACAAAAGAACTAATAAATCCAAAGGTTTAATATTATAAACCAAAGGAATTGGTGAACCCAAGGGAGAACCATTACCCAACAAATTAGAAACCAAATGAATTGGTGAACCCAAGGGAATTCTTTTAAACATTGAGACAATTGTTGTCACACTCCGAGGTTGGACCAACGATGACCATGGTTGGCCATGGGTGATTTTCATATTGAGACAATATTTTTCAGAATGTGACATTGATCATGGATGACATTGATCGATTATTCATATTATAAACCAAAAGAACTAATAAACCCAAGGGTTTAATAGTATAAATGAAAGGAATTGGTGAACCCAAGAGAAAACTATTACCCATCAAATTAGTATTAGAAATAAAAATTATTAATAAACTTAAGTGATTAATAAAGTTGAAGGATCAATAAAATTAATAAAAAAATATATAAAAACCAAAGAAATTAATAAAAAGTAATAATTAAAACGAAAAGAACTAATAAACCCAACGGTTGAATATTATAAACCAAAGGAATTGGAGAACAAAAGGGAAAAATATTAAAAACATAAGAGATCAACAAAGCCAAGGGATACCTATAAAAAACAAAAAACAAAAAAGTAAAATCACAATATTATCAATATTATAAACCGAGGGGAATAAACATGGTTTACCATGCTTGATTTAAACATTGAGACAATTGTTGTCACAATGCGACGTTGGACCAACTATGACCATGGTTGGCCATGAGTGATTTTCATATTGAGACAATATTTGTCAGAATGTGACATTTGATCATGGATGACATTGATTGATTATTCATATTATAAACTAAAAGAAGTAATAAACCCAAGGATTTAATATTATAAACCAAAGGAATTGGTAAACCCAAGAGAAAACTATTACCCAACAAATTAGTATTAGAAATAAAAATTATTAATAAACTTAAGTGATTAATAAAGTCGGTCGAAGGATCAATAAAATTAATAAAAAAATATATAAGACCAAAGAAATTAATAAACAGTAATAATTAACCCAACGTATTATTCATATTATAAACCAAAATAAGTAATAACCAAAGGGTTTAATATTAGAAAAGAAAGGAATTGGTGAACCCAATTCCTTTGTTTTCTTATTATAAACCAAAGGAATTGGGGAACCGAAGGGAAAAATATTAAAAACATAAGAGATCAACAAAGCCAAGGGATACCTATAAAAAAAAAAAAAATTAATGAAGTCACATGAGTATTAATATTATAAATCGAGGGGAATAAACATGGTTTACCATGCTTGATTTAAACATTGAGACAATTGTTGTCACAATGTGACGTTGGACCAATTATGACCATGGTTGGCCATGGGTGATTTTCATATTGAGACAATATTTGTCAGAATGTGACAATATAAATATAAATATATTTATATTGTATTTATATTTATGTTGATGTGATTAATGCGAGCTTCACAATATTTTATTTATAAAATTAATCTCTTGGGTTTATTAAGGTCTATAATTCTAGGTTTTGTAATACTAATTTTGTGTCTAACTTAGATTTATAATATTGGATCTATAATATTAATCCCTTGGGTTTATTTCCCTACATTTAATATTAATCCCTTGGGTATATTTCAGGTAGGGTTTATAACATTTTGAATTGTTGTGTTTTTAATGTTGTTGTTTATAATATTGGAATTAATATTGAGTTTTATAATTTTAGGGCGTATAATATTATTATTGATATTAATCTCTTAGGTTTATTAATATGTTTGGTTTATTAATCTCTTAGGTTTATTAATCTTTTGAGTTTAATCATCCCTTGGGGTTATCTCAGGCTTATAATCTTAAGGTTTATAATTGTAGGGTTTATAATATTTTTTTTTGGTAAATTTGTCTATTTCTATTAGAAAAGCCTATGGTTACCATGATGGATTACAAAGAGTAGAGGCGAGGATACAGGAGATGAAGAACATTCAACCTATGTCTCATTGAGTACGGAAGAGAGAAGCAAAAGATACAAGAAGAAAAGAAAGCGAGCCACAACACAAACACTGAAATTTACACTAGAATTTACCTGAGGATGAGTTTCTTCCTCATTAGAAAATTTATGCTTACAATATAAATCTTAGGGTTTAATATTAATAGTACTAGACATTTTTCTAATACTATTAATATACTATAGTATTTATATATGACTCAATATTATTAATATTGTGATTATAATATAAATATATATAAAAGATATTGATAATTATTTTAATATGTTAATAAATGGATATTAATCACTAAAATAATATTGAGACACAAATAAGTATTATTAGTAATAACTTTATCCTATTATATTATTATATTTTGTTAATTTTGTTATATATATATATATAGTCAATCTTTGATGGCCACGTTAACAATATACATCTAATCATTATTAGTGATTAATCAATATTTGTCACATAACATATTGTTAGAGTGAATAAAAGTTTAAATATATTTTTATTAATAATGATATTGTTAATTATTACAAAATAAATATTAGTATTCTTATTTATCAATATTAACGTTAATATTTTTTTTTAACAATATTAATATTCTTAATAATATTAATATTTCGATGTAGATATTATTATGTTAATAATACTAAATATCAAAAAATTAAAAATTTATTAAGATTGTTAATATTACAAATATTATTTTTTAAACATTATTATTATTGTTTTTAATGGTATTATTAGTAATATTGCTTTCAATATTAATTCAATTCTTATTTTAATAATAATAATAATATAAATTTTAATATTATTTTTAAATATAATATAAACTTTATTATAAAGTCAACATTCTACGAATATAAACATTAGACTTAAAATTTTAATCTTAGCTCTATAATTTGTTTTTTTGAATATATGTCATTACTCTGTGATTCAACTTTTAGCAAAATGAAAATATGATAATAAAATCTAATTCTATATATGTTCGCTCATATAATTAAAATTTTGCACAATATAAAATTCAATCATTTTATACATTTTTAATTAAAAAATATTATTTATTTACAAATTATTATTTTATATTTTAAACTTATTACATTTAAATTAAAATATACTAAATGTATTGAAAGTTTTAACGTATGTCAACTTTAATTCATATCTTTACCAAGTTTGCTATGTATCTTTGACAATAAATAATATCATGTCTTTACGCTTCGTACGTATCTTTGCCATAAATAATAGCATGATTGAAAAATAATTCCTACAACCAAAGTTGGATTTGTGAAAACATAAGAAAATAGAAAACTTTGAAAGAAATCATTGGTTGTATAATAAAATAAAATACAATTTTTTGTTTTAACATATCAACAAATGACGAGTGAAGAAAAATATTTTCAAAGAAATAAAATTCAATATAAAAATATCGATATACTTAAATAAATAATGAATGGAAGCCAAGAATTTTTCATTTTACTCTATGGAGTTTAACAATTTACTTAAAATCATATCGAGCCTACTAGATTCAGAAAACGGCCCGAAGCCCAAGGAAAGAAAGGGAAAGAATGAAAAAACAACATAGTATTATCCCTTCACTTATAGAGTTCTGCAAACATTTGCAACAACTTTATTAATTCACAACATTGTTGAAAATTGACACACATTTATGCTTCTAGTGCACACAGAGATCCAGAAGAATCAATCTCTCTGAAACAATACTTGAGCCAAATATGAACAATGCATGCACGCGTATTATTTTCTCACTAATCTGGGTTGCCGAAGAGCTTCATGAGCCCAAGTATTATATAATATGTATATATAATACGTGTTCTTTTCTTTCAGTCTGTGTTTTTTGTATCTCACCTATTTACAAATCAACAGGATAAAAATTAAATCAGCTATAACCTGGACATTCGACATGATCACTACTGTAATTTTATTACATCTGTGTCAACCACGGCTACGAGTTTGTGATGCGAATTTTAGAAATCAATATGTGGAATATCAAAACTCATGAAAATTAGTAATGACTAACTAAACCTGTAGCACTGCAAGTTGTAATAAATTTGATCCAGAACTGCAGCATTGCGGTGGAAGTCGGGATCATACAACGGAGTACTGAGCATCCTGGCCGCCGTCCTATCACCAAGTACGGGGTATTCAGTGTTATGAAGCTACTGCCATGATATTGGAAAAATGGCGGAATTTAGGGCACCGTGGTTATGGTTATTAATGTTGTCACTAGATACTAGATCTTGAGACTTGGAGTCTGTTGTAATATATATTAGAAATGTCTCGTTTTTAGAATCCCCTGTCTCAGCATTCGCCTCGCTGAGAGGCCTTTGCGTGTTAGGATCTATGCCTTGTTGCCTCAGCTTCTTTTTAATGCACGAGTTCCAGAGGTTCTTGATCTTGTTATCACTTCTTCCGGGCAGGTGTGTTGCTATTTGAGACTACATGTGTGGCAAGAAATTTGTTTTTCAATATTGTAATTGCACCCAACATTAATCCACAACTATAATGAACTCTGCCATTACTTGGGTTTTGGACATTACCTATTGCCAAGGACTGCATGCAGTTCAACAATGAGATTTTCTTCTTGCGGAGAGAATGTGCCTCGCTTCAGATCTGGTCTCAAGTAGTTGATCCATCGAAGCCTGCAACTCTTCCCGCAATGCTGGAGGCCTGCGAGAAGCACAAGTACAAAATGGAAATTATTTATTTATGCGATTGATTTTTTTATTTTTTTTGCCAACAAAGTGATTGAGCAAAAATTACCAGCTTGCTTACACACTGCACTCCAACATCCATGACCGTATTTGGTAATATGGCGCACCAGCTTCTCATCCTCTTCCGGAGACCATAAACCCTTCCTGAGTTTATGTTTGTAGCAGCACGAGTGGCACCTCATTACTCTTCATACCTTCCACTGATTCACACATAAAAAATTCCATGTCAGTTCAAATGCCAGTAACGGCTCCGTGGAACCAATTAATCATCGATGTCCAAATCATATTCACCGCGAATTCCAGCATTACAGAAAAATGGTTTAAATTCAATCAAAGTCTAGAATTAGGCAGATGGTGATCCGTTTTCCAGAGCATTTTTAGGGCATCAATATTTGATTTTAGTGACTGCCATACACAAATTATTCCCTGCTAATTAATTCTCCTATAATTTTTATCTATGGGTTGATTGACCATGAATCAAAATGAAGTGTTAAATATTCTTACAGTCTCCCACAATTGGCGTTGCCATCGCCATGTCATTGGACTTTAACGGTGCGTCCTATAAGTCGATGCGTCTTCCATCAACCATTGGCAATGATGGGACTGGCAGTTATAAGTCCGTACCTTGCCGGCGTTTCCAGATGGCTATGACAATGCCGACTTCACGTGATTGTTAAATTCCGTGCAACCGTTCTGATCCCCACACGTCTACGAGGAGACAAGCACAGCTTGTAATTAGCAACGTGCCCATCAATGTGGTGATGGGAAATCCCCACATGTCTACGAGGAGACAAGCACAATTTGTAATCAGCAACGTGCCCATCAACGTGGTGGTTATGGGATGGGAGGATTTCTTAATTTGATAGGTGGCGGTCAACAAATGGCACAGTAAATTTTTAATCATGTTTGTGAAAAATTAATTTAATTATGGTTTAAACATGTGATTTAGATACGAAAGGAAGTTATTTTTTTGAATTTCGTCCATTGATTTAGTGGCGACGACCAGAATATACCGGCATCTTTCAATCTAGACCATTAGATAAAAAAGATTAACTAGCATAATCACAAAAGATGTTATTTCCAATAAGGGGAAACGCCTATCGGCGTAATAAATAAAACAAACCTTCATTTATTAAAACCATTCATGTTATATATTCAACCAACTTTTAAGGTGTTAGTTGTTTTTCCTCTAGATTTTTGCCCCACCATCTATATTGATTTCACGAACTACATTCCCCTTTTATTTTCAATACACAATTCAACCTGCAAGTTTTTCTTGGCCAACATTTGTCGTCCACCACTTGATAATTTCAGTGCAGTCCCCATAATCATATGAGAAGAGGCCTGAGGTATCAGTCAATTTCCTATTCCTCTTCTAAATTTTTACTTGAGTCTCCTCTGTCTATTTCTAAAATTTCGTGTAATTATTGTCTGCTTCAAAATTCTCTCAAGAAATTCAATGTGATATATTTATCAATAGTTAATTATATTTAGTTTTTTTGTGATTGAATATGATTTTTATTAACTTAGTATTGGTCTAGTTTATATTGGAATAGTAATGCATGAATTTTGTGTTTTTATAAAATAAAAAAATATGGATGAATTAATAACTATATATATATATACATACACACACACACACACACACACACACACATATATATATATATATATACATACATACATATAATTATAGAAAGTATCTTAATTTTGTATATAATAAATATCCAATGATTGTATGAATTAAAAACAAAAAATACATTTTAATGTGTGTTGATCTATGTTGGCTATAGGTGAAGAATATTTTATTTGTATTTTAAGAGGGCTGCATGTCAATTCCAAACTGAGCACAAACATATAGCCTGAATTACAAACCAAGTTACATTCATAATTTCCACTAAACAAATTTCGAAAAAAGAAAGTATATTAAATAGATATTGTTGTTTTATTTTACAATTGATCCCTTTATATAATTTTAAGTGATCATAATCATTATTTCAAAATTGGATATTTAATTCAAGAATCTCCATAAATATCTCTATGATATTTTTATGAATCTTTCCAAATATCTCCTAACTTTTTCATTTTTCCTCTTTTTATTTTTTACAAATTATAATAAATAAACATTATATCCTCCACCCTTATTTGATAATTGGTTCCTTTATATAAATTTAGCTTACATAACAAGCATGTCATAATTCGATGATTAATTCAACCATCTCCACCATATCTTCATAACTCTCTCAAAAATTATTTATCCCTAACTTCTCTCATTTTTCTTCATCTATAATTCTTACATAGAATTATATTAAGCATTATAGAAATACTTTATATCATTACCAATATACCATATTAATTTATTATACATGATGGTAGGAGTTTATCTTTCATACACAACTTCTCTGCTTTTAATTCCTTTTGACTTATATCCTGGGTTTCCTATGGATTATCTTCAACCATTGCACCTATGGTTTTCTATCGATAACCCTCAACCATAAAACCTCCATGTTTATGTGGTTTAACCCCAATTGTCACATCTCTAGGCTTTTGTGAAAGAATCTCACCCATTGCATCCTAAATGTGTTACATTTGCATACACTTAACCATTACAATCTTTAGGTGGTTTCAATTTATCCCAAACATTGCGCCAATAAATTTTCGATGATTATGAACCATAAACATCAATGGTTTCAGAGTACCATAAACAATCCTTTGTCATTACAAGTGGTTTTGGATTACCACAATTGTTGCACTACAAATTTGTTTTTACAATGCAACAAAGTTTTAAATGGGGGATAGTTTCCTTTTAAGTTTACATTAATATTATTTGACTTAGCTACATAAAATTCAAAAATATGAGGCTAATCTAGCCTTTTATACAAGCACTCAATTAAGGCCATTTCATTTCCATGTGAGAAGGATTGATAGATTGTTGAATTATGTGTTTCATGGATTCATCCCATTTTCATCACAAATTGAACGCATGATATCATTATTCTTACCTTGCTTTTTGTCATTCCTTTTGTCTATTCTTCAACTTCCTTTTTCTTCTTCTTTCGCTTCTATCATCTTTCTATTTGACTAATATGTTCTATTTGTTTTATTTTATTAAGTGTATACGTCCACATTTCATCTTCCTTTTTCTTTCATCTTCATTTGATTTTTTCATCTTGCATATTTTATCTTTTTAATCTTCCATTGTCCCTACATAAATCATCTCTGGTTAGAGCGAAGTAGCCATCTAACAATACATCCATGACACGAGTTGGCAAACATAATCAGTGTAGTAATGTCGTGATTTCAGATATCTTGAACATTAATTGGTTTTCTAATTTTTTCTTCATTTTTTTTTCTGCATCAATGTTTTATTATTGTTACCTAAAACAATCATGACACAACTACCATGTAGCCATTTTTTTTACCGAGTTAACCATAGGAAGTCTCAAACTGCCATAAGGAAAACCAAATATACTTAGAGTATATGGATGGGAAAGCCTATCCAAAATAAAAACAAATGTTCTAATTAAACATGCTTATCAAATATTGAACTGTGAATATAATTTCTACTCTAACACATAATATATATTTATGGCTTTGACGAAAATCACTGGTGTAGGATCCTTGGCACTAGACCATGTAGGCGTTGGAGCCTTTACAACACACACACACACCCCGGATATGGCTCTTAAAATGGGATATGGTAGCATATAGGAGCTCCCTACACAAACTTTATGCTCAGCACACATTGTATCCTTCAAAGCAGAGATAATATCATTCCATTCCTCAGGTTTCTGGTCAATAATGATACGTAACCATACTAATCCCAGGCCTCCCCTTAGGTTGCAATATACTGAACAAAACATTTATTTTGTTTTAGAGGCATAACACTATGTTTTTGGAGTTGGAGTGTGTGCTAACCAGAGTTATGGAACATAGATCATAGTGGAATATTGGGGATATTGTTTGTGTTTGTTTGTGCCTGTTGTGGATCGCAACGTGCGGACTGATGAGGGATTTGTGCTATGACTGGTTACTGAGGAGTAAGATAGCTTGGAGTGACATGGAGTCAACTTGTATATCTGCCACAATTCTTTCACTCTAAGTTGCAATAATTACCGTCAAGGCAGTGTAAGATTTGTGGAGATCTATTGACATTATTTACATGGAGACCTGTTCCCGCTAGAATCGAGAAGATTGGGGCCAAATATCACTTCCTACCAACGATTTTAGTGATTGCGAAGATTTAATACCACCTTTTAAAATAAATAAAACAAACCTTCCTTTATTCGCACCATTCGTGTTAGATATTCAACCAACTTTTAAGTTGCTAGCTATTTTTCCTCTAGATTTTTCCCCACCATCTATATTGATTTCATGAACTCCATTCCCCTTTTATTCTCAATATACAATTCAACCTTCCAGTTGTTCTTGGGCAACATTCATCGGTTACCGCTTTTTAATTTTAGTGCAGTCCCCATAATCATATGAGAAGATGCCTGAGGCTTCAGTCAATTGGCTATTCCTCTTCTAAGTTTTTACCTAAGCCTCCTTTGTCTATTTCTAAAATTTCATGTAATTATTGTCTACTTGAAAATTCTTTGAAGAAATTCAGTGTGATTGACTGTAATATATTTATCAATAGTTAATTATATTTATTTTTTTTGTGATTTAATATATATTTTATTAAGTTAGTAGTGGTCTGGTTTGTATTCGAATAGCAATGCATATTTTGCGTTTTTATAAAATAAAAAACTATGGATGATGGTGAGAATATTCTTCTTCTTTTATACAATTTGAAGGATGAAATTAAAAGAGCATTAACAGTTTCAAAATATTGAAATACAAATTGTTTAAACTATCAACAATTGTCAAATTCCAAAATATGATAAAATAATATTAAAAACCCTCCACTCTCATCACTGCTTTTGAATTCACTATTTCATTGCTCTCTGCATTTGAATTCACCTTTTCATTGCTCAGTGCATTTCAGTTCATTGTTTGATTTCTTGTTGGGTTTGAATTCATTATGTCATTACTCTCTCCATTGCTCCTGCATTGCACCAAAATCATTGCATGCACATGGGCTCCCATGAAAATGTTGGACTGCAAGCAACCTAAGCTGGCCATCCCATTCCTCTGAGTATAAGCCGTTACTAAAAGTAAACTAGACTCAATAGTAACTTCCACAATTTAATCCTTATTGGTAGGGCTCAACTAGATAGTAACCTATAAATTTTAAAACTCATGGGTAGGTTAATCCTCATTGGTACACATCTCACCAATTCTTGAATATCAAATTTGTAGCTCAATGAGGTGCATATAAAATTTGGATTAGTTTTTGGTTTCCATTTTAATTTGTTATGAGTATTTCTAATTTCAACTTTTCCCTTAAAATTCTATGGGTTGAATTTAGATTTATATTACTCTTTGATTTATTTCTATGATTATATTTTGTAAGTTCCATTTTTTTATGAGAGTTTGAGACATTAAATTCTCACAAATCAAAAATTCCTTAGTAATGTTCACCTTGAATGGATGTAGTTTTTCCTTTTTTTAGTCAACTAATAGCCTTGGAAATGAGCTAGGTGAGTGAGCCATTCTAAATGCATTAAAATTTGTTAGGACAAGTTCAAAGGAGTTTTAACTCATATAAGGGGAAAAAAAGGAAAAATTTATTCTAAATATTGGTTTTCCTAATACTATTGGTATCTTGACAAAGATGTTTTTGGGGTAAATTTATTTATGGTTATATTTCAATGGTAAATTTGTGTATTGTTATATTTCAATGGAATGATCTATTCCATTATTGTCATATTTGGCTCCTTATAATGAACTCTTTCATATTGGACTTCTCTACAATAGTGGAAGAGGTTAACTTAAACAAGTTAGAGTTTAAATTATACACATACTTTCCAATTTAAGAATGAGAATTTAATATGAATTTGGGTGTTCGAAATTGGATTCCGTTGTTGTCCACAGGAAACAAAAAAACAAAAAAAAAACAAACAAAGAAAGAAAGTTTATTAAGAAGAAAACTCACATCCAAAAAACAATTTAAGAACTGTGAAGTTTTCTTCAATGAAATTAAACATAAGAGAAATTTGATTAAAAATAAAAATCAAGTCAATGTGTGGAACACAAGAGAATTTATTTTAAGTGAATAATGAATTTAGAAGATTGTCATATATATATATATATATATATATATATATATATATTATAAATGGTTTTATTCACAAAATATAAAATTAAATTGTTAATAATAGATAGAGTACTAAGTAACTAAAAATGAAAAATAACTCTTCAACTAATGAAATTATTTTTTTAATGAATTTTTAATCAATCAAGTCAATGTGTGAAACACAACAGAATTTATTTTAAATGAATAGTGAATATAGAATGTTGTTATATATATAAGGAAATTAATATTCATTTTTTTTAAATGGTTTTATTTATAAAATATAAAATTAAATGGTTAATAATGGATATATTACTATTAAAGTAACTCAAAATGAAAGACAACTCTTCAATCATTCAAAGTATTTTTTTTTTAATGAAAAGAAACTATTTTCAATCAATCAAATTATTTTTATGATAAAGACACATGGAAGGAATACAAGTTTTGTGAAGGCTGGTAAAATTGTGAAGACAAAATAAATGATGATTATAAATTTCTTAGGCTTGCCAATGTCCAATGCCTCTCTTCTTGGAAAAAAAAAATAATGCAATTTCATAACTCTGTTGCATACTTATTAATAAGTCTACCTAATATTTTTAAGTATACTTTAATATTAATTCATTTTAAAATATTTTATTAATAACCCACAAGTTATTTTATTATATACAACATCAAAATATTTTTTTAACTTTATTTTTTTATAGAGATATATATGAAGTTTCAAATACCATGAGCAAAAAATATGGGTTGTCACAACTTAAACGGTAAATGGTAATATGTATATATGTATATGTATATGTATATGTATATGTATATGTATATGTATATGTATATGTATATATATATATATATATATATATATATATATATATATATATATATATATATATATAATAAATATGCAATGTTTTTATGAATTAATAACAAAAAAATAAATTTTAATGTGTGTTGATCTATGTTGGCTATAGGTGAAGAATATTTTATTTGTATTTTAAGAAGGCCACATGTCAATTCCAAATTGAGCACAAACATATAGCCTGAATTACAAACCAAGTTACATTCATAATTTCCACGAAAGAAATTTCCAAAGAAGAAATTGTATTGAATAGATATTGTTGTTTTATTTTACAGTTGATCCCTTTATATAATTTTAAGTGATCATAATCATTATTTCAAAATTGGATATTTAATTCAAGAATCTCCATAAATATCTCTATGATAATTTTATGAATCTTTCCAGAGATATTTATCCCTAACTTTTTCAGTTTTCCTCTTTTTATTTTTTACAAATTATGTTAAATAAACATTATATTCTCCACTCCTATTTGATAATAGGTCCCTTTATAAAAATTTAGGTTACATAACAAGCATGTCATAATTGGATGATTAATTCAACCATCTCCACCATATCTTCACAACTCTCTCAAAAATGATTTATCCCTAACCTCTCTCATTTTCTTCATCTATAATTTTTACATAGAATTATATTAAGCATTATAGAATTACTATGTATCGTTACCAATATACCATATTAATTTATTATACATGAGGGTAGGAGTTTATCCTTCATACATAGCTTCTCTTCTCTGCTTTTAATTCCTTTTGACTTATATCCTGGGTTTCCTATGGATTATCTTCAACCATTACACCTATGGTTTTTTATGGATAACCCTCAACCATAAAACCTTCATGTTTATGTGGTTGAACCTCAATTGTCACATCTCTAGGCTTTTGTGGATGAATCTCACCCATTACATCCTAAATGCTTTACATTAGCATACATTTAACCATTACAATATTTAGGTGGTTTCAATTTATCCCAAACATTGCACTAATAATTTTCCGATGATTATGAACCATAAACATCAGTGGGTTCAGAGTACCATAAACAATCCTTTTTGATGACAAGTGGTTTTGGATTACCACAATTGTTGCACTACAAAATTGTTTTTACAACACAACAAACTTTTAAATGGGGTATAGTCTCTTTTTAAGTCTACATCAATATCATTTGACTTAGCTACATAAAATTGAAAAATGTGAAGCTAATCTAGTCTTTTATACAAACACTCAATTAAGGCCATTTATTTTCCATGTGAAAAGGATTGTTAGATTGTTTAATTATGCGTTTCATGGATTCATCCCATTTGGATCAGAAATTGAATACATGATATCATTATTCTTACCTTTCTTTGTGTCACTCCTTTTGTCTATTCTTCAACTTCTTTTTTATATTGCTTCTATGATCTTCCTATTTGACCAATATGCTCTATTTTATTTTATTTTATTAAGTGTATAGGTCCATATTTCAGCTTCATCTTCTTTTGTCATATTTCATATTTTATATTTTTAATCTTCCATTGTCCCTACATAAATCATCTCTAGTTAGAGGGAGGTCTCCATCCAAAAAGACATCCATGACACCAATTGGAAAACTTACTGGGTGTAGTAATGTCATGATTTTAAATATCTTGAAAATTAATTGGTTTTCTAATTTTATCTTCACTTTTTTTTTTCATGACTTTTTTATTAGTATTACCTAAAAAAAATCATGACACAACTACCATGTAGCCATTTTTTTTACCAAGTTAGCCATAGACGATCTCAAATTTCCATAAGGAAACCAAATATATTTATATTCTATGGATGGGAGAGCCTAACCAGAATAAAAACAAATGATCTAAATAAAGAGGCTTATCAACTATTGAACTGCGAATATAATTGCTACTCTAACACATAATATAAATTTAGGGCTTTGAGGAAAATCACTGGTGTAGGAACCTTGGCACTAGATTTTGGAGACGTTGGAGTCTTTACAACACACGCACGCGCACACACACACACACACTGGATATGGCTCTCAAAACGAAATATGGTAGCATATAGGCGCTCCATACACGAACTTTCTGTTCGGCACACATTTTATCATTCAAAAGAGAGATAATATAACTCCATTCCTCAAGTTTCTGGTCAACAATGGTACGAAATCATACTAATCCCAGGCCTCCCCTTTGGTTCCAATATACTGGACAAAAACTCGCAGACATCCTTCAAATTAATAAATAGCCAAAATACTTTAAATAACAACCTTCAAGACCTTCATGTGAAGGGTGCATCCACAAATTCATGTGTCTTCTGTTGCGTTAGTCCTTTTGCCAAGAAGAGAGGCATTGGACTTAGGCAAACTGATGAGATTTATAATCATCATTTTGAAATTCAAGAGTGGCTCCAACCTCCTTTAGGCAATCTCTACTTGCTCAATTAATTTCTAGATATTTGAAGTTGTCCCCTGAGTTGTATACACCCAATTGGTGAATGCAAGGGTTTGAAAAAAAAAATCATTTTCTCTTCACAATTTTGGCAGTCTTCACAAAACTTGTATTCCTTTTGTTTTCCTTTGCACCTTTAGGGGAAATTGGTAGTAATCAATAGTTTACTTAAATATTAAATAAGGGTAGCCTAGGCTTTGTCAATTTCAATTCAATTTTTTAATAATTTATATACAAGTTAGGTGGTCCTAATTTTTATTAAGAAAATAATTTGATTGATTGAAAAGTGCTCATTTTCCTTAAGAAAATAATTTAATTGATTGAAGACTTGTCTTTCATTTTAAGTTACTTTAATAATAATAATTCTTTATTAACAATTTAATTTTATATTTTATAAATAAAACCATTTAAAAAAAAATTCTATATATATTACAATTATGACAATTTTCTAAATTCAGTATTCACTTAAAATAAATTCAGCTGTGTTTTACACATTGAATTATTTTTTATATTTTATCAAACCTTTTCTACTTTTGAGTGCATCAAAGCAAACTTCACAGTTCCTAAATTGTTTTTTGGTTGTGAGTTTTCTGGTGGACAGACTCTTTATTTTTGTCTGCACAAGAACTATATCCACTTTTGAACACCCAACTTCATATTAAATTCTCATTCTTAAAATGGAAAGTATGTAAATAATTATTTTAATTTATTTAGATTTTATAATATATATTTTCAAAACATAAAAAAAATGTTTATCCTTTTAATTTTTTAAATATAAATAAGGATGGATCAATTTTAAGTTGATTTTCCTAAGTATAAAGATCAAATCTCTTAAGATGTAAACTTCTTTTTTATAATTGAACACCCAACTCCATATTAAATTCTCATTCTTAAATTGGAAAATATGTACATAATTATTTTAATTTATTTAGATTTTATAATAGATATTTTCAAAACATAAAAAAAATGTTTATCTTTTTAATTTTTTAAATATAAATAAAGATAAATCAATTTTAAGTTGAGTTTCCTATGTATAGAAAGATCAAATCTATTGAGATATAAAAAAAAAAAATTTAATGTAAAATTATATATATATATATATATATATATATATATATATATATATATATAATTTAAAAATATTTGATTCCTCTCCATAATTAATATATCATAACTATAAATCTATAACATTTTTTAAATCTGCACTCCTCCTGCGTTCCTTTCCTTTACACATTTCGATGCAATTGCAAGTATTACATATTTACTTGAATGGGACAATTTCGACATCGAAAGTAGGGAACCGGTATGAATGACATTAGATTGTATTTAAATACTATGTTTTCATCCGAAAGTGTCCCGAGCAGTTTCTCTACGTCATTGTAGTTATTGGATTGTTCTAAATTGCATGTCCGACGTTTATAAATTCAACTGTGATGAAAGGAAGTTGATAATAAGCTCTTGAAGTATAATCGTACTAGCGCAATCGGGAGTTGGTGAACCGAACCTCGAATTCTATCATCTTAAAACGTTTTTTTCGATTTTTAGAAGTAACAACTGTGGTTAAAAAAAAAAATGATGAAACTCCCTTCTCTCTGACTGGTTAAGCGAAAGCTAATTATTTTTTCTCCTCCTTTGACTCCATATATATTTTTAATTAATATTAAACATTTTTTTTTTTTCTAAATTGTGGTAATTCTATTTATGTAAACATTATAGTACAAAACTGCCTCGGTTCAGCTGTGATAGCCTGAAACTGGGCTTGATGGTCAAGCTTAATCCCGATAGTGAACTGCCCATATAGGGAAACCAGCTCTAAAAAGATAGTCTCACCGCCCTTGTATAGGGAAACTGGTGGAATAGTTATGACAATTGTTATGAAAAAACAACAGAAAGATAACACTATCGACAACAAAAACCAGTATGCTGTTGTGGATAACAAAAGACCAGTAACTCTATCAAAGTAAACTAGTTCAGAGACCATACTGCGCCATGTCATAGCAGAGTCAATTGGAGTTGACGGGAGAGGGATGTTCCTCCTCAATTGGGCATCCGAAGTCATCCTCAGGATCTTCAGCATCAGCATCCGCGTGTTGAGCTCCTGCACCTTGAATAGCATCCGCGTTCACCTGCATAGAGAAGAGGTCCAGGGAGGGCGTTGCTCTGATGGGTGGATCACTCGTATCAGCACGAGGCGTTGCAGCAGAGGTGGACAGAGGGTCGACGGAGGCGGGATGGGGGTCAAGAGAAGCAGGAGTGGAATCATGCCAGGGAGGAGAGCGAAGTGTGGCATCCTTGCGCAGGGTAATTGTGATATAAGCTGTAATGGAGGGGTGATTGAAAGCACTATTAAAATGCAGCTCCGCTCTCTGCGTGGTCTGTCGAATGAAGTGGCTTCTAGAGGGCTGAGGGCCAGAAGGGGCAAAGTGACGAGTAGCTTCATGAGGAGGGGAGGCGGGTGGAGGGCCATGGGCAAAACCAGAGGGACAATCAGGGAATTTCCTACTGGAGGAGGGGCGATCACCCACAGAGCCTCCACGAGTGCCTCCTCGACGGCAAGTCATGCGCTGTCTGAGTCTAGGCATGGCGGCTTCAATCTCGTGAACCTCGTGAACCTGGAGAAGCGCCGGAGCAACGAACGAGCCACAAGGAAGCTGAGGAACGATGAACGCTGGGCAAAAGGCACTGTGAGAGAAATGCGCACCAGGAATAGTCTCAATGCAACTATAGAGCGAGCAGCACCGGCCTGTATGTGTGCGAGCACTGGGCTCAGCACAGTGCACAAGGCAAGCACCGCCCAGGGGAGCCAAACAATCGCGCGAGGAGTCAGAGAGCTCTGCAAAAATTGAATTGGCGTCCATAATGCAATTACCAGGCAGACCAAGGAGGTTGAAGCGCCGTCGCGGGAGAGAATTAACTGTGCGGTCAGACGGAGTGAATGCAAACATAATGGCGCCATGGAGGGCCATGTGGCCACCATACGCCATGCGCCTTGGGAAATGGCCGGGGCCGGTTGTCCCATCGGGCCTAACAACCATCCGCATCCGGAAAATTAATATTAAACATTTACCTTTCAAACCGTTTTATTTTATTAAATCAATTAAATAAAATTCATCCGGTTGATTTCTTAGATTTCAGAGTTTAACGTTATTTCCTATTTATTCTCTCGACATATTCAGAATTTAAACATTTATTTATCCTAAATGAACAACTGCTTTGAATCATGGGCACCCGATCTTTTAATATGATAAATCCTGAAAAAGAATCTGAACACGATTCAATGGTGTTGATTGAGTTTGGTCTTATCAACAGAATCTGCTCGAAGGATGCCTATTTGGCTGTGTTTTTGTGTACTTTCACAGGAATATGGCAGTCTTTACATTGGAGGAGGTAAGACAGTCTTGGCTAAGACTTATATCAATCATGTCACAATTGGAACTCAATATCATATTAGCGTTCTGGTCCAAATCTGTCCAAATGTTTTCTATGTTATACAAGTTTCTGGTAGGCAAGTATTTAGGGCATGGGAATAAGCAAATATTTCTGTCATGGAAATAAGTTGTTGTAAAATTTATAAGTCAGAGTAGCAATAATATAATATATTAAAATTTTATGTATATTAAAACAAGGCTACAAGTAGCGACTACTTGCCACTTAGTTTAGATATAGTAATGTTGCAATGTGATGTTGGAAAGTGTCTATGGATTATGGCTATTACATGTTGCTTAATGTAATCATAGAGATGTTACAATTTGAGTTTGAAGTTGTTTATGAAGATTTGTTTTGTAATAAAGTATAGTTAAATTAAATTAGAAATAATTGTTGCAATTTGAGTTTGAACATGTCTATGTGGATTTTCTAAATGATTCCATTTGAATTAACTTTGTAATAAAGTTTCTGGTTAATTTAGTTTAAATATAGCTAAATTAAAGTAAAAAATTAAGAATTTGTGCGCTATATAGTAGTAGTTAAAATCTATCTAAATTATAGTAAAACAACTTTTGTGTTGATGGTGGTTACCAATTGATAATTATTAGCATGACCCATGAGCATATGCATTTGATGTATAGGTTAGATTTGCTACATATGCTTAGCTTGTTTTTGGCATTGATATATGTATGACAGATTTTTGTCTTGATGATGGTAACCAATTGATAACTACTAGGACGACGAATGAGCATATGCATTTGTTGTGTAGATTAGATCTGCTACATATGCTTATTGGGAAGACCAAAAGATGAGACAACATCATAACCACTTTGGGGCCTGCTACTTAGTTTAAATATAGTAATGTTGCAATGTGATGTTGGAAAATGTCTATGGATAGCTATTATAGCTATTACATGGTGGTTAGTGTAATCATAAAGATGTTATAGTTTGAGTTTGAGGATGTTTGTGAAGATTTGTTTTGTAATAAAGTATAGTTAAATTAAATTAGAAATAATTGTTGCAATTTGACTTTGAGCATGTCTATGAGGATTTGCTAAATGTTGCCATTTGAATTAAAGGATGTCTTTGAGGATTTTGTTTGTAACAAAGTTTTTGCTTAGTTTAGTTTAAATATAGCTAAATTAAAGTAAAAAATAACAATTTATGTGCTATATAGTAGTAGTTTAAATCTATCTAAATTATAGTAAAACAACTTTTGTCTTGATGATGGTAACCAATTGATAATTACTAGTTTGGCCCATGGGCATATGCATTTGATGTATAAATTAGATTTTCTAGATATCCTTAGCTTGTTTTTGGCATTAATATGAGTATAACAGAGTAGCTACTACTTGTTGCTTAATGAAAATATAGAAATGTTGCAATTTGAGTTTCAACTTGTTTTGGGGATTTTCTTTTTAATAAAGTTTCTCTTTAGTTTAGTTCAAAGTGTTAAGGTTTACAATGTAATCAATTTAGGTTTTTTAGTAAATGGTAAATTGAGGTATTTTTCATGTGACTCTAGGTAATTAGATATATCTATTAGTATTTTCTTTGTGATAAAGTTGCTGCTTAATTTAGTTTAAATATAATTGAATCAAAGTAAAAAGTATAAATTTATCTACCATATAGTAGTAGTTTAAATCTATTTAAATTATAATAAAAGAACTTTTGTGTTGATGATGGTAACCAATTGATAATTACTGTGATGACCCATAAGAATATGCATTTGTTGTGTAGATTAGATCTGCTACATATGCTTAACTGCTTATGAATGACCACTTTTTATGAATTAGCACTAATAATATCTTTATTTATAACTTAGCACTAATAATTTTTTTAGTACTGAAATAAAAGTTGGAATTTATTTTATAACTTTTTTTTAATTCAATTTTCAAAAAAAAATATGTCGGGTTTCCCATGTTTTGGCCAGATTGACAAGACCAAAAGATGAGACAACATCATAACCACTTTGGGGCCCTAGGATCTAGTGCTCCTGGACCGAGGGTAAATCCTATGCTATATTTCTGATGCATGCCAGAAGACCAATGAACAGCATGAAAAATGTAAATAACAATGAGATAAGAATAACATCACCCATAGTAATAGACCAGGATCCTGTGAAATTGCTTCATTAATTGATGCAAAAGCAGTCTCAAATAGCTGATTACAGCCTCAAATTTCTCTTCCCAACTTACTACTTTACAAACTACTCCACCACCCTGTCCCAAAACAATGTTTTTTGGGGTTCTTTATAGGAAAAATGGATAGCAGGATTAGGTGATACATATTAAATGGATTTATTAACACAGAATGGGGGTGGTGCTTATGCCCATTGTGCTTAATAGCAATGCCCTGTGAGAACAGATATGGCTTAGTTCATTTGCTCTTTATGTTCAAACTGCATCTTTTCCTTTGATCACGGGATGAGGTCTCAAATATTCAATTAACAGGCCTTAATCCTCTTAATATGTCTCTGTTGTTTCACTGAGCTACTGCTGTAATGGCCTTTTCTGTATTTCGGATCGCAGTGACTAGGACTATGGTGCTCTCGGAGGTTTGATGTAGTCTGGTCTGATGTGCCGAGCCCGATGAGACTATGATCGATGACAAAAGAATAGTAGTCCTTTGTTTCTTATACTAATTGTCCTAGAGGCTGGATATCTTCTTGAGCCTCTTCTGTCGGATCACTACTTCTTCTTGCAAGGAAATTATGAGGAATTTCTGACATTTCGTGATCTCTTTCTGATTCAGCCTGTTCCTCACAATCAGGGTGCCACTGTTCTAGTGGAATATGAGAATAATTATCAGCTAGAGGAGGAGCGTGCATGCGTGTTGGTTCTTCTTCTGCTTCAGACTCTGCATCTTCCATCTGGTCACTTGGTCACTAAATGCAACACTCCTTCTTAACCTTTGCTATCAGGCTGTTTTCTGTTTTAGTCAGCATAGTGCAAGACAGGGGTGAGCCATCAGGTAGCTCTCGATTACCTTATTCCTCATCTTGCACAGATTCTTGAGCACCGTATATTTCCTTCTCATTAGCATAGATAGAAGAACAACAATCCTCTATTTCTTGTACTAACTGACCTGGAGGCTGAATATCTTCTTGAGCCTCTTCTGTGGGATCACTACTTGTGTTTGCAGGGAAGTTCTGAAGAATTTCCAAGGTTTCATGATCTGTTTCTAATTCAATCGATTCCTGATGATCAGGGTGCCACTCTTCTAGCTAAATCTGAGAAGAATAATCAGCTATAGGAGGAGCCTCCATGCATGCTAGTTCTTCTTTCGGACTCTGCATCTTCGATGTGGTCAGTTGTTCTTTCAATGCAACACTACTTGTTAGCCTTTTCTATCAGACTATGATATTTTTTACTCAGCATAGTGCAAGACAAGGGTGAGCCATCAGGCACCTCCTGATTACCTTCCTTGTCATATTCCACAGATTCTTGAGGATTATACATGTCCTATTGATTATCTGGATTTGGAGTTTGCTCTTGCTGTGGAAAATGCATGGGCTACTCTAAGTAATCGTCATTTGCATTCAGATTAGCCATATACATCTCCAGCACTTTATCAAACATGTGTGCTATTTGATTTAATTGATGACACAAAGTATCTAGCTTTGTATCTCTATCCATGTCTAGATCCATGTTTTTGCAAAGAAGGTCATTGCATCTTCTGAACTAGTTCACAGTCCTCTACGAGTGGAGTCATTTGGTCTTGTGAGAGTTATGGGGTGTGGAGTCACGAGGTGGATGACTTTGACTGTTTGGAGCAGGCTACTATCTACCATCAGCAATTAAAAGCCAATCTAGGCTAAGTGGTCTTTACCATCCATTGGGCCATGGAGTCATGAAAGGTAATTACATGCAAACAACTAGCCAAGGTTTTCAAAGGGAAAGTCAAAGGCAGCTTTCAATCAAGTCACTACAGGGTAGGTTATAGATTAGACCAGAGGTCATTTAAGTCCAGGTCTGCTTTAGCATGTTCCAAGGGAAAAACAGAAACAAGATTTGAGGAAAAACTAGAGTCTATAGATCGAAGAAGGACGTTTAAATTTCCCTGCTTTGAGACCAACAAGAAACATCCAAGCAACAAGCTCCGAGTTCACACATTAGCTAGCAGGAAATAACATTTGAGGGTAATCCTATGCTATATTTCTGATTCGTATTAGAAGAGCAATGAATAACATGAAAAATGTAAATAACAATGAGATAAGAATAACATCACCCGTAGTAATAGACCAGGATACTGTGAAATTGCTTAATTAATTGATGCAAAACCAGTCACATACATTCATCTCAAATAGCTGATTACAGTCTCAAATTTCTCCTCCCAACCTACTATTTTACAAAATACTCTGCTACTCGCAATAACACAATTCAACCCTTTAAAAAATGTTTTCTAGGGTTCTTTATAGAAAATATGGATAGAAAAAGTAGGTTATACGCATTAAATCTGCTTAGTAGCAATGCGCTGTACTTGGTGGTATGGTTCGAGGTCTCTGTCAGGTTGATAGTGACCTAAGATGTTCGTTTGGTCTCCTTTCTAACTGTAAGGCAGTCTGTTTTGTCTTTTAAAGCAAGTAAGGTGACTGGAGGTCTTCTCAGTTTCCATACTTGCATTATTGCCGTCCTAACAGTCTTTGGAGGCTTTCTCTCAGTGGAGTGGCCTTTGGGAACTACGGGAGGCGTGAAAACTTCTGCTGAGGTCATACTGTTCTGAGAAAATGTACTGTTGATGCTGAGAGCAAATATGGCTTGATTCATTTTCTATTTATGTTCAAACTGTGTCTTTTCCTTTGACCACTGGATTAGGTCTAAAATATTCAATTAATAGGAGCAGTGACTACGACTATGGCAAATAGAGTGAATTCACGAGTCTGTGTACCCTGTACAATAAAACAAACCAATTATAAAATTCAGGGTGGTGGCCGAAGAATGCTATGGAGGAGTGGTGGCATGGTAACGCAGAAGCGGGAACCGTGGCCATAGCGAGAATGTCAATATGCAGTTAGGCGAAGAAATGAAATAAATTTTAATATGGAATATTAAAGTTCAAAGTGGTAGGATTAGAAAGGTAATGAGTGAGAATGTGATGGAATGCGTTGACATAGTGGCAGCCGGCAATCGCGGAAGGTGATTAACTAAGGGGCGTTAGATCATGGGAAACGGGCGGCTGCTATCTAATCGGAAGATCGCAATCGGGAGGGATGGAGTGGTGGCACAGCGAGTAGCTCCGACCGCGTTTGGAGCGGAGATGAGATTGAGCGAGCATCGTCCGATCTGGAGATAGATCGACGGCTTGCACGCAATGGAAGGAGTGGATGGATAGGGGTGATGGGTACACTGCGATTAGCGCTGGGCCATCGGACCTAGCTCGATCGACGGCTCAGATCATGGTGGGGGTTTAATATAACCAAAATACTATGGCATCAGGGGTTTCGTTTACAAAGGAAAAAGGCGTTCTGGCACAATCCTCCGATGCGATAAGCACCTTAGGGGCTGGCCCTTTGTCTTAGCGCTGGGGTCATGCGGGGAAGTGGTTAAGGGGCTGGGCTTAAAAGGGGCTAAACCTGTTGTAGATAATAGTGGGTTTCAGGCCTATTTTAATTCTTTTTAAGGCAGGAGAGGGTGTTCGGTGAGGGGAATAGAAGAATTTTGAGCCAAACAAAGGTGTTTGAGTTCATTAACCTAAATTTCATCCGTATTTTCTTGATGTAATTAGTTTATTCAAACACTTTATAACATTAGGTCATCCAGTATACCAACAAAAACTAGAATTATACGTATAATATTATTTTAAATAAATAAATAAATAACAAGACTATTGTAAATAAATAAAAATAACTTTCAAAATAATAAAATTAGTGACTACAATTAAAATTTAATTAATAATTTTAAAATTAAAAATAGATTTATATGCATTTTTAAAATAATAAATATATTATAATTTAAATTGAAGTAAATTTAATGTGATTTGGATTTTTAAATCAGTATAGTTTTATTTAAATAATAATAAAAAAAATTTACAAAGTACAAAAATATTTGCAAAAAATAAATATGTTTATATTTACTTTTCAAATATTGGAATTAGTTCCCCCGATCGGGGTGCCAAATGGCAAGGATTGTGACAGCAAGAGGAAAATTGTTTGTTTTACTATGCCCCCTGGTTACATTTGCCTATTAATATGCATCTTCTCTGAACTGGGGTAGGTAGCAATTTAGGTAAGAAGGAAAAGGGGGTGGAAGGAATGCTTATAGTCTACTAAAGCGTCATGGGGCTCACGATCACTATGCCTCAACTACCTTCCGCAACCATTGTCAATTGTACATTTTGTTCATTAATTTTTTTGTTATTTTCTATCGTCTTGTTGCTTTAGCGGTTATCGTCTTCCTCTTAGTCCGATATCCAAATATGGTGAAGAAAAACAGAGGCAGAAAGCTCAATATGGACAAAGGCAAGGAAAAAATTTGAAGTTTGCTAGGCAAGAGAGGCAGGAAATCCAGTAGAGAGCTCATGGAGCCCTTATTTTAGGTATACTCAGAGTAGACATCCTGTTTTATAAAATGTCTAATTAACGGATGAGAGATGGAAGTTAGAACCAAAATTGTAGAAGAGGATGATATGGTAGCAAAAGAACTTCAACATGTGATTATCGACCCTGGGCATAGCCGAGGGAGAATCTCATTGTTTCATCACTTAATCAAAACCTATTGGTTAGTAAAATGCCTGCTAGTTAATTCCATTAGTTCAGTTCAGGAAGTAGGAGGGGATCCCAAGGCAGTCTCCACGCTGGCAGAGATTAACAAAAGCAGCTTGGAAATTAACTTGTGTGAATTGCATCAGTATGCTTGTGTTTGCAGAATGGAGAAGGACATTAAGGCCATCGAGCAAGTTGACATGCTAGGTTCCAGTGTTAAATATCTAGCCGCAGTGGAGTTAGATGATGACTAGAGCAGTTAGATTCAGTTTTTTTAGCTGTTAGCTTTCTTGATGCATTATGTAAATGTTAGTATTAGTAAATTCTGATATTACTTAGCTAAAGAATTTTTGTAGGAATCCAAAAAAGTACATGTTTTGGATAGCATACAATGCACTCAGATGGCTAATAGACCTGGTTTCCTTTAGGCAGGTTAAGGTCTAATTTTTGAATCTACTATGCATGTTTTTTTACATAAATAGAAAATAGTATAGACGTAGTAAACTTACAAAAAAACATATTGGAATTAGTTATTATTGTGAAATTAGCAATGGTAACAATTAGTATGAGGAATTATTTGTAAATGTAAGTTTATTTATCAATAATATTAAAAAGAACATATTATCTAGCGTATTTAGTTAATGATTTATAAGAGTACGCACTTATACTCTTACAAGATATCTAGAATTTTGAATATTATCGTATTTCTTTATTTTCATGAGAAGTTATTTCTAGTCTATGTGCCAAAATATTATATTATTTATATTAAACAAATTAAATAATGACTCTATTGAATAATTCAAAGATGTTAATAAAAAAAATATATATTTCAATATTGAAAAAAATAATTAGTGTTGGTGAAAAAGACATCGCATGGTATTTCATATAAGAATGGGCCTCTACTTAAGCCAAGGTCCGCGGGTGTACAAGACCACGTGGCATTATCATATTGCATTGCAAGTTGAAACGTATCGGGAGCGTTTTCTTTGTCGACCAATTGAACAGTGAAAGGAACCACAACTGATGCATGTTATAGGTCACAACTAAAAGTTGAACTCAGGTACGATTAACAATTGGCATCAGAGTTTTTTATTTGAACCATTTTTTATGCTATAAATTCGGACCTGATCTATGTTATATGGTGCAATTAATAGTTGATCGTGCGTTTGGGTTTCAATCGGCATCGAAACTTTTTGTATTGGCTGCTTTGTAATATTATGTTTCAGATACGATGCAGTCTATGAAGCGGATTTAATCTCTTTTTAGGTCCGCGGGTATATGCGTAAATGAAATGTTTTAATGTTTTTATGACGCGAAAAAAGGTTTCACAACATTTGGTTTGTTGTATTGTTTTAAATATATACAAATCGAATTTGTAATACGCCCTACAAATTTTAGTTTAGTTTCATTTCATATAGTTTTTGTTTTATGTTTTAATATGCATGGCATGTATAAAGTAAGAAGACTGAGAGGCTATTGTAACAAACTATAAGTCTTTTATTTTGAAAGCATACCAGAGTGCGAAAGACGGTATGTAATTTTTTTTTACTATTTATTATTTTTAAAACAAAAAAAAAAATTAGGGAGTTTGTGTTGTTTTTTTCATTATTTTGTGGTGAGTGTGACGGAAAAATATGATCATGATCAGGCAAAGACCAGGGAAGATAATACTAAATTTAGTCTTAGTACAGTATTCGCAAAGATACATGAACATCATCATACCAAAAGCTATAAAAAAAGAAAAGCATCACAGTGTAGATACAAATTTCCAATGCTACCAATGAAAAGAACAAGTATTCTTGAACCAATTAATTTGGTACATGATTCAATAAATGAAAAAGTTTTGTCCTTGCAAAGCACCTTAGAGAAAAAAAACTATGAAAAATTGACTAACCATGAAGATTTCTTAGATGAATTCCAGTTAACAGAGACTGCTTACATCGAATTAATACAAAGTACGTTAACACAACCAATGGTATTCTTGCAACGAAAACTATCAGAAATATGGAATAATAGCTTTGCATACAATATGCCACACCTATGGAATGAAAATACAGATGTTCAATACGTTCTAAGTGCATATGCTACAGTTTCATATTACATTTCATATATGACCAAAGTTGACAGATCTATGACAAATGCATTCAAAAGGATACGAAAATAGCATGAAAATAGCAAAATTGATGCTATTCAAATGATACGATCTCTAGGAAATGCTTTGCTTAACCTTCAATAAATTTTAGCTCAAGAAGCAATCCACATAGCTATATCACTACCATTGAATCATAGTTCAACAGAGTGCAACTTTATAAACACAAGAAAAATGCACATTTATACTTAAGCCAACCACTTTTCTGAAACAAATTGTTGACAACTCTGAAGATGTTATGTGCAGTTCTATAATTCATGTGCTCTTAGAATGGCATTCAGATTTAGATTTATTTGCCATTCATAGCTTTGGCCCTACTTCTAGTCCCAAAAATATTGAAGCCTCGAAAAATAGCTAATTTAAAAGAGAATATCATATGACAAAAGAAATTAACAGTGAATAGATAAAATCGAGCAATTACAATGCAAAATCAACTCTGAGCTACAAAAATTCAACTCTTAAAAAATAATTCCAGACAGAATCACCAGATGTGACCCTATATAAAAGAATATAGAAGTAAATATAGTACAAAAATGTAATCTCCAAGTCAAAATATATTAGAAATTAAGGACCCCTTTCGAAATGCATGAAAGGGGTTTAAATAGGTACTCAATAAAAAAAAATAACTACAACTATTCCTATAATATATCTAAAATAGAATATCTTAAACTAAAATGCGAGCTTGTAGTAGACTAGCTTATTAATCACACAAAGTATCTAGCTTTGTATCTCTATCCATGTCTGGATCCATGTTTTTGCAAAGAAGGTCATTGCATCTTCTGAACCAATTCATAGTCCTCTACGTTCTTGTTCTGGCAAAATGTTGCAAACATACTGCTCTTTGAGAAAGGCGGATTTGAGCAATAAAATCTTTCACGAAAATTGAGAAGAACTATGCACTGATTTCTAGATTAATATGTGATTCTGTTGTAGCCAATGTTTGAAGAAGTGCTGGTGCTGCAAAGAAAAGGGAAAAATTAGTCAAATCTTGCTATTTTGGATAGCATAATTTAAATTGCATATATCTGATTTTTTGTTGAAAGATGAAGAGTAATTATAAGTATACCTAGCCTTGGTAGGGCTTCCATTGCTGTCAATAGATTGGATCTCGTTGTCTTCGTTGATTATAAATGTACCATTTATTTTTAAATCGCGTAGCATATACATTGTTGCTTGCTTCCTTTTAACATAGTCTTGAAAAGACATATGCGCTAGGTTGGGAAGTAATTGTTTCAAGAGGAATTTGCTTCGAATGCAACATTACAAATTGGTATTGTTGGACTTGATTATGCAATTAAGACACTGAGAATAGGAAAAGGTCGAATTTTTATTGCATTTTAGGCAATCAACTGTATTCTCCTCTATCATTGTAGAGGCTGGTATTGGTGAAATGCATTCAACACAAACTGGTTCAAATGGCGTAGAGTAAATGCTTGCAATTGTCAATGTTCCTTTTATCTATTCATAGAGAAGGACAAGTAGTATATGTCAAAATTAAAACATATGGGGAAACAATTGCAAATTTAGTAGTAGAGGTACTATTTCATTTGTACTTACAGAGAATGTTGGAGGGTTCAATTTTATGAGTTCTTCTGTTGCTTCTACATTCAATTTTGTGATGAATGTAGCTTGCATTGTTCGAAGTGTTCTGTCCCTTAGTTCTTTCCTGTTTGTTATGTTTTTGAATAACATAATTGGGAGATGGCCTTTTTGAAATTCTTGCTCAATTTCATCATAGAGCGGTGCAAATTTTTCAAATAACTACAACTGCAAAAGAATACAAAAAGTTTTTTTTTTTTTTTTTAATGAAACTGAATTAAAATGTAGCATGGAACTAGCAATATAGAAACATTGTAAAGTAATTTATGTTACCGTTGCTCTATTGTCATCAAAATTTCCATCTTTTATTTGTAATGTATATTGGAAACCAACTTTCCGTGCAGCTGTCACAACTGCTGCAATCGTTCCAATTGGATATGTTTCTGTATTTGTTGTAAGGTGTTTTATTGTTGTATCTGGAATGAATTTTTATTCTTTGCAAATTGTTGGTATGTTCTTTACGGTGCTTATTTCAGTTAGCAGCAAAATCCAATCACAATCACCGTGGTCATAATTTGTTTTAGGAAGTACTTTAAAATTTGTAATAGATATTTCTTTTCCTGGTGATACCTTTTGGCCATGTTGTTCAATAAGCTCAGTTGGTATGGACAATGTGATTTTCATTATTCCTTCGACATTTGTCAAATATGCACATATTATTTTTCGTGCTTTGTGGACTTTATCAAGATATGTGCTATAGATAACCATAACATCTCCATTGAACATTCTTCCATTTTTGCGAATGTTTAGTTCTTCAATGGTAACTGGAGCTAAATATGTTGCTTTCGATCTGTGTATTGATGATGTTGATGTGGCAAAAGAAACAATTAGAAGTAAAATATATTGGCGATAAATATGAATGCTATGTAAATGGTACGTATAAGAATTTGTTTCAGGTTTACTTGCTTGTCTGATTCAGTTTCACTTGATATTTGTTTTTCTTTGTCTATTGTAGGTTGATGTGCAGAACTGCGAGATCAAAAAGATGCAATGTCACTAAATCGTGCGCTTGAACGCAACCACGAATCTTTGGTAAATTTAAATAACTAAGAATAAAAATAAAAGTATAAGGTCATTGTATATTGTACTGGAAACTGAGTATTAGATATTGAGAGATATATTAATTGCATTTAAAAACTTGGATAATGGAATACTTATAAACTATACAATATTAAATTCAGAAAATTCTATTGGTGCAATAGAGATATATACTGATCTTAGTTGCAAATATTAAAAAAAAAATTGGCTGATAGAAAAAATGACAAAATTCCAGTACTATAGAAACGTGTAAACACATCTAGCACAAATGTATGAAAGTTCAGGTACTGCTGATTGGCATGAAAACATTTACATATGCATCAAAGACTTAGTAACTTGGGCGTAATAAGCAAGTCTCGATGTGTTTCTTGATCAAGCTCACTTTCCAACGTTACTTATTATTGGTAGTTGGCAGTTTACAGAATAAATATGTTGATCAAGATATATGTCATTTGACTTTGTTGAACTACTCAACGAAAAATAACATAGAATCCCCATAGGAAAAAAGAAACCCCCAAAAAAAAATGTATAGATAAAATTTCAAAGATGGTAACGGTATTAAGAGAAATAATAATGAGATTGGACACATTTTGTTCAAATTGCACAATGTGAATTAAGATGCATATGGATTATGAAATAATTTAGTTTGATGTAACTGAAATGGAGTTTAATTTTGGAAGCAGTTTAATTTGTATTTGATGTTATATTTATGGCAATTTAGAGGTTGACAAGAAGAAACATGGGAAATTAGGGGAGATCTTAGTAAAAAAGGGTTCAAATGTAAAGTGAACAGAAAGCTTGACAAGTTTCTAGAGAAGGGTGAGGAAAAGGAATCGACGTTTGGCAAGAAAAGAAGAACAAGAACTCTGGGATTCATAGAATTATGCATGTAACAGTTCTGATGTAAATAAGCAATTGGTGATGATTGTTAAGTTTAAGCATGGTACATTATTGAGAACTTAGCACTAGTAATATAATAATAGATCTTGCAATAGTTTTGTAGAAAGAAATAAATAGTTAAACATAGAGATATATCTATACATATGCATTGAACGGTAAGTAAGTTTAGTGTAGTAAGAAATCCTGGATGTGTTTATTTCTTTTTGTGACTTGTCTTTGGCAATTTGACTCATTGTAGAAAGCTATAGAAATCTGCAAGACAGAAAATTAGAAGTCAAAGTCATAGTAGTTAAGAGGCTATGATACTATTGACTAGAAAAAATCATTAGACTACTTTCATTTGCACTGTGTTTGTGTTGCATTTTTGTCTTCAATGATGAGACAAATAGTATCATGGTCATTCCAATATGTATCTAATCTAAAAGTCTTATAGCTACAAGCTGTGTTCGACCATATGTGATTAATGATTGATAATTGTTGATTTTTATTTGTCTCTAAAAGAAAATAAAGGTTGTAATTGTGCATATACGATTTTAGTTAGTTTGCTTTGTTGTTGTTTTCAAGAATATTGATGTTGAAATCGCTGAGAATCACTATTGTTTGATTTGAATGTATTTTGCATAATGCTTTTGAAAGAAGATCCAATGTATTGTTCAATGTTGCATATGGTGAAACATAGAGATTCACAACTATAATATCCATGCCATGAAGAAGCAACTTTTCTAGTGTAGCTTCAATGTTTTTTTTCTTCAAAATGAATATGGTTCAAGATCTTTATATGATTTTTAATACAAATTAGAAAACCATGTTTAATATGATTTGATATGAAATTGAATTTTTCAAGTCTTTTTAGAAGCATTGAATTATTCAAATGTGTTTCTTGTAAAAATAGGATGTCAGATTGCATTAGATCATAGTCATTTAACAAATCATAAATATGTATTTGTAAACTGTGAGTGTTTAGAGAAAGAATTGAAATATATGCTTTTGCTTCTAATAATGAATAGTTGTAGTCTAGTTGCCACTTTGCATTTCTGTATAAACGTTACATTTCAACAGAAATTTTGTGTCAAATTCAGAAATTTTGTTTCTTAAGTGGACTAAGAAAATACAATGATTCTATGTTTCTCACATGAGAAAGAGCTATATATACTAATCCATGGCGTTGTATTCATAAAGGATCAAATGAAATATTGTCTAGTTTCAAGCCTTGTGATCTGTGTATTGTACGTGCACATGCTAGTTGGATTGGGAATTGTTTTCTTATTTTCAAGTTGCCTATTTTTGCTAATACAGAAACTAGCTTTGTTGTGCACAGTATGGGAGTCCAATCACTAGAAATTTCTTTGCTATATAGAAAAGAAAATTTACGTGCTTGTTCATCATAGAATTTGATCCATATTACATCAAAATTGTCTAATTTTACATATGCTTTAATGATGCCATCTGCACCGTTGACTAGACCATCTTGTAAGTCATCGTTTCCTGCATATATTTCAACTAGCATGTTAAGTTTTAGGACAATTTGTGAGGGAAATGTTGCCATTTGTGCATGAGATGGTATTTGTCCATGGTTTTCTTCTTCGTAATCAATTGCATTAATTATGATTTCATCGATAGGAACAATAGACAACATTTTCTTGTTATGTAATGCTACATATTTATTCCTAAAAAATAGATAGGGGAAAGTAGGATCATTAGGAGAATTTCGAATACAACGTCTATTTAAGTAATTCAAATCATCTTCTGTTTGACTATTTAACCGCATCCTATTCAAAATGCTAATGAATTTTTCATTTGTTTGACACATTGCAATGTGCAATTCATAGTACTTTACATGTTCTTTCCAAAAGTCATATGTTATTGGTTGCTTTATTATTGTAGGTTGTTCAAATATTAGTGACTCTTGTATAGGTTGTGCTTGGTATAACTCACCACAAAATATGATATCAATGTTTCCAAAGTATTTTGTTTGACTATGCTTAATGTTTCTTAATCGATCATCAATTTGATATAGGAAACAACTTCCAATTAGAGATACTTAATCAATGTGAACAACCCTTAATTCTTCATACAGTTGTGTTAAATTGCCTAATACATCGTTGCTAAGTGGAATAAAACTAGATTTGTTTAAAGGCTTTAGCAATGTAGAATGAATTGTAACTCCACCTGCATTATATGCAGCTTTACCTGTATATGCTAATATCAAACCTTTTGACTTCAAAGGATTTGTATTGTAATGTTCATTGTAGATGCTAATGAGCATTTGGAATATTGATTTTGCTGTGAATGTTTTCCCAGTACCAACTCCTCCAGTCAAAAATCAGTAGAATGGTTTGTCTATGTTCTTTCGTTTTTTCATTGCAATGTCTTTGAGTATTGCTTGTTGTTCTTTATTTATTATTCTCCTAATCTTGTATTATTCCTCATTGCTAAGCATAAATGGATGTTCTGTAAATTGAAAACCAATGTTAAGATGTATTTTTTTCTCATTGCATTGGGGAAATTGCAAATATTTAGCCATGTCATTCTTCTCAGTAACATCATCAGACATTCTAGGATTTTTTATTTTATGATTAGAAGTTGCAGTGCTGCTATCAATTTTTTGAATTGCTTCTTCCATATCACCCCATTTCTTGTTCATGTTATATGTGAACTTAGTTTCATTTTTCTTTATTGTGTTCTTATGCAACATGTATGCACTTTTCCATGTAGAGCAGTCTTGCTTTAGTTAATTTTCATTTTTTTTGAATGAAAAACATAGCAAAAGTTTTTCTCTGTAATAGTTTTCATAGTCAATGTGTTTTTTGTATTTAATGAATCCAATCACTTTTTATTTTTTTTCTTTTTGATATTGGTTTGCCATATTTCCTATATTTTGATACAAATTCGGCTAAACATATATGCTTAATAGCATTAGGCCTATTGATATAGTAATCAATTATAGAACTGCACATAACATCCTCAAAGTTGTTAGGAATTTGTTTTAGAAGAATAGTTGGCTTAAGTATGAATGTGCGTTTGTCTATTGTTGTTGTGTTTATAAAGTTGCATTCTCTTGAACTATGATTCAATGGTAGTGATAGATCTATGTGGACTGATTGTTGAGATGAAATTTGTTGAAGGTTAAGCAAAGCATTTCCTAGAGACTGTATCATTTGAATAGCATCAATTTTTCTCTTTTCATGTTCTTTTCGTATCCTTTTGAATGCATTTGTCATAGATCTGTCAAATTTGTTCATATATGAAGTGCAATATGAAGCTGCAACATATGCATTTAGAACATATTGGGCATATGTATTTTCATTCCATAGGTGTGGCATATTGTATGAAAAGCTATTATTCCATATTTCTAATGGTTTTCGTTGCAAGAATACCATTGGTTGTGTTAATGTAATTTGTACTAATTCAATGTAATCAGTTTCTGTTAACTAGAATTCATCTAAGAAATCTTCATGACTAGTTGATTTGTCATATTTTTTTTGCTCTAAGGTGCTTTGCATGGACAAAGCTTTTTCATTTATTGAGGCATCGACCGAAGTAATTGGTTCAAGAATCCTTGTTCTTTTCATTGGTAGCATTAGAAATTTGTATCTACATTGGGATGCTTTTCATTTTTTACAGCTTTTGGTATGATGATGTTCATGTATCTTTGTGAGTTCTGGGTCAAGGTGAATTGTGCTACAATTTATATAGTTATCCAAAAAAATTTCAATTTCTAAGTTAGTATTAATTCCATATACTAGAGCATTTTCTATCCATATAAGGGTATGTTCATGTGCACTACCTCTATTTTGGAACTCAGTTACAAAGTAGTAATCGAATAGTTTGCCAAAGAATGTGCTATATTGACAGATCAATTGCTTCAATGCATTTGTCTTATGTCTATAGTAACGTGTACATGTTACTCGTTCCTTCCTGACAAGATAATCAATGTTGCATTCCTCAATTGTTTCAATGTATTTCTCTTTATTTGTATTTCTATGTAATTCAGTAAGAGTTTGTACTAGTGGTGTCCAAAGATGCTCTGCACTTGTAAATGTAACAAAGAAAGTTGGAGGACCTAATTGTCGTATCATTGCAAATATATGTTTCTGCATTTGTTGATGGTAATCAGGAGAAATTATTATGTCTTTGAAATCTATGTATCCAATATGACTTTTTATTAACTTTTCTAAGTTAGGCGTGTACTTAACATCTTTTGCTAACAAATTTCTTCCTTGTAATTTTCCTTTTCTTATTCATGCTAAGATGCATGACATGACCTTTTCAATGAGTATTCGTATTGTCTTGAAGAAAAAATTTGTGATGTGATAGGAAAAGTGACCACTGCAATGCATTAGTTCCCATTTTACTATTTCTTCGTAATGAAATCTTTGTAGTATATCATCGTCACGTGGATTTCTAAATAATAGTGTTGGGAAACTCGTTTCTTCTGCATGTTTTTGTTTGAATATCCCAAGTGGTTGTTGTCCCTCAGCTGGTGCTATTTCAATAAGCTTGTCTTGTAAATCATGAATTCGTTGTGAAGCTATGAATCCATGTACCAAGGTTTCAGTTGGCTTTTCACTTTCTGAAATGCTATCATTTTCACTTTTGCTATCAATGTTGTCATGATCATATTTATTACCTTTATTTTCCAATTCAAATATATGATTCCAATTGTTATTAATCGAAATGTTTTCATTTTTATACAAATTTTGAGAACATAGTTCTTTAAGTTCTCTCATGATAATATGCACACGCACTTTTCCTGTTTGATATGAATTCTTGTATTCTAGTCCCCGTTTTAATGCAATAGCAATTGTGATTGTATTGTTTATGGATTGTGGCAATGCTTTTTGGACAATGTCCATCTGGATAGGTACATTGATTATTGAACCAGTTAAGCACATTTGTGATCGCTTCTTCCCACATTGTCTTATTTGTGCAAATGGAATTCTCAATGCAAAAATTATTTCCTCAAGCTTTGAAATTTTTGTTACAGTTTCCAATGGCTTGTTACGTCTTATTTGTTCAGGTGTTGCAAATCAAGGCAACTTTACATTCGCAAGTTCTGTTTTGCAAGATCGACAAATGATATTTAAATCCAATGTCTTCTGTTTTCTAGATATGTTTATGTACATTTTTTATCATTCAAGTCCAATGCTTGAGATGTTCTTTTGAAATTGCAATGTCTTGCATATTGCACATTTGGTTTTTGGTGTGTCTTTGATTTCTTGTTTTTAAATTTCTATTGGAGTACTTTTTCGTGATGAGAAATTTTAATTGCTATTTATTTCTATTTTGTCCAATTTTATTTCGGTCATTTGTACGTATCATTTATTTCAATTTGCGCAAGTTTATTCTATTGTTGTTGTTTTCGTGCATTTGTACTATTCTATGTTGCAAATTGCACCAATATGTATTTTGATTTGATAGTAATGGTTCATAATGAATGTTTAATGTACTTGTTTCAAATGATAATATGTTGTATGTTTGGTTGAAATTTGTTTTTGATTGGTAGTTATTTACAATGGTTTTACTAGTAAATGACCATATTTGTATGTTTACATTAAATATGATCGATGCCCATTGGAAGAAAAATGATGTTCCCTCAATTCCTCCTTTTTCATATGGCATTGCCATATTAATTACGTATTTTTGCCAATCCGCAACCATTGTTTGACTTTGTATAGTTTCATTTGTTAAATGTTTTTCAATACAATTCAATGCATCATTGATCCTAGCCATTAGTGCATTACAAAAATATTGGACAATGTAGAGTCTAAGAGATTTTTCATCAAATTCAGGTGCTATTAAATCACAAATTGCAGTAAACATGCTATTAGCACATTTCGACATAGTTGTTTTTGCTATATGCAATCCATGAATTCACATTTCATGAACAACGGATTCATAATGGTTTTCAAGATGTTTGCAAAGAGGTGACAAGGAATAATTTGGTACAAAGTTACATCTACATAATGTTTTGTATAATAGGGGTTCAAAATGTCCACTAATTGGATCTGTATCATGAAACAAAATGTTTAGTGGAATCGTATCTAGAACGTGGTTGAAGAACAAATACCTTGTTTTCATTGTTAGCGACCAGACTCCAATTGGTATGTTCAACCACTTTGATAGCTACCGTATGCAAAATGTGTCTCCCCATAGGCCTCTTTCAGATTGGAAATTGCTATTAGATGCAGAAAAACGCATTCTACGAAGGTATGTCACAACATCATGAATTCCATTAAGTTGATATAACATTACAGGATCTAGTTCATATTGGTATGAATCTTTTTCCTCTGTTTCATTTCGTTGTAGACAATTGAGAAAATGTTCTATTATTCCATTGTGCAGTTCAATAGACGAGTAACGAAAGTGAAAAAGCACTTCAAATGCATTGAAGAAACAATCTCCAGGAGTATATGCAAATTGTTGTAGTCTAAAGAGACTATGATTCATTACAATGATATCAATATTAGTATCTATGTGATGTTTTTTTGTTGGATGGTAGTTTTCAATGTCTATGGTTTCGACCATTTTTTTCTATGTATTTATTTTTCAGATTCGTAAAGTGATCTGTTTGCTAAGTACTATGTATCTTAGATTTTTTTTCCTCAAAGATCAGAACAACTTCTATAATATTTTTTTGCTTTATTGAATACATATCTATGAAAAATTTTACTAGCACAAAATACTAATTTTATTATTATATTGTATCTTTGATCTCAAAACAGTAAAATAAGAGAAGCAAAGCTGCAAGTAACTAGTTCCTATTTTCCATCTCTCTGTATTTCAAAAGTATCACTACGAAAAAAAGAAGATGCAACATTGATTATTGTCTCTGAAAACATGAATCTCACATACAAGCTATGTATTCTAGAAATAATTGACTTTTCTACACAATAGAAAGCATGAAATACAGATTCTATGTGTCTTGAATAGTAAAGCTAATTTTTCTAGTTGTAAACAACATAGTTGTAATTACGAATATGTATCTACAATTAGATACTTGAAGACAATGATATGCTTCATACAAATAGCCAAATGTGAGAATTGACTTAGTTATTACAAAGCATTCATTCCTCATGCAAGTCCCAACTTTATTGCACCAAAGCATGTACTTGCAAGTCAATGTAGCAAATATTGAACAAGATAGGTCAACATAATATGGACTAATTCTATAATTATATTTTGAAAATTTGGTGATTGCACTACTTTTTGTGATAAGACAAAATATTCATTTCAATGACGAATAAATGTATTCTATGATGATTTCTAACAACCAGACATTGTTCTAAGGACATTAACATTTATGGTATATACAACAACGACATTTGGATCATCTGAAGTCATATCTATATGACCTAGTATGCCATCTAGATTTAAAGTATTTACTATTTGTTTTTTTCTTTTCTTTCCTTCGTGTTGATCTTCGAGAACAGTTTATTATTTTTTTTCATATTAAAAAATGTACTGCATACAACAACAAAATTTTCACCATTTGAAGCTGCAAGTAAACCACTTCTTACAAGGTCTACATGAAAAGTATTGAACACTTGTTTTCTTCGTTGCTTTGTTTCTACAGTCTATTTTGATATTAGCAGTGTCTTCTTCTGCTATTAGTTGTTGTAGCGTCTTTGAAAGTTGCATGTCACTACATTCCATCGTTCCAAATTGATATATTCCATTCAATGCAATAAGTAGCACCTAACATTTCTAAAACATCAAGAAAAAAACAACAAATTAACTATCCAAAGGAATCAATTGACTAAAGAATAAGAGCAATACCAAAAGTTGAGACATAGTAACTTGTGCAGGATAATGTGAATAATAGATGACATAGAACAATCTTGATTTATACTATATGAAATTTCTAAGATCCTATAATAATAACTTAGGGCATGGGACTAAGACTACCACCACCATAGGTCCATAGAAATAAGACTAATATGACTATTTGGATAGCTACTCTAATTTGCTATAAATCTCTAGACTATAGTGTAACAAGCACTATTCTGACTAAGCTATAAGTACATAACCTATAAACTACCCTTGCCTTTGCATCTGTTCTATTTTCTACTTCTATTTTCACTGCTCCTAGTATTGCTTTTAGTCAATCAATTAAACTAACGACTCTTGTTAGGTGTCTTTTATTCTGGAAAGAATTGTTTAAAGATTAATTCTGACTAAATTTCAACTGAGTTGCTTGTATTTTCTTGCCTCCATAATATGCACAACATGAAATAATTTTTTGGATGATGCCAATGGCCACAAAATACATTGAAATTTAATTTATTTCATAGAGTTTTGTTTTTGGGACTTTCTTAACTACCCTTGGCTTTGCATCTGTTGTATCACCTACTTCTGTTTTCACTGTTCCATTTTTTATCTCCAGTTTTTTGTGTTCCAATTGCTTTCTAAAATGATGAACAATCAGCTCTGTCTTGCAGCAGTCACTATTTTATAAAACCCTCTGTAAGAGAAAGACATTGTAATAGAAGTTTTTATTGTTAAGGAATAGAAGTATTTATTTTCTCTCTCCTATTCTCATCATATTTAATATTTGTTTCGACTTTGCACGCCTTTGGATGTTATTTAACATCTACCAAGTCTGTATTGGATATCTTCGAATTTTGCACCATAAAGTCAAGGTCGAAGTGCTTCTAGATAGGAATGATAATAATCCTGCTAATATGTTGTTCTATGAACAAGAACATAGTTTTTGAGATGCTAACACCGAAGCTACTAATGAAGTGAAATTTGATTCAGAAAATGATGATGATAATAATCTACATTTTCTAATGAACAGACTCTTTAGTAAATAAAGTTGTTAATATTGCAAATGGATAAGCTTCTTCGAAGGAGGAAAACTCCGCCAATAGCGAAGATGATAAAATGTTGAAGTTGCACAGTCTCAAATCAAATCCTTTTTCATGCGCCGAAGCTACAAATGAAGTAGAATTTGATTCAGAAAATGTTGATGATAATAATATACATTTTTTAATGAACGGTAGCTTTAGTAAACAAATTTGTTCCAAGGAAAATGACTTTGAATCCTCCGAGGCTGATAAAAATGGTATTCTCATACTAGAGACGTAACAAAATTCTATTTTCTATGTTTTCTCTGTAGGACATAATCTTGACAATTACTTTCAGGAAATTTGTAAATTTGTCAAAAAGAAACGAGATTTGTGAGACGTATCAACTTTATCAAATTCGAATGGAATTGCAATTATCAATGTTCCATCTACTATCATTTAAAAACACAGTGCATAATATGTAAATTTAAGGTAGAATATCATTCACTTTGCACTAAAAATCAAAGCAAGAAAGCGAATTTAACATATGGAATTACGTGAAAGAGTAAGAGAAACTATGCTTGGCAAACCTTGCAACTGGAGGAACAGAGTTCTAGCCTAACTTGCCAAAGCTTGCTTGTACAACGTCCAGTCGCACCATAAATATAGTTGCAAATGTGTTGAGCAGAATACAAATATTTGGAGGATCAAGAACAGAAAATTTAAAGAGCAGAAATAAGATTTAGAAAGCTTCAAGCAAATTAACAACTCCAAATTAGAAACTAGTACAACTGCCATAATTTTATGCTATTTAATTTTGAATTAATGGTTTTTGATATCAATAGATCTACATGGAATGTCTGTGACATCCACTAGATCCTCCGACTCAAATCTGCACTTGCATAATGGATATGATAAATTACATATTCGATGCGGAAAATCTTATTGTTAATAATGATTCTATGTATAGTTAATAACATTGAAATTTGAGTTTTATTTTCTCATGATGGTTTTGGCAGCAGTATAGGTGGACAGTTGTGAGCATTTGTACAATCAAGAAATGACCAATGATAAATGTAGATTCGACATGAATTTAGTTTAATGTAATCCTCAAAGTGAGAAGAGATAAATCTATAATTTGTGTTCTTTAATAAATTATTTGATGATGTGGATATAATGGTTTTTAAAAGTATTTTAAACCCACTAGAAAATATATTAATAACTAATTTATAATTTAATAATAATAAAAACCAAACAACTCCACATACCGAAATTCAATAATTTGGAGCAGCAAGTCAAAACTATGTGGATGACATTACAAATTGAAATATTTAAATAAATTGAAATATTTATTCCACCCGATTTAATTCTCTATAATAATATTCAATGCCTACATAGTAACGTAACTGGAGGAATATATTGATAATGAATAAGTTGTATCAGGTCTGATGCTTATTGGCATGCATGGGATCATTCAACCAAATCTTTTCATGTAGGAGCATGTAGCTTTGATGTGCATTTACTTTAATCTAATCCTTGAATCAGACAAAGATAAATCTGTAATTTATGTTTTTTAATAAATTATTTAATGACCTGTACCCAATGGTTCTTAAAAGCATTTTTAATCAAATTTCATAGGAAAGGCAAAAATATATTAATCACTATTCATAATTTAATGAAGGCTAAATGACATCCCCAACCTAATTTATTTTTTAAGCTTAAATTGTCTTTTAACAACTATTTGAAACAAGTTAAATATTAATTACATTTAACCAATACCAATTACATAATAACAATATGAAATAAATTAGTAATTAAATTAAACTAAGTAGCAAGCACTAAAAATAAAATTGAATATTTGTTTAAAAAAAAAATATATCGTATAGAAGATGTATAAATATTATGTAAATTAAATTTATAAGAACTTTGTCATACCTAAATATTATACAAAAAAATAGTTGATAATAATAATTTAAGTGGAAACTTACTTTAAAAAATAATTTATTATATTTATTTATCAAAATTCACTAAATTTACATTAATAAAAATTATATAAATTAAGAGTATTTTGCAATTGCAATTCAATATTTAATAGTATAAAATAATAAATAAACAAACTATTAGCACAAATAATTTAAAGAGAAGTGGAAAATTGAACAAAATAAATATCTAACATATATATATATATATATATATATATATATATATTAAGTATTAAATTATAATTAACATAAATAAAAACTTATTTCTTTTAACTATAATATACTTATAATTAGTTAATCTATGGTTGAGCAATTTAAACGTGATAGATTCAAATTTTAAAGTGTTCTCTATATGTTCTATTTGCAACTTCTAGTCATACAAGAAATAAAAGCTCCATGCATCACAATTTTATTTATGATGTTCCTATTAGCATGTGGCTGATGTGTACTTAGCAATGCTATATATGACTGCGTGTTAGTCTAGAGAAGTTCAGCACTGATGTCAAGTACCTCGGGGATCAACTTCTTTCGTAAGTGTACAATATATAGTACAAACATAACTTAATTTACTCGTCTCGTCTTATGATAAAAGTCTTTATATAATTACCCATGGACTTATAAACTTATCTTTATTACCTATGGTTTCAACTATACTATATTCAGAATAAAGCATATTTGAAAATTAAAGTTAATGTGGAAAAACTTCAACGTTGTTAATGTCATATTAATTGGAAAGGTTTATAACCTTCAATGGACAAGCTTCCGTACAACACTAATAAAATGAACTATCTCTACTCAGACGCATTTCTATGCACACAAAACAAAAAGAGAATTAGTTAAAATAGCAAGTTGAGAAGAATTAATAAGGCCATGAAAATTGGCATGAAACACTTAATGAGATAAGATCCCGAGAAATATCGAAACCATTAAATTGATATAATTAGCCACAGTAGAATTAATATTCATGGCTGAAATATCTAAGAGGTGTGGAGTTCGAAAACTGTCAAACTGCAAAGTTAATCTACATATATATGAAAATGGTATAGGTTAGTTCAAATGTAACTAATTTAAGTCATAATTATCAACACATTAATATTTATCATGTAATTGGTGAAAGTTTGAATCTAAATTAGAAAAATAAGAATTATTCACTATAACTATTTAACATAATCTCAATTACTATAATTATTTTTAAATAAAAAATACGATTTTAAGTATTATTATTTGTATTAGATTTATTGAACATTTCAACAAATTTCAACCCTAATAATTTTTTACAGTTAATTTTTTTAAAATAATTTTTTAAAGTTTTTATAATTAAAATAAATAATAATACAAAAACAATAAAGTTTATTTAGAACATAACTTAATTTAAATTTTAAATTTATATAATTTCATTCTCTGTTATTGCTTGTATACACTGTTGTTGTGTAATATTATATCATAGAACTTCAAATATTTATAGAAAAATGATGATGTTACAAAAGCGTAGTGGTATATCGCATGCTCATAAGGTAGTGAATGGTATTTTTATAATGTGTGTGATAAATCTCTGGATAAGCTATGTAGCAATCAGAGATCGGTGAATCCTTGTAATAAATGTTGATCAGATTGCAATTTGTTTCAGTGAAAACGTTCTTTCCAAACTCTGATCCCATCGGAGATTTAAAATGAAGTGGACTGTTACAATCTATCTCGGAATTTTATGCGATTGCGGTTGGACGCGATTGCATCGGAACTTCTCAAAGCAATAACAAGTCTTTAAAAGAACCTTTTCGAATTTCTGATTGCGATTTACTATTCATTTTAACATATTTCTAAAAATAAACTGCATACATAGAACTAATACAAAAAATAAATTGCAATTGAGTGCAATTGCATCGGAATTTTCCAATGAGACAGATGCAATGTTTAATATTTTTTCCGAGACACGATTGCGATAAATCACATCGCATTGTTTTAAATAGAAAAAGTGCAATACTTAATATTATTCTGAATTTCGATTGCGATTGAGCGCCATCGCATCGGAACTTCTCAAAGCAATAAAAACTCTTTAAAATAACTTTTCCAAATTTCCGATTGCGGTTTACTATTCATTTTAACATATTTCTAAGTATAAAATTTTTCTAATATGTTCGAAATATGTTAAGAGGTTTTTTAACTCATCAAATGGGTAATTTTTTAAAACTTGTAAACTTTGTGAATAAAATATGATATGCATCTTTTTATTCATGTAAAAGATATAAAAAGGGGACTTATTTTTAAATGGAATTTATTCTAAAAATTTAAAAATGGCGATGCAAAATAGGAACTAGTTACTTGCAATTTTGCCCCTCTTATTTTACTGTTTTGAAATCAAAGATACAATATAATAGTAAAATTAGTATTTTGTACTAGTAAACATTGTCATAGAGATATATTCAATAAACCAAAAAATATTATAGAAGCTCTTCTCATCCTTGAGGAAAAAAAATCTAAGATACATAGTACTTAGTAAACAAATCACCATACGAATCTGAAAAATAAATACATGGAAAAAAATTGTTGAAGTCATAGACATTGAAAACTACCATCTAGCAAGAAAACATTACATAAATACTAATAGTGATATCACTATTCTTTTCAGATCCACGTGACGATGATGTACTACAAAGATTTTGTTACCAAGAAATAGTAAAGTGGGAACTAATGCATTGCAGTGGTCACTTTTCCTATCACATCACAAATTTGTTCTTCAAGACAATGCAAATACTCATTGAAAAGGTCATCCCATGCATATCAGTATGAATAAGAAAAAGAAAATTACAAGGAACAAAATTGTTGGCAAAAGATGTTACGTACAAGCCCAACTTAGAAAAGTTAGTAAAAATTCAGATTGGATAAATAGATTTCAAACACATAAGAAGTTGTACTGATTACCATCAACAAATGCAGAAACATATATTTGCAATGATATGACAATTAGGCCCTCCAATTTTATTTGTTACATTTACAACTGCAAAGTATCTTTGAACACCACTAGTACAAATTCTTATTAAAGTACATAGCAATAGAAGTAAAGAGAAACACATTGAAACAATTGAGAAATGCAACATTGAGTATCTTGTCAGAAAGGACCCAGTAACATGTACACATTACTATAGTCATAAGAAAAATGCATTGAAGCAATTGATCTGTCAACATAGCACAATTTTTGGCAAAATATTAGATTATTACTTTGTAACTAAGTTCCAACAAAGAGATAGTGCACATGAACATGCTCCTATATGCATAGAAAATGCTCTAGTATATGGAATTAATACTAACTTAGAAATTGAAAACTTCTTGGATAACTATATAACTTCTACCACAAATCACCTTGATCCAAAACTCGCAAAGATACATGAACATAATCATACCAAAAGCTATAAAAAAAAGAAAAGCATCACAGTATAGATACAAATTGCTAATGCCACCAATGAAAAGAACAAGGATTCTTCAAACAATTGCTTTGGTACATGATTCAATAAATGAAAAAGTTGTGTCTGTGCAAAGCACCTTAGAGAACAAACACTATGACAAATTTACTAGCCATGAATATTTTTTACATGAATTCTAGTTAACAGAGACTGCTTACATCAAATTAATACAAATTACATTAACAAAACCAATGGTATTCTTGCAACGAAAACTATTAGAAATATGGAATAATAGCTTTGCATCAATATGCAACACCTATGGAATGCAAATATAGATGCTCAATATGTTCTAAGTGCATATGCTACAGTTTCATATTGCACTTCATATATGACCAAAGTTGACAGATCCATGTCAAATGCATTCAAAAGGATATGAAAACAACATGAAAAAAGAAAAAATTATGCTATTCAAATGATACGATCTCTAGGAAATTCTTTTCTTAACCTTCAACAAATTTCAGCTCAACAAGCAGTCCACATAGCTGTATCACTACCATTGAATCATAGTTCAACAGAGTGCAACTTTATAAACATAACACCAATAGACAAACGCACATTTATACTTAAACCAACCACTCTTCTGAAACAAATTCCTGACAACTCTGAAGATGTTATGTGAAGTTCTATAATTCATGTGCTCTTAGAATGGCTTTCAGATTTAGATTTATCTACCATTCATAGCTTTGGCCCTCCTTCTAGTCCCAAAAATCTTGAAGCCTCAAAGATTAGAAAATTTAAAAGAGAATACATATGACAAAAGAAATTAACAATGAATAGATAGAATCCAACAATTACAACATAAAATCAACTCTGAGCTATAGAAACCCAACTCTTAAAAAATAATTCCACATAGAATCACTAGATATGACCCTTTATAAAAGAATATAGAAGTAAATCTAGTACAAAAATGTAATATCCAAGTCAAAAGATATTACAAATTAAGGACCCCTTTCTAAATGCATGAAAGGGGTTTAAATAGGTACTCAATAAAACAAAATAACTAAAACTATTCCTATAATATATCTAAAATAAAATATCTTAAACTAAAATGTGAACTTGTAGTAGACTAGCTCATTAATCATCGATTGAGATGGATGAACGAAGGTGGCAGAGATTGAGAATATCTTCGACTTCTGTTGGTCGAGTCACTTTTGAATGTAACTGTCCAGCATATGTAGCATCATAGAATTTAGGAATGATACATTGAATAACATTCGAAAGGAATTTTATGGCCATCTGTTCACTGTATGGCTTGATCAGATAAGACCACATATTATCCCATGAAATTCCTTGAAGTTTGCTAATTTTTTGATTTTTATCAATTATCTCTTGCTTCCACCTAGAATCAGCTTCTTTTACTTAAGGTAACTCACCTGGAATACAATCTGAGATCAAATTTGTAGCGTACAGACTGTCATTAATCAAATGTGTTGTATTATTCATTAAACTTTTATCCCTTGATGTAGCTCTTTCTAATTTCATTAACTGTTGCTCCCATTCCATAAATATAATTTCCTTGTGTCTCTCCTCAATTCTAGCAAGGTTAGCTTTTTTTCCTTGCTCGGTATCTTGCCATGAAAGAAACTCAAATATTTTATCATCAACATCTTCAATTTCTTGCCTAAGAGTGACTGATTTATCTATCAAAGACAATGTAATTTCTTACAAAGGCTCAATTTGTGTCAACTTTAAAAAAAAATTCGTTTAAATGTTGAGATAGCAGTTTGTTCATTTCAAGAACCTCAGTAATGAATTGATCCAGCTTGGGATACTCCTTAAACTTGTCCATTTCTGAATGGAACATTTTTTCCTGTTCAAGCTTTGAATTTCTCTCATTTTGTAAAAGATTTTGTAGCTTCTCTACTTCTTGAGCCAACTGTTGTTGTTTGCTCAAGGCTTGTTCATTAATCTTTTTCTTTTCAAGGCTGAGTTTCTCTTCTAATTATTTAGCTCTGATTTTTGCATCCTATACCCATTGTTCCAATTGAATTATCTTTTGTTGATCACCTGCAACCTGTTCTTCAAACATAGCAATTTGCATATCCTTTTTTTTTACTAGCTGTGAAACTTCAGAAGCTTTATCTATAATGGAAGCACTATAGGCACCAGCATATTGAGACAATTTGTTCAAATCCTCATATGGATCCACCTTAGCATTTTTATAAAAAACATTTAGCAATTCCCCCTGTGATGCCAAAAGAGCATCTTGATCTGTTCTCCTCCTTTTCCTTTGTTTTCTTACCACAACCCTGTGTTTGGGATTGTAGAATATATCTAAAGGAGTGATTTCTTCTATCTTTAGCATAATTTCTCCAGTCGGGTTTTCAAGAATGATTTCCACATCCCGATCTTTGGGATCGTCAACTTCAGGATTCTTTTGCAATCCTATCTTCTCTGCAAATTGTTGATATTGATTTAACAAATGAGAAGAAACAACCAATTCAGTATCTACTTGTCATCCCAGTTGAGAACCTGCATCATTCTTGGATGTCTGTTCAGTTTTTTTACTTTCTGTACTTCCCTTTTCAATATGTACCTGGACATCAGTGCCTGTCTTCCCTTTTTCTATTTGCACTAAAGGCTTCTGTGTATCTTTTTGAGAAGTTGTTTCTGTTTGGCACTATCAGCTTTACTGCTGTCATCCTTTTTCCCTAAAACAGGATCATCTCCCTCTAATTCTTTACCAGAACTACTTCCTTCTTGTTGTGATGCTTTCTCCCGTATGGGAGCTCTCAACTGATCAAGAGGAAAATTAAGTAACCTTTGGCTTCTATACAACAAATTTTTTTTCAAGTCATCAGCATGTAACTTGGACTTAGCTGAATCAAATACTTGGGATATATCATCCATGGAAACAAATAAATCATCAAAAATGTTTGTTTCATGCTCGAATCGGGCAATCGAAACAGACATAGTAAAATCATATGCCACTTTCCTTGGGTCGTATTGTCTTCCAGGAATTATTGAAAACTTAAGATTAGAAATATTACCAACTTATTTCTCAGCATGAGCAAAACGATTAAGAGTATAGTCACCACACTTAAAAGGGAAGCTAGGCCACATAAGATTTTTATTGCTTTTCAAAATTCTAGACATTCCTTCAACTATCAGTTGATAGGAAAATTCCTGAGCTAACAGCTTATCTGGAACATATAGCGGAAGGATATGTGGCTGAATAATACTCCAAAAAATTCTGGTATGAATGAATTTTTCTTCTCCGAACCAACCTCCGATAGAACACAAATCAGTCTTGTCTTTATTGGATAGTCTAGGAGGGAAATGACCAAAAATGGTTTGGTAGATTGGTATTAGAAAACCATGGCAGACTCTGTAAACATGAAGTTTCAAATGTTCTTTCCATAAGAAATTATGATACACATGAATAGGAATAGGTTCTTTTGGAGTCCATTTCCAACCTAACATCGGGAACTCAGAATTGAAACAAAGGGCGTCCAAAATATAACCACAAAAATGGAAAGGGGAAGAATTCAATGAATTCTTATCTTTTTTATACTCTAGAATTATATTATCTATCTTATCCGACAAAATGATAGCCCAATCCATAATTTCAGAATTAACAGTAGAATGAATTAACGGGACCATTTGAATAGAAAACCTACCAGAGTTGTCGTTTCCGAACAACCTACACATCATTGTGGCCGCATAACAATATGGAGGTGCAAGAGACTCCACAGAGTACATAGCTGATGCCTCTTGCTTATGCTTCTCAGGATTATTCTTCCATTCTTTGATTGGCTCTACCTGGTTTCGATGTTCTTCAGCATATTCCTTAAGGAATTCTTTGTTGTAAATATTTTTTGGATTGGGAAGATGGTACATTGCTTTAATATCTTCTTCCCTGAATGACCCGAACACTGATCCAGAAGCAGAAACAAAGGTCCTGTTTTGAATCGTCACATTGTCAATAACCCATCTGATAACATCATAGTAGGGAAAAGTATTCACCCGCGCAACAACTCGGTTTAAAAACGAATTTGCCAATGCACTAAGTTGAGATTCAGACTTAGAGTTTCAATCTTCTTCATCAGGAACCATTGCTTTAGGCACAACAACCCTAGGTTTCTCTTTTTCAAGAAAATTGTATACATTCTCCCATGTCATCTTCCCCAATCCTTGATAGGAGGTGTCTATGACTAGCTTGAGCTTTGCTGGTTTTTCCTTGGGTGGCATGTTTAGTACAGGAGAATTTGCAACAAAAGCAGCTTTAGACTTTCTGCTTCTCTTTGACATTCCAAATTCAGGTAAAATCTTTCTGATTCTACGAATGAAAGGATTCGAACCTTTGTTCTGCAATTCAAATGAATGCTTTCAGTCGAAATAAAACACAATAATGAGGAAAAATACAAAAACTTTAATTACCATTTAATCTCCCATCATTTTCAACATCTTTCATACAATCGGAGATCGGCGAATCCTTGCAATAAATGTTAAAATTCATTCTTGATCTTTTGCAATGCCATGAATAAATATAATTCATTTTAACATATTTCTAAGTATACAAATTTTCTAATATGTTCAAAATATGTTAAAATGTCTTTTAACTCATCGAATCGAAAAGTTTCTAAAACTTGATATGTTTTTTTTTTTTGCTACTATTGAATCATCCAATGCGATTCGCCCAATCACAATCACAAATTTCAAGTTCCTATGTCTTCAGCCGACTGCAATGGCAAGTCTCGAACTGGATAAGTTTTATAACGCAAATTTATCTTCCATATTTGGTTTAAGTTTTCTCACGTTCAGCGGGCTCCACAGTTGCAAAACATTCATTTGATATATATTTATTATTTTATTCTTTACTACATTAATTTAAAAAAATAGAAATTTAATATCTCCTTTAAAACAATGTAGATTACGCATATACTATGCCCTCATATTCTAACCACAATGCCAACCTTTGAAAAATTCGAGCGCCACAGCTTTATAAACCTTTATTTTCTATTTTTCGATGCGATTAATCGCAACTCAATGCTTCCGATTGCGATTAGTACATTTTCCAATGTTCCAATGTGATTCCCTTCCTCCGATGAGATTTATGCATTCACAAATGTTCCGATGCGATTAATGCCTTTTAAACACGAACTTCAAAAGCATATAAATTACAGTCCATAAACACATCGGCTCTGCAATCGCCATCGAGACTTTTATTAACATTTTCCGCTGTTATGATTTTCTCTGATGTGATTCATGATGGTCCCACACGGTTAATAAATTCTTCTGTCCATTCGATTTATTTTTATAATCTATGCAAATGAGCATACGCACGGATATCCATGGTATCTGATAGACCACAATAGGCGTCTTGTACGGGGAATGCATCTGTCCAGATAAAGTACAACACCTGCAGAAGAGATATAAATGTTTTTGTAGTCGCAATACAAATAATGGCGATAAAATCTAGGCATTTTGCAATAAGAAGTGAAACTTTTTGGCCAATTAGATAACAGATAATTCAAATTAAAATAATTAAAATAAATCAACAATAATAAATCTCATAGTGAACCATGGAAAAAACAAAAAAAAATTGAAAACATCTGTCTAATCAACCTAAATTAATGTCACAATAAGGAAAAACTTGATTCATAGTATCTTGCCAGCGGCAAGTACAATAAGAGTAAAATAATTTATTTATTTCTTTTTTAAAAAAAATAGATTTTATTTTGCATAGATATATGTAAAAGATTGAACTTTGAAACATTGTCAAAAAAATCAAAATATTAATCTATTAATAATTTTTCAATCGAGTTTCTCTCATTAAACAACTATGATGAACTCCCAAAACTGAAAAAAAAATGGTTTTTACTAGATTGTTATGTTATTGAGTGCAACCCTATATTATATTCAACCTCAAAATTCAAGTTTAGAAATTATCTTTTTCTTTCTGACCATCCATGTAATTCCTTGAATCTTTATCATTAAAGCTTCAAGATAGTCCTCAAGACAATATACCTATTTTCAGTTATTGAACTTCAAGATTTGCAACAGAAATTGCCAAAAATAACTGACAACTGTTTATATATTGTTGAAACTTTTTCCACCTCACCATAACTTTGTGGCTTTAAAAATCATGTAGTGTAGCCCCTGATCTGACATGTATCATTTAGAAAATAAACAAATATTACATTTCCTTTTAATTATAAATCTTCCGAGAAATCACATAAGGAATTTTTGGAACCGACGCGTTTCGAACTACCAACTATAGTTCATCATCAAGATAATGAGGAATGGTTGATCTGACATACACACTTAAACCATGAAGAGAGAAGCAATGGTCAAGACCCCAAGGAGTCAAAAAAGGGTAAAAAATTAAATACAATTATAAAATAATCCAAAAATATAAGTCCCACATCCTTAAAATTAAAACGCTCAAAATCTAAAACTAAAAATAAAAATATAAAAAGACCTAATTACCCATTCGTATAAGATTAACCCAAAAAACTAACTTAACTCTCCCACCTAAACAATATAAATAAGTGATTAAGTGAACAAATATTCAAGTCAAAAACATAAATTATAAATAAATTATAAATAAATAAAGTAATAATAATAATAAAATAAAAACAATAACTAAAATTAGAAACAAAAAATAAAATAAATTAAAACAAAATAAAATAAAATAAAGAATAAAAGGACCTACTACAGAGTAAAATAAGAACTAACGAATTCAAGTCAAAGTCATGAAGTAAAAATAAATAATTCATAAATAAATAAAATAAAAATAGAAATTAATTAATAGTATTTTAATTTTTAATTTAATAAATAAATAAATTAACATACATAAACCAATAAATAAAATAACAAAATAATAATAAAAAGATCAAATTATAAAAATAAAAGTAAAGAATAAAAGGACCTACTACAAAGTAAAAATTAATGAATTCAAGTCAATGTCATAAACTAAAAATAATTTATAAATAAATAAAATAATCAATACAATAATTTATGAATGAATAAAAATCTTTTAGAAATTAAAATAAAAATAAAAATAAAAATAAATTAAATGTATTTTATTTTAATTATTAAATAAATAAAATATTAAAATAAAATAATAGAGAAATAATAATAAGACCAAACCATAAAAAGAAAGAATAAAAGGATCCTTACAGGGAATGAAGAGATGGAATCCAACAAGTGCTAACTTTCTATCTGTCATCCCTATTCAACGTGCGGGACCTCCTCTCAATCTCATTCGCCTCACTAAATTTCCAGTGATCGAAATGGTCAACCCTAGCAAGAATTCTAGCATCCTCCATACAAATGTGATGCTTCGTCTTTTCTGCATGCTCAGCTAATGTAGAGGACTTGGCTCTACAATGCCTAATATCCGCAGCCTGCTCTTGGAACCTCTTATTAATCGACCTACCAGTTTCACCAATGTAGGGAGTCCCGCAAGAGCACAGAATCAAATAAACACCTTTCACACTTTTAGGGTCCAACTAGTCCTTAACCAATTTAAGGGAGCCCCGAATGGTGTTTAAAGGTTTAAAAGAAGAAGAGATCTTATGCTTCCTTAAAATATGTGCGATCCTATCCATAGTACCCTAAATAAAAGGTAAATGAACTTTACCAACAACATCACCACTAATCTTATTAAGTCTAGGACCTTGGCTCACATTCATGAAAGCCTTCTAACCCTGACTTCTACTATAACCGTTATCTCCGAAGATTTTAAGGAGATGGGATTTATCTTCATCTAAATGATCATTATCATAAATTCTAAGAGCGATTGTAGCTAAAGTATTCAAAACTCCAAGTTTTTGAGCAGGAAAATGATGAGAATCACAATGCAGATATTGCTCTGTGTGCGTCTTTTTTCGAAACACATGGTGCGAGAAAGAGCCATTATTATTTCTAGAGATGAGAATATCTAGGAAAGGAAGGTTCCCATCAGTTTCAGTTTCCATTGTGAACTTGATGGAGTTAGATTGACTATTCAAGTGCCGATGGAAAGCCTCTAATTCAAGACGACCATGAGACCAATTGATGAACATGTCATCAACAAACCACTTCCATACCTTGGGTTTTAAAGGAGCAGTCGCCAAAGCTCTCAATTCAAAATCTTCCATAAAAAGGTTGGCTACCACCGGAAAAAGCAGGGAAGCCATGGCTACACCACAGGTTTGCTCATAAAATTTTCCTTCAAAACTAAAAAAGGTAGATGTGAGGAAAATTTCCACCAACTTAGAAATATAACAATCAGTGATATGCCTAATAACCCCAATCGCCTCCATGATAGGAATGTGAGTATAGAGAGAAACTATATCAAAATTAACCATAGAGTCATTAGGTTCGCAAACCCAACTTTTTAACTCATGAACAAAAGAAGTAGAATCTTTCACATAAGAATCTGTTTGACCAACAAGAGGCCTAAGCTTACGGGCCAAATACTTAGCTAGGAGATAGGTAGGCCCACCAATAGTATTAACAATGGGTCTAAGAGGAACACCATCCTTCTGAATCTTAGGGAGCCCATAAATCCTAGGGGTGACAAGATTTCTTTCAATGAGTTTCAAGCTCATAGAACCCACTGTGCAACTAGACTTAATAGCATTGGCCACCATCTTTGAGACCTTATTAATAGGGTTCTTAGAGAGCTTCTTATAACTCCCACTATTACAAAGATGGTCAAGCATCTTTTCTTTATAATCATCCTTATTCATGATTACAATGGCGCCACTCTTATCAGCCTTGAGAACAACGATATCAGGGTTTTTATTAAGGGTCTTAAGAGCCAAAAATTCCGATTTGCTAATATTGCTCTTCGGAGATTTAGCTTTCCTAAGAGCCACGGCGCAATCCTGCCTAATGACATCTTTCATGTTATCAGAGAAATCTTTAATACCATATTCAATACAACAAATAATATCGTCACGAGGAATCTTCCTAGGAGCTAGAGCAAAATTGAGACCCTTAATAAAGAGAAAACAAAAAAATCAAAAGAGAACCTAGATAGATTAATAACTCTTTTATTATTATTATTATTATTGTCACTACTAACATTATTACTAATGTTATTACTATTATTATTACTATTGTCAATATTGCTCTAGTTAATATTATTATTATTATAACCATAATTATCATTACTAATATTATCATTATTATTATTCTTACTATTAAAATTATTAGAATTACTAATGTTAATATTATTATTAATAATATTATTATCATTATTACTATTAGAAATATTGTGAATATTATTATTAATAATATTATTGTTACCATAGTTGTTATAATCATTATTATTAATATAATTATCATTATTATTACATTTCCTGTTTAAAATAAATACCCAAAAAGCTCCAAAGTACGAGCTTCCGGTCAGTTTCAGAGTGTTTCCTACCAGCTCTCCCGCTCGAACAAAGGCCGGAACTTGGGGTCCGTGCTCCAATGCCTGAGAGTGGTAACCTTGTAGCTATGGATGTTTTGCTTGTGATATATGGACGTCCTTGTCTAAATTGCATGGTATGGCACGCATCCATAGTGAAACTCTGTAATGTGTCATTTTCTTATATGGCCAATTTACTAATTTACAAGTACACGGGTAAGTTAACATAGGTCTGAACTTTGAACACGCACTATGTTAGCCCCGTGTACCTTTACAGTGAAACCGTCTATCCTGTCATTTTGTCTACAGTTAATTTGCTAATTTGTATCATTGTGTGTAACATGGTTAGATTTTAACATATGTTTGAACAGCCCGTATACTGATCTCATGTGGTAAATGTACAAACACGAAAGTTCGCTGTCTGCCACCAGTTCTTCCTCTCCAATGAACAACCAGAGGAGCATCCTGTTGAGTGCCACATCCTCTTACCTCACCAAATTTGCACCCACAGTTTTGATTACAGTTGCTCACCAATGTACGGTTACAGTTTTGCTTAAAGATGTTCCATGCGACGATTCGACCGAAAATGACGTGTTAATTGCGCCTATTATCGCTCGACTTAAAGAAATTATGATAATGACTAGCCACCCCAGGCTCCCACTTGTTGTTATCAATCACAGAGATAAAATTATAGAAGTTGGTGTAAGGACTGGAAGCGTGAAAGCTATTGTAATGATTTGAATATTAAGAAGAGTGTAGTCTCACAAGTGCAAATTAAATAAAAAGAAACGAAACATAAATTTTAATTTAATTTTGAAGTTTTAATTAATTAAAAGTAAAGAAATGGGATGTTATGAATTTACCGTCTCAGTGGTATAGAGTGTTTGAAACTTCCTCAAATGATAAGCAAAGTGGGGTTATAGTCCGCCAAAGAAAGTGCGGTTATTAGTCCCTGCCTTTGGCGGACTATAGCGATCGATAGACGTTGACCAAGTATTAATATATTTCTTTTTGGACAAAAAATATTCTTCCATGATTTATGTAATGTTTTATCTTAAATATCTAATCAAACAAAATTTATTTAATATTTTAAATTGACCTTTTATGGTTGAGAAAACTATATGATTTTACTAAGAATTAAGATAATAATTTTCAAACTTCAGCTCAATGCTAAGTTCAATGCTAATTTAATGCTGGTTTAGATTTAGCATTACTTAAAACATTTAATGTTTTGTTCTTTTCCTAGCAATGCATAGTCTCCAAACTACAGCATTTCTAAAGCCACCGCCAACTCACATCTCCACCCAACAATTTTCTGCATGAGGCTTTATTGCAATTGATGCCACATGTTTGACACTTGACACATGCTAACATAAGAATTTCTTTGCATGTAGCTATTGGAATTTAATTCCAACTGCTGCACACAGCAGTAGGACAGCAAACATAAACGCAGATGGGAAAGGTAAAGGAGAGTAGCAGGGGCAGCAATCCCCAGTTCAGAACTTCACGCAACCAGTCACCTCCTGCCTTAACCATTCACCCACCTCATTAAATTCTCCAACAACCACATGTATTTTTGACTTGATCGCCAGCAATGTTTCGGGGGAGCAGCAAACCACAAGGAGCAAAGGAGAGAGCACCCACCGGAATGAGAGATGTCATCTCACCACTGGACCCACCACTTCACAAACAAAAGCAATTCCAGGCGGGGGGGATAAGAGAACTGGGGAGAATGTTCTCCAAGCAGCCCCAGGAAAGTATGAAGGAATAAAGTTTATTTAACTTTAGCATAAATTTTTATTTATGGCAATGTATTATGTATTTAAAGTTTAACTTTGGGTAAATCTTTATTTACCGCGGTACATTTGTTTTTAACTTTTGCTTTATGTTTTTCTAGAACACCACAACATAAGTTTTACGTTTTGTTTTAAAGCTTGACTGTGTATTAAGTGTGTTAGACAGCAGAGTATTGTTGTGTGTAAAGGCCCAAAAGACAGAAAAGAAAAACAGAGAGACAAAGAGTAGTTTTTTGGAACAACACTACATGTGAAGCAGTGAGACACACATTTTGTAATCTCCCAGCAGTGGAAAGACATCAGTTTGTAATAGGATTGTTTTATGTTTAATGAAAATCATTTTTATGCCATCTCTGTCTACCATTCAACAATTTTTTTTAAACCTTTGTGTTGTAGAGGAGACCATTTTGTTCTCCCTGTTTGTTTGGAATAAATTAGAAATTCCAACATGGTATCAGAGCCAATCCAGGCTCTTTGAAGGTGTCAAAGAAGCTGAAGGAAGAAGGACTTGTTGCAGAAGTTCACTAGAAGAACTCCAACAAGCCCAGCAGAAGTATAGTCCAGGTATTTCTAAAAAAAAATAGAGTTATTGAACATTTTTCTTAAAAGAGCAATTCTCAGAGACAGATTTTTTTCTTCTAAAGAAGGAAAGATAGTTTGTTTGAAAAACATAGTAAGTTTATTTCAGAGTTCAGTTAGTAAGTAATGGCTGGACCAAGCACCACTATGAGTATTGGAAATACTCAGCTTCCCCAATTTAATGGGAGGAACTATAATTATTGGGCCATTACCATGAGAGCCCTGTTTTCCTCCCAGGACTTATGGGAATTTGTTGAAGACGAATTTGAAGAACCAGTTGATGAACAAGAGTATAATGCCTTAACACAGGAAGAGAAGGATCTGCTGAAGAGAAATAGGAAGAAGGACTCTAAAGCCCTATTCTATCTCTATCAATCAGTACATGAGAGTGTGTTTCCAAGGATAGCAGTAGCTAAGAGATCCAAGGATGCATGGGATACTCTTCAGATAGCCTATCAAGGTATGGAGAAAATGAAGACAAAAAAACTACAATTGTTGAGGAGAGATTTTGAAACTCTTTGTCTGAAAGAGTCTGATAACATAGAATCATTCTTCACACATGTGATCGGGATGGTCACATAGATAAGGTCCCATGGAGAAACACTTGAAGAAAGAAGGATTGTGGAAAAACTATTGAGGAGCCTACCCTTAGGGTTTGATGTTATTGTAACCATTATTGAAGAGACAAAAGATCTCTCAAAGTCCACAGTAGATGAACTTCATGCATCGCTGATGACACATGAACAGAGATTGGGAAGATCAGTAAACCCATCTCTAGAGCATGCCTTGAAGACCCAGATGCCTTTTGGAAGAGGAATAGGTCAAGGCAGAGGAAGAGGAATAGGCAGAAGCCAAAATAGAGAAGGAAGAAACAACTCTTCACATTCACATGGATGGATCAATAGTCAGAATCAAAGCCATGGCCAAAGCAGTAGCCAGCAAGGTGGACACCAACATGCTCAAGGACAAGGGTATGAAAAATCCAATGTCCAATGCTATTATTGTAAAAAATATGGGCACTATGCCAATGAATGTAGGAAAAAGAAAAATTACATGAATAATATGCAGAATGTTAATGTAGCAAGAGAAGCAAAGAACCAAAGGAATGTGTTTTTAACATGTAATGTAGCACAAGATAGGCAGGATGATGCATGGTTCTTAGATTCAGGCTGTAGTAATCACATGACCGGAAACATAGAAATGTTTGCCAATCTTGATAAAGAAGTTAAATCTGAAGTAACAACAGGAACTGACACTAAGATATATGTCAAGGGAAAAGGCAGAGTTAGTATACATGCAAGAAATGGTGAGAAGAAATTTGTGCCAGGCATGCACTATTTTCCTCGCTTGAAGTGTAACATTTTGAGCATTGGGCAGCTCATAAACAAAGGTTAGAATGTAGTTTTTAAAAATGATGTGTGCACAATAATGGATATACCTCAAATCAAGAAGATTATTGCTGAAATACAAATTAATAGCAATAGAATGTTTCCACTCAAGCTCAATACAAACTTGAAGGGAAAAGGGAAGAATGTAGCAGCTGTAACTCAAGAGGTCTTTCAGAAGGAAGTGAAAGATGAGAATTGGTTATGGCACTTGAGATTTGGACATCTAAACTTCGAAGGTCTGAATTTGATGCGCAAAAAAGGAATGGTAAGAGGACTACCATTGATAGAAAAACCGGACAGCCTATGTGAAGGCTACATCTTGGGCAAACAACACAGAGAAAACTTTCCATCAGGAAAGAGCATAAGGGCGAAAACACCCTTAGAAATTATTCATTCAGATTTATGTGGGCTGATGCAAACAACATCAGTTTCAGGCAGAAATTACATGCTAACCTTCCTTGATGGTTTCACAAGGAAAGTATGGGTTTATTTCTTCAAATATAAAAGTGTAGTCTTTGAAAAATTTTGCCACTTTAAAGCTCTAGTATAGAAACAGAGTGGGAAGCATATCAAAGTTCTTAGAACTGATAGAGGAGGTGAGTACATCTCAAAAGAGTTTTTGCGTTTTTGCAGAGAAAACGACATACACAAATAGTTTACAACTCGCTACACACCGTAGCAAAATGTTGTTGTTGAAAGGAATAATCGAACCATAATGGAAATGGTGAGAAGTATGTTGAAGGTGAAACACTTGCCAAATGAGTATTGGGCAGAAGCAACAAATTGTGTTTTGTATATTTTAAATAGATTCCCAGCAAAATTTGTAATGAACAGAGTTCCAGAAGAAGCATGGAGTGGCAGAAAATAGGGAGTCACCCACATGAGAGTTTTTGGGTGTGTGGCTTATGTACACATTCCAGATCAGCTAAGGAAGAAGCTGGATAGTAAGGGGGAGAAGTGTATCTTCCTTAGATATTCTGAATATTCCAAGGGATATAGATTGTATAACCCATCCACAAAGAAATTTGTTATAAGAAGATATGTGCAATTCATTGAAAAGGAGGCATGGGATGGAAGCATAGAGAAAATAGTCAATGTCAAGAGATGTTTGTCTCATGATGAAGATGAGGAAAATGTAGCTAAAAATAATACCTCATCGGAAGTAGCACCTCCAACAACACAAGGACAGCAAGGGAAACCTCAAGTAGGAGTAAAAACACCCTTGAGAAGAAATCAAAGTGCTTCTCCAAGCACACCAAATGGAGCAGATTTCAGTGCTACTTCAAGCACAAGTACATCAAATGAAAGAGGAACAAGATTCAGAAATTTATGAGCAAGAGACAACAAATGAAGCTATGAATTCCTTATTTTCTTTGTATTGTCATGTTGATGATCCTATTCATTTTGAGGAAGCTATAAATGATATAAAATGGATAGAAACCATAGATGAAGAAATCAATGCAATAGAAAACAACAAAACATGGGAATTGGTAGATCTCCTAGAAGGGAAAGAAGTCATTGGAGTTAAATGGGTCTACAAGACCAAAAGCAATGCTGAAGGTAAGATTGAAAGGCACAAGGCCAGACTTGTTGTCAAAGGATATAAGCAGCAACATGGAAGAGACTATGAAGAAACATTTGCACCAGTTGCAAGAATGGAAATAGTGAGAGCAGTGCTATCCATAGAAGCACAAAACAAATGGAAGGTTTACCAAATGGATGTAAAATTAGCATTTTTAAATGGAGTGTTAATGGAAGAGGTTTATGTTGAACAACCTCTAGGCTATGAGAAAAAGGGCCAAGAGCACAAAGTTTGCAGATTGAAGAAATCTCTTTATGGGCTGAATCAAGCACCAAGAGCATGGTACAGTAGGATAGATTCCTATCTACTGGAGAATGGGTTTGAAAAATGTGAAGGAGAACCCACATTATACATCAAATAAAATGATGGTAAGATGCTGATTGTGGTTTTATATGTTGATGATGTGATATTCACAGGTAATGGTAATTACCTTATTGAAAATTTTAAAACAATCATGAAATATGAATTTGAAATGACTGATATGGGATTGCTGAAATACTTCTTAGGAATAGAAGTACAAAAAAATGAAAATGGGATTTTTATCTCACAACCAAAGGATGTTAATAAAGTCTTAGAAATATTTAATATGCAGGAGTGCAAGGTAGCAATTACTCCCACAGTAATGGGATTGAAACTTAGCAAAGAGGACAACAGCAAGGATTTTGATCCCAGTTTATACAAGAGCATAGTTGGCAGCCTCATGTATTTGACTGCAACTAGGCCTGATATAATGCGTGTTGTTAGTTTGATTTCCAGATTTATGGAAAGGCCAAAGGATGCACATTGACAAGCAGTAAAAATAATTCTGAGGTATGTAAAAGGAACTAAGAGGTATGGTATTTTTTATACTACTTCAGAAAATTCTGAGTTAATTGGATACACTAATAGTGATTGCGCTGGAAGTATTGATGATCGGAAAAATACTTCTGGTTATGATTTTCATATGGGTTCAGGAGCCATTTCATGGGCTTCTAAGAAACAACCCATTGTAGCATTATCTACAACAGAGGCAGAGTATGTGGCAGCTATAGCAGCAGCGTGTCAAGCAGTGTGGATGAGAATAATGTTGATAAGTTTATGCCCAGAACAAGTAAAAGGGAGAGTGATTTATTGTGACAATAGCTCAGCTATTGCATTGTCAAATAATTTTGTGTTTCACAAAAGAACTAAACACATATATACCAAGTTTCACTACATTAGGGAGCTAGTGAACAATGGAGAAATAATTTTAAAACATTTCAGAAAAGAGGAGCAATTTGCAGACATACTGACAAAGCCATTGGGGCAGAAAAATTTTAATTACTTGAGAAAATGTTTGGGCATGGAAGAAATTCCAGCAGTTAAAATTAAGGGGGAGTGTTGGAATTTAATTCCAACTGCTGCACACAACAGTAGGACAAAAAACATAAATGTAGATGGGAAAGGTAAAGGACAGCAGTAGGGGCAGAAATCCCCAGTTCAAAACTTCACGCGACCAATCACCTCCCCCCTTAACCATTCACCCACCTCATTAAATTCTCTAGCAACCACATCTGTTTTTTATTTGATCGCCAACAATGTTTCAGGGGAGCAGCAAACCACGAGGAGCAAAGGGGAGAGCACCCACCGGAATGAGAGATTTCATCTCACCACTGGACCCACCACTTCACAAACAAAAGAAATTCTGGGGGGGGTGGGATAAGAGAGTTGGGGAGAATGTTCTCCAAGAAGCCCCAGAAAGTATGAAGGAATAAAGTTTATTTAACTTTAGCCTAAATTTTTATTTATGGCAATGTATTATGTATTTAAAGTTTAACTTTGGGTAAATCTTTATTTACTGCAGTACATTTGCTTCATAAGTTTTATGTTTTGTTTTAAAGCTTGGTATATATATTATAAATATGAAATATTTATAATATATATTTATATATAATGTAAAATGTCATTCGCATTAAAAGGAAGGAGTGTGGCAGTGTATTAAAAAGATAGAGAGCAGTACAACATAGTTGACTATGTATTAAGTGTGTTAGACAGCAGAGTATTGCTGTGTGTAAAATCCCAAAAGACAGAAAAGAAAAACATAGAGATAGAGAGCATTTTTTTGGAACTGCATTGCGTGTGAAGTAGTGAGACACACATTTTGTAATCTCCGAGCAGTGGAAAGACATCAATTTGTAATAGGGTTTTTTATGTTTAATGAAAAGAATTTTTATGCCATCTCTGTCTAGCATTCAGCAATTTTTTTTTAAACCTCCGTGTTGTAGAAGAGACCCTTTTTTTCTCCCTATTTGATTGGAATAAATCAGAAATTCCAACAGTAGCTTGGTGCTTTAGGAGATCCTTGTTATTCTATGTTATTTTTCAACCTCCACAAAATGATGGAGAACCTATTAATTGTGACCCATCATGGACAATAAAATGATGCAAATCCTGTTTAACTATAAATTTAAGATGATAGCTGCAAGGTGAATTCACCAAAACTTGGCTGGGAAAATGGTGAATTTACCAAAACTTGGATGGGAAAATTGTATATTGAAGATGAGTTTTAACCATATCTATTTATTTTATGTGTTTTAACTATATCTATTTATTGTAGACATGTTAATCGTATTAACTAAAAATGCTACGTGAAGGAGACACACATGATTCGAGAATTATTCATGAAGGAACACCTCTATTACCTCTATGAAATGTAAGGTAAAAAAATGTATTTTTTAATATATAATTTCATGAGTAAACCTAAATCGCAGTCGTACTCAAATTAACCTTGAACATCAAAGGTGTTCCCAATGAAAGATGATGCGAGGCCACAGTGAATGGGGAACTTCCTCGAGACCTCAACCAAGCAACCGTTATCAGGGGTGTCTTGTCGTATCTTGTGCACTAGTTAAAGAGTGCCCCTTGCACCCCTTTCACTAACTAGATCCTTCCTTCATCATCAAGGCATTCAAGAACCTTGTTATAGGAATTAGGCTCTCATGAGTAGCATCTCATCTCAGTCAACAGCGACAAGAAGAGCAAGAAAAGGGATTGTGTATGTAGATTTCCCACTTGCATTGTTGTAGGTAGTAGAAGTAGCTTCCAGAAGCAAGCCACTAGCCCTTCTTTATTGAATGCAAGCTTGCCTGTTTAGTGAGTGGGGTCATATTTTTCCCACTAAACCCACTAAGAAGCACTCAGACAAAAATTGGCCCAAAAGCTTGATAGAAAGCGGAGTTATATAACCTTCTTAATGGGTGTGCAAACTTCAAAGGTTTCTCCAACTAATTTTGACTAAATATTTTAACTTAAATTGGAATTTGGAATTTCCTCTCAACAGCATTAATTTCCCCTACTAGGAATAAATATTGATAATATTTGGTTTATATGGAATTGTTTTTGCAGAGTTTTTCTTAACATTTATGAAATTATACATGTCGATCAAGTTCAATTGAATTCACTCGATTCAGTTGAATTCAATATAAGTTAACATTTCAGGTTTACTGCAAAATTCGCTGCATATGCATATTTTGATTTCAAGAGTCTAAAATTTTTTCAACTATACTATTTCATTAATGTGATGAAATTGTTATTTGACATTTTATTTTTATATATAAATTGAACAATGTGTTCATATTTTTTTGAATATTGTACTTATAATATTTCAATTTCAACTTATAAAATATGACATTGCAATAAAATTACAACACAATTTACCAGAAGCTAAACAAAAACTATAAAAAATACATACCGAGAAAGGTGAAAAATAGAATGTCTTATTACTTAAAATTTAATCGATTCCAGAGCGTATAATTCATACCCATCAGAGCTTCTTGATGAACTCTGATAAAATGAATAATGACTATCTCCCAGCTCACTAGATCTCATATTTATGCTCCTATTTTTGGGTTGCAGGTTTATATTTTCCAAGGGTTCAGTTATTCCTCCGTACTAGAGGCGACTCTGATGAATTTTCTGTCGAAGGATATCAGGGTCCATAAGATGTGCAAGTAGAAAATGTGTGGCATCCGGTTGCTACAGAAATAATTACTGGAGATCTCTTGTAATCATTCCCACTCCAAACAGTCAAATCAATAAACCAGTGAGCTGGGATGTTGAGCAAACCTATTGTGACAATAAGTTTTTCATTTTATAGTGGCAGTTAAGGGAATTAAAGCCTAATATCAAATGCCTTTTCTTTTTGTTTTGAAGCTTTCAGTTTGGGCTAACCATCTTACAGTTTGGGCTATAGCATGGGAGACAAGTTTTAGGGTAGTGGGCCTAAAGAGTTAGACAAATGATAAAATTGTGATCCCATGGGTTAAAACTAGGTGATTTTATTTGTATTTCGTTTGTGACAACTTTGCATTCATTACATATATCATTGCAGGTTGTTCTTGCTGAGGGCGTCAAGACAAGGACGGTTTAGATAGTGCCAATTGTTTGGATTCTTTGTATTAATTTGCATTTATTTGTACAGAAACTTTTCTCAGTCACAGTCATAGTCTTTAGGAACTCACTTAAGAGAGTACATTCTGATTTTAAGATAATTTCAATTTTATTTATTCTTGATATGTGAAACAAGATATGTATATTTTATTTATTTATCATATGTGTACAGAACCTTTTCTCAGTCACAGTCATAGTCTTAAGGAACTCACTTAAGAGAGTACATTCTGATTTTAAGATAATTTCAATTTTATTTATTCTTGATATTTCAAACCAAATATATCTATTTTATTTATTTCTCATATGTCAAAGAGGTGAAGTATTCACTAAATCTAAAAGAGGTGAAGAATTCACTAAGTCTGTAAATCAAAATAGACACCTAAAATGCACGCACTCTACCCTCAACATCTGCATGCAACAATTCCATGTACCCTCACCCTCCGCCATGGCCTCGACCTCGACCTAGAGCAGGAGCAGAAATGGTGAGAGAAATGTGATGCTAAGATCATTTAATAAATGGTTAAATAGTTGATGAAGGAAAGAATGTTTTTCACAGCAGAAAAGAGCACCCTTCAAATAGTTGGGTTGAGATAGACCCCTCATTAATTTTCTATATTTGTAACAATGTGTTTATATATGGTATTGCTGGATATTATAATTTTGATTTCAATACTGTTGGAAATTATTTCCAACAAAAATATGGAACAGGTGGACAAAAATCTAAATTTTTGATGATATTTTTGAAGGACAAAAGCCGCAAAGTCGTGATTCATTTTTTCACTCTACCGTGCAATAAATTTTCTAGGTTAAAATCTCTGCAACATCAGACTTTGTTTACAAAGGGCACATCCCTTTTGATTTTGTAAACTGTGGCCTGCACCACGTTACCTCCCACCGCCTTACTGCATTTAAAAGGCATCATAAGACAAAAGATATTTTTATTTTTTAACTTTTTAGGTCATAATATGTTTATAACATATATATGTAATAGAAAATAGTAGTTTTAAGGTTAGAAGAGAAATTGTCTTGAACACAGAGAGCAGAAAAAAGAGAAATCTTGAAACGTTGTGTTTTGTAGCAGCAGAGAAAACTCTGTATGTTGCCACAACTGGATCTATGCGTTGCCGCAACTAGAACTGGGTGACGCCACAAAGGAGACTATGTGATGTAGAAATAGAAGACTGTGTGTTGCTGCAACAGAAATTTGTGCAAAAATAGAAAGTGAAAAACACAGCAAGGAGTATTTTTGTGTAATCTAGAACTGTAGTTTTGATGAAATATTGTATTTTCTAATAGTCAATTTTATGCTTAATGAAATAGAGCTTTACTCCATCTGTCTCTCCACATCCCTTGTTATAAATCTCTGTGTTGAGTTGAGGAAGTTTTTTTTCCTCTCTGTGTTTGAAATTATCAAAAATTTCCAACATGGTATTAGAGCTAGTCTAGGTGCTGAAATAACGACGCAGAGATCGCTCTTCACTGCAGAAGATGTAAGAATTTTTTTTAAGCCGATTTCTTTAGTAGAGAAAGCTTATGTTTGTTTACACAATAAAAATAGTTTGATTTTTTTGTTTTTTAACACAGTCAAGGAAACTTTCTGGTTTGCACAATTACAATGGCAACAGCAGGCACCATCTTGACGAATCACCAACTTCCACAGTTTAACAGGAAGAACCATTATTACTGGGCAATCACGATGAGTGCCTTGTTTGCTTCATAGGACATATGGGAGCTAGTTGAGAATGGCTACCCAGAACCAGCAGACGCAACAACATTGGTTGCTTTGACAACAACAGAAAGAGACTTGTTAAAAGATAATAGAAAGAAGGACTCCAAATCCCTCTTCTATCTCTTTCAAGCAGTGCACGAGAGTATTTTCCCAAGGCTTGCAGTAGCAACAAAGTCCAAGGATGCATGGGATATTCTCAAAACTTCCTATCAAGGCATGGAGAAGGTAAATACAACAAAGTTGCAAATGCTGAAGAGAGATTTTGAAACTCTATGTATGAAAGAGTCTAACACTATAGGCTCATTCTTCATTCATGTTATTGGGTTGGCTACCCAGATAAGTTCCCATGGAGAGACACTTGAAGAGAGAATAATAGCGAAGAAAACCTTGAGAAGTCTACCCTCAATATTTGATGCCATAGTAGTGGCAATAGAAGAGACAAAGGATCTATCATTATTTACAGTGGATGAGCTTAGTGCGTCCCTGATGTATCATGAACACAGAATGAACAGAGAATCAGATTCCTCATTGGAGCAAGCTTTTAAGACTCAAATGTCTTTTGGCCAAAACAGAGGTCAAGGAAGATCAAACAACTGAGGAAGAGGCAAAAGCCAAAACAGAGGAAGAAACAACTCTGCAAGAACAAGTCGAAGGAGCAGCAATCAGAACCATAAAAGAGGCTCAAGCCAAAATCAAACACATGGACAAAGGTATGATAAATCCCAAGTCCAATGTCATTATTGAAATAAATATGGGCACTATGCCAGTGAATGTAGGAAAAAGAAAAATGACATGAATAATAGGCAAAATGCCAGTTTTACAAAAGAAGAAAAGAACCAGAAGAAAATGTTGTTAACATATAATGTAGCACAAGATAGACAAGATGATGTATGGTTCTTAGACTCAGGTTGTAGTAACCACATGACTGGAAGCATTGAAACTTTTGTCAATCTAGATGAAAATGTTAAATCTGAAGTAACAACAGGGACAGACAGTAAGGTCTATGTCATGGGAAAAGGAAGAGTGTCAATATTGACAAGAAAAGGAGAATAGAAGTTTGTTCCAGATGTATATTATGTAGTTGGCTTAAAATGTAATATTTTGGTCATTGGACAGCTCATAAACAAGGGATACAATGTATTATTTAAAGATGATGTGTGAAAAATCATGGACATACCTCCAAGCAAGAAATTCATTGTAGAGGTGTAGATGATAAGCAATAGGATGTTTCCTCTCAAGCTCAGAGTAGAATTGAAGGAAAGAAGAAACGTAGCAGCTGTAACACAAGAGGTCTTTCAAGAGGAAGTGAAAGATGAAAACTGGATATGGCACCTGAGATTTGGACATCTCAATTTCAGAGGCCAAAATTTGTTGCATAGAAAGGGAATGGTAAAAGTATTATCATTGATTGAGAAACCAGACAACCTATTTGAAGGCTGCATCTTGGGCAAAAAACACAGAGAAAATTTTCCAATAGGGAAGAGTATAAGGGAAAAGACACCCTTAGAGATTGTCCACTCATATTTATGTGGACCAATGCAAACACCATCATTAGTTGGCAAAAAATATGTTTTGACATTCATAGATGATTACAGCATAAAGACATGGGTGTATTTCTTGAAACAAAAAAGTGAAGTGTTTGAACAGTTCTGTCACTTCAAATCTCATGTTGAGAAGTAGAGTGGGCACTACATCAAAGTGCTAATAACTGATAGAGGTGGAGAATACATCTCCAAATAATTTCTGCGTTTTTGAGGAGAGAATGGCATACATAAGAAGTTAACCACAAGGTACACACCTCAACAAAACAATGTTGCTAAAAGGAAAAATACGACCATCATGGACATGGTCAAAAGTATGTTGAAGGAAAAATATTTGCCAAATGAATATTGGGTTGAACCTGTAAATTGTGCAGTGTAAATCTTGAATAAATTCCCAACCAAAGCTGTGATGAATAGATTTCAGGAAGAAGCGTGGAGCAGCATAAAGAAGCATGTCACCCACATGAATGTTTTTGGTTGTGTGGCTTATGCACACATTCCAAATGAGATGAGAAAGAAGCTTGATAGCAAGGGGGAGAAATGTATCCTTGTTGGATATAGTGACGAATCCAAGGCATACAGGTTGTATAAGCCATTGCTATAGGGTAAAATGCTTGGGTTGTTGTTTATCAAATATCCGTCTCAGGGCTTTCTGGTGCCCAAGGCAGACAGTAAGATTAGTTGTATAGTTCACAAAGAAGATGAATATATGTTCATGTCATCTTAAACAACATGATAAAATGAGATGGAAGATTACCTCTTTTTAGATCCTGAAGTCTTTGGAGAGCACTAAGTAGCGAAGTAGGGATACTCCTTCACTAGCTCCAAATCCCGACCCTGTGATCAATCAAAGCACCCGCTTAATCTCTACCACAGTATACTTCCTATCAATTAAGTTAACATATGATAAAAATTAAGCAATGCACATCTAAGCCATTCATCTCATGCTATGTAATTAATTGAGAAACAATAACAATATTGACGCATTGAATGGATAAAATAGATACAATTCTATTGATTCATAAAAAGGAGGATTACAGCCATTGGTTCTACCAAGCCCTCCTCAGCCTTCCAATCTCTCTCTCTCATTCTCTAAATGTGGTGATGTATTAATCAACATGTTCTCAATGAACCACTTTGATCTTTGACCTTCACACTACAACAACAAATGCTCTGCTTCACATAACCTTTAACGTTGGACCAAGGGCCCACAGCTCCATTTTATAGGAGATGGAGAGGGAAAACCTTGCCTTTCCCCTTCCACTAGTTCTAAATAGAAAAACCCAAAATTTTTCCTCAAATTTCCATGCTTTTTCCTTTCTTGAGAGTCTATTTGTTTTTGGCAAGACCTAATAAGAGGTTAGAGCCTTGCAGTTTCCATTTTGCACTAACTCTCTATGAGAAAAAGCTAGAGTTTCTAATCATTCTCCGTGGGTTTTTCTTGTTTCAAACTCAAAACATGGGTAACACTTCCCTATAGGCTAAACATAGCATTTCCCTAGCCACTAACATTACCTTTTCATGGATTAGTAGCGTTATAACACACTCTAGATATTATAGGGGCACGTTACCTTGGTAGAAGTAGGTTTAGAATAGGTCTGTTTCTTCCTTCCATATTTATCTTCTTCTCTGAGCTGATGAGGAGGTCATTTGACCTATAACAGATGCCCCCATAAAGTTTGAGGCCAGATAAAAAGACGATGGCCGAAATAATTTATAATATGTGTAGTAGAGCTAAAGATATTGGAGGACTGAGGAAAACATGAAACAACAACATATGTCAGAAAATACAGTATCTGTCTTGAGTCGGGCATTCCCATGCTCAGTAGCTAATCAACATGATTTCTCTAGTACAGAGATATTAACAATATGTCCACTGATAAGTATAACGTGGAAGTGTCTATCATAATAGGATCAAGCTGAAAAAGTTGTCTCCATAAACAATACCACAAATTGGGGAAGGAAAAACAACTGAGATGGTGTAGTCTTTGCCTCAAGGTCTTGGCCGCCGCTTCACTTAAACTGCATATTTCTTGACATATGAATGAAGGAGCTGTCATTGAACATGTGAGAAATCATATGATTGCTAGTCGATAATGAAAATTGTTAACAGACGCGAAGGTGGCCACCGATAATGATGATGGTCCCTAAGATTCACAGTACAATCTAGTGAGTGTGAATAAAAGGAGTTGAAGTCAAACACTTGTAGAATCATTTGATCAGGAGCCAATGATGAAGACTTGCAATCAAACACAAGATCACATGCCATTGATGTCTGCATGTATATGGGTATTGATGAGTTTCTGGATCAACTTCCTAGATAAGATGTTGAAGTCGATAGGAAGAGATCTGTCGAAAGGTAGGCATTGAGGCATCCTATATCAGTCAACATGAAATGGGAAAAATATGATTTTTTTCTTGATGGAAATAATGAAGAGAAAATGGGGATAACTGATGACAAATAATTTCTGGCATAATGATCAGTTAGGTTGATATGAGGAGCAGTAGATAGCAAGATCTGCTTGAACAATAGAAGGCACTCTAACAAGGTACTTGGCAGCTAAGGCTTAATGAACACCAAAGAGTATTTTAGGATTTTACCAGTGTAGGAACACTAGGAGATGAAGGCTAAACTCATAGATGGTAGGGTTCGGCTAACTGCGAAAGAGTTTTCTGGGAAGTGCCATGTTCAATATTTTTGCTGCCAAATCGATATTTAAACGTAACATAGGTAGTATCCATTTTGTCCAAATTTTTCCCCATCTCATTAGGTTTAACAAGTCCAGATGAGTAAACTCAGTGAATTTTTCATATTTAGAGAGTCTGAAAAATCTCGTAAAAGACAACTCCGAGGGGGTGCCTTTTTCATGTCTTGATAACTGGGCATGTCAAAGGGAGAATAGTAAGCCTGAAATAGTTCATTTTCTGTGAGTTAGTCCATCGAAGCCAGAAAAGTGAGAAATCTATGTTCGATGGATGTCTACCTCATTTTGTTATGAGTACGAGGAGACGAAGTAAACTCAATATTCTTTGTGAAATTTTAACGAGTCCAATAGAGAAAAACTCGGCGCTCTCCGTGAAATTTTAACGAGTCACGCGGAGAAAAACGTGGTCACTTTTTCTATTTAAAGAGCTTTGAAAAAGAGGAAAATAATGGCTCTTGATTCTCTCTGGTGATAGTTTAATGAGCTCGACAAAGGTAACTCGGGGTTTTATCAGTTTTATGAGCTAGAAAAAGTCCCTAAAAAGAAAGCTCAGTGCTTCTTCATGTCAGTTTTAACGAGTCTGAAGAAGAGAACTCTAGGTTTTTTGGATTAACGAGAAATAAAAAGACCATAAAAAGAATGCTCGAAATCGACTTTGTGTAAGTTTAACAAGTCTGAAGAAGAGAACTCGAGGCTTTTTCGGATTACCAAGCAAGAAAAATACCATAAAAACAACTCTCGAACCTTCTTCTTGTATGTTTAATGAGCTAGAAGAAGAGGACTTGAGGTTTTTCAGATTAACGAGCAAGAAAAATACCATAAAAATAATGCTCGGAATTTCTTGATCTCTTTCTCGTCGATAGAAGGATCTATGTTTGGAATTTTCTCATAAGACCAAGTAAACACATCGTGTAATTCCTTAAAGAGGGATGTGAAGTGTGCAATTTTCTCGGGATTGCAATCTGCTCCAATCTGAATGTTTACCTCAATACTGGTTTTGACCGAGATATCTATGAGCATTGTCTTAGAAAGATTTCCCATGTTCCCTTCTGAATCGATGGTTTGAACAGCCGTGCGAATAAAAGGGACTATCTTAGGTGGGTCAAAGGATGGGATTTGAGTAATTATCACGTCTGAATCAAACATTGAAGCGTGATGGTGGAATTCTCCCCAAGGTCGTTCTTCTAGAGAAATGATCTCTGGAATAACTTGGTCTGTAGGTAGGATTTCATCGAGGATATCTTTAGAAGGAACTGTGATGGGTGGGGAGTTCGTACCATTGGTCGAAACCATAGCCATGGAGGGTTCAGATGTAATTTGGATGGTTTGGTAAACCAACTCGGTTGGTGAGAGCAGCATTTGATCTCCATAGGAATCAATGTTTGAAGGTGCCAGTAAGATCCATGGGTCGATAGAGCCATCCAATGTGGTGGATATCATTGCAACTATATTTGGAACCTCGGGCGGCAGGAGAGGAAAACAACCCATTAGGGAAGATGCCCTCAGAAGACTGGTATCAAATACTGATGTATGAGTCAGGAACGCCTCCTATTAGGGGTACAGTGCTACTTGGTAGTGTGGCATAATCAGGGGTGCAAAAGGATAACTGATCCACTATGACTATTTTCCCATCCAATGGAAAGAAGGTGAGTCGCAAAATGGAGGAAAAAATGGCAGTCATGGCATATGACCAACTTCGACCCAGCAATAGATTATGGTCAAGATGACGATCTACGACTTCAACGTCCACTGTTTTCATTTTTCCGCTAAGTGTAATGGGAAATCTAGCAAGGTAGCCTTTTGGGAGGAAAGTGTGGCCATCGAAAGCTTTGAGGGAATTCGATGATGGAGACAAAGTTGGAGAACCCAAAGTGAGCCAGCAAGTAGTTGACATAATGTAGGTCGAAGCACCTTCGTCAATGACAGTACGATGGATTGGTCTCCCGTTCGACACAACTTGTATCTGGAATGCAATTTGGTGTGAGAGGAGAGGTTTAGATTTCTCCATGTCAAAAATGGTTAGTGTAGAATCCCGGGGGTCAATCCCACCAATGGCCAAAAGCAAGGCTTTCCTTTGTGCTTGAAAAGTTTGCAATACTTCAAGAGTAGAAATGGCTGATGGTGCATGCGCAAAATCTTCTACAATGTTGTAGTTTTTGGCGGTATGCGCAGAGGTGTTATGAGTCATGCGTCAAAGTGTCCCTTTAGGGCGATGAATCATGGGGTCAACATTAGGCCGTTCGATATGAAAATCGCTGGGCGGTGCTGGATTTGAACTGGAATTAGGTTCATGAGTATCTATGATAGGATTTCCATAAATTTTGGTTCGCGTTTGAAGTTCAACACTTTCTATGCCATAAATGGTGGATGATCCTTCACCGAAAGAATGTGAACCACCATTACCCCTTTGCGGGAGCTGTGGCGGGTTTGAAACCATGTGTTGTTGTTGCTGTTGTAGATTAGGGAAGGGATTATGTAGGACAGCAGGTGTCCTCCAAGAGTCCTTGTTTGTGATAAAATCTATGCATTCCTATAGCCGAGGGCATTTGTACGTCAAGTGGTCCTCTGCACATATTTTGTAAGGAAATTTCATGGGTTTTTCCTTCCCTTTGTCATTGTTAGCAGTGTTTTTCTGAGTGGGATTATTCTGATGGTCCGGCTACTCTTCCAAAGAAGATGTCTTTTTCTTTTTCTTCTTATTCTTTCCACTAGGTTTTTGTGATGTTCGCACAAAATTTACCTCATCGGTAGGAAGAGTAGTCGATTGGTTAGGGGTAGTGGCAACCAAAGATGGATGGGAGGTTTTCCCCCGAGATTGTTTTGTGGCTACGCTAGAGATTTTTCCAATGAGACCGTCGGCATGGACTTCGGGTTTCTGAGTAGCAAGAGAATTTAGATTACCAGGGGCATGGGGGAGTAAATCATATAGCGTGTCAGATTGTGAATAGATTAAATCTAAATGTTGGGTACAATGAATGGATTGATCTTCTATGACCGCATCGGATAGGCCAATGTCTTTATCTAGGGTTGGTAAGAGAGATTTACAAAACCAATTAGCTAGGAGATGATCCGGGATTGGCGCTTTGATTAGCCTCCTCCTACGCCTCCATTCATGAATGTGATCGGAGATGTGGGTCGCAATGTCTTGGTGCAATGAGGTTAAAAGTTCTGTATCGGTTTCATATTTGATAGGTAATTGAAATTTTTTTAGGCATTCCATAGCTAGGGTGCCAAAAGTGTTGATGGCGACACGTGGTAATTCAATATACCACTTGGCAGCATTACTAGTGAGAGTGTGGGGGAACAGCCAAAGCCAGATACTATCATCCACCATGGAATTAGATATAGACCATATATGAAATGTGGTAATGTGTGAATCTGGATCCTCCCCTACTCTCCTGTCGAATTTAGGGATGTCAGAAAAAATATTGTGTGGAACTGGAGGCCTAAGAGGGTTGTGATTGATGGGATCACTAGTTACTTTATAGATGTCGTTGATGTCTAGAGCTGCTAAAAATGGCAATTGTGTGTTTGCACCCTGATCTAGCAAACGAATTATTGGCTGACTATTTGGACCATAGGGTCCACCCATCAATGTGTTACCAGTAGGATAAGTAGGACTTTGTTGATAAAAAATTCCTATGGGTGGAGGTGTAGGGATATATGGTTGATGTCCATAGGGTATATTGTATTGTGGGGCAAACAGTTGGTTTCCCCCGGGATAAAAGTGCCCCCCTGGTCTAGATGAATGTTGGGGTGGATTGCCCCATATGGATGCAATAGAGCCAGCTGAAGGTATGTTGCTATGTGCATAATTAAGCAATGGCGTGGATCCTACACTGAGATTTAGACCACTTTAGGGAATAGTGTTAACAATAGGTTGTCCAGTTTGTCCTAACGATTGCAGGGGTAGAGAAATGTTCCTTGTTATTTGCATGTTGGTGACACTACCCCCTGGTATGGAGGCTAAGGGGTTTGAACTCAGCAAAGGATTCCAACCGAAAGGGTTGCTAGAAGGAACCAAAGTAGTCCCACTCGTGGGAGGGGGAACCGTGGGTCCCGTTGTCACTGTAGGAGTAGACCCCGAAGGACTCGAGGATCCACTGATAGTTGTGATGACTGCAGGGTTGGGACAACGTAGAGGTTGAATATTGGGGTTACCGATTATTTGTATAGTACTCACTACTGGCAGGGAGGGTGGTGGCGAACCTGGGTTGGTTGCCATTGGTATGACCCCATAGGTGCCAGTTGTGAAATGGACGTTGGTGTGGCCAAAGACATTTCTTGACGTGTAATATGAACTATCACAGGGGCCAACGGATTAGTGAGTGGAGGATTGTAAAGAGGTACGATGCCTTCTATAAAAGTGTCCTTTGCAAATTTCGTGTGATACTGGGCTATGTGAAAATAAGGGTTTGTCAACGGAGACTTCTCTTTCGTGGAAGGCAAGGGTTCACCAAGACTCAGTTCTTCCTCCGGTGTCAAAGGAGGGAGACCTTGCTATCGTCGAGACAGACGGTGATGGTGGGAAGATGCCACGGTGACCTGTTTATTTTAAGAAAAGTTTAATAATTTGTGATGTATTATAAAGTCTCAGTGACAGTAACTACACACCTAAAAAAGAAAAAAGAAACAAGGACCCTCTAAAGATCAATCAACAAGCAGCCATAATAGGGTGCATTTTCTGAGTACTACTGTTTGCTGGAGATGAAACCCAGTATCACAATAACATACAGAGAGGGTTGGTCATAAGTACAGTTATGGTTAATCTAAAGCTTTGCACAAACCTCAGATGATAGGTGTAAGTACTCTCATGGAGACAAGTACCCTCCTAAAGACCAAAGACAGAGTAGGTTCATCTGTTTTAGGTACCAGGACAGTCCGTCCCAGTCACCTTTTGTAAGTCCCTAAAAATTTTGGCCACTAAGAATACCTCAAATCACAGACATCATCAAGGGGGTCATGGTCTTAGAAAGCATGCTATATGGGTAGAACACCTAGATCCCAGATCTAGTTTCGACATCCCCAAAGGGAACCCCAATATATAGAATGCACACTGAATGCACTTGAAGGTGGGCTACCTTCGCATGCACCGAAGTGCTATCTCGCACTCAACTCCAGTAATGGAGTGGTCCTGATAATATGAGTGCAGTATGATTTTTCTCATTAATGACTCTAGTCTCAAGTTTTGAGATCTTAGGTGATGTTCTCACTTTTGCTAACCCAAGATCCTAACCTGAATGATTTTTGGTGTGAGCTTAGAAAAAGTTATATGATTGATTTTATTATCGCTTGATTTGTAGTGTATTTGATTATTATTCTTGCAGAGGGGGAGTGGACGTATGAAATGTCATGAGAGTCTGACTCAGAAAACCATGCAAAAATATGCTCTAAATAATCAATTCGAAGAAGAGTATTTCTACCAGGAGAGGTTTTTTTCAACATCCATGCACCAAGAATTCAAATAGCACAGTTCAAATTTAAAGATTCAAACATCAATTTATCTCTTTTTCACAGTATTTGAACCAAAATTTTCAGAATTAATCCAGCTAGATGCAGAAAAAAAAAAATTTATCCTTTCTCTAAAAAGCAGATGCATTCGACATTAAATTTTCAAATAAGAACAAATACACAACAATTCCAGCTGGTAGACAAGCACAGGGATTCAACAAAGTAGTGGTTCTGATGGTTAAAAAATGCTGCAACCAGAAAGGGGACACAATAGGGGTGAATAACAAATTTTGGCTGAGTAACACATTGGTTCTAGGCAAAGATTACATTAATGCAGGGACTAACAGACTATAATCAAGTAGATACCGCATTATAATGCTCTGTAACACTAGTAAAGACAACATTAGCCAGGTTAAAATTCCTCAGATGGCCAAACAGGGTCTGAACTGAACTCTATGAGCTTTTGAAATGTCTACTGGGCATAAAATCTAGTAAAAAAATCTGGTTAGAAGGATATGTGAAGAGAGGAAAGAAGGAGGAATGAAAGAAATAGTCTGGAAACTTTGGGTTGTATCCCTAGCAGAGTCACCAATTCTTCTATAGGGTAAAATTCTTGGGTTGTTGGTTATCGAAAATCCCTCTCAGGGCTTTCCGGTGCCCGAGGCAGACAGTAACATTAGTTGTGTATTTCACAAAGAAGATGCATATATGTTCATGTCAACTTAAACAACTTGATAAAATGAGATCAAATATTATGTCTTTTTAGATCCCAAAGTCTTTGGAGAGCACTAAACAACGAAGCAGGGATCCTCCTTCACTAGCTCCAAATCCCGACCATGTGATCAATCAAAGCATCCACGTAATCTCTACCACAGTATACTTCCTATCAATTAAGTTAACATATGATAAACATTAAGCAATGCACATCTAAGCCATTCATCTCATGCTATGTAAGTAATTGAGAAACAATAAAAATATTGACGTATTGAATGGAAAAAATAGATACAGTTCTATTGATTTTTAAAAAGGAGGATTACAACCGTCAGTTGTACCAAGCCCTCCTCAGTATTCCAATATCTCTCTCTCTTTCTATGAATGTGATGATGTCTTAATCAACAAGTTCTCAACAAACCTCTTTGATCTTTGACCTTCTCTCTACAACAACAAACGCTCTGCTTCACATGTATTCAAAAAACCTTCAACCTTGGACCAAGAGCCCACAAATCTTTTTTATAGGAGATGGAGAGGGAAAACCTTGCCTTTCTCCTTCCACCAGTTCTAAATAGAAAAAACCAATATGTTTCCTGAAATTTCCATGCTGTTGCCTTTCTTGAGAGTCTAGTTGTTTTTTGCAAGACCTAATAAGAGGTTACAGGCTCGCAGTTTCCATTTTTCACTAACTCTCTATGAGAAAAAGCTAGAGTTTCTAATCATTCTCTGCAGGTTTTTCTTGTTTCAAACTCAAAACACGGGTAACACCGCCCTCTAGGATAAACAAAGTGTTTCCCTAGCCACTAACGCGACCTTTTCATGGATCAGGAGCGTTATGACACACTTTGGTTGTTATAGGGGTGCATTACCTTGGCAGAATTAGGTTTAGTTTAGGTCTCTTTTTTCCTTCCATATTTATCTTCTCCTCTGAGTTTATGAGGAGGTAATTTGACCTATAACACCCATCCACCAAGAAGTTTTTTATAAGAATATATGTGTAGTTTATTGAAGAAGAAGCTTGGGATGGAAGCATAGAGAAAATAGTGAATGTGAAGACATGTGTATCTCACGAAGAAGAAGAGGAAGGGATAGCAGAAAAAGATCCCTCCTTGGTGGCTCCACCTCCACCACCACAAGCACAAGAAACCACACCATAAGCTAGAAATATAAAATCCTTTAGAAATCGATGAAGTTCTTCTTCAAGCACACCACAAGGAACTGGAACTCCAAGTACACCAACAAGACCGAGATTCAGAAATCTAGGTGATATTTATGAAAAAGGAGAGACAAATGATAATGTTGGTTTGAACTCTTTATTTCATTTTTATTTTCATGTTGATGACCTAATTCATTTTGAAGATGTTGTAAAGGAAGAAAAATGGATTGAAGCAATGAATGAAGAGATTGGTGCAATAGAAAAGAGTAATACATGGGAGTTAGTGGACCTCCATAAAGGTAAATAAGTTATTGGATTAAAATGGATCTACAAGACCAAAAGAAATGTTGAAGGCAATATTGAAAGGCACAAGGCCAGACTTGTTGTCAAAGGCTACAAGCAACAACAAGGAAGATATTATGAGGAAAATTTCACACCGGTTGCAAGGATGGAAACAGTGAGAACAGTGTTGTCCATAGCAGCACAACCCAAGTGGAAATTTTACCAAATGGATGTGAAATTTGCGTTCCTAAATGGAGTGTTGAAAGAAGAGGTATATGTTGAACAACCTCTAGGCTATGAGATTGAAGGCCAAGAGAACAAAGTGTGCAATTTGAAGAAAGCTCTTTATGGGTTGAAGAAAGCATCGAGAGCATGGTACAACAGGATAGATGCTTACCTAACAGAATATGGATTTGAGAAATGTGATGGAGAACTCACACTCGACATAAAATAAAATGATGGTAAGATTCTTATTTTTTTTCTATATGTAGATGATTTAATCTTTACTAGAAACGAAGTTTCTCTCATTGTTGATTTTAAAGCAGTCATGAAGAGTGAATTTGAAATGATTGATTTGGGTTTTCTGAGATATTTTCTTGGAATAGAAATAGAGCAAAATGAAAATGGGATTTTTATTTCCCAAGCAAAATATGTTGAAGAAGTGTTGAAAATATTCAACATGTAGAACATCAAGGTAGCTATAACTCCAACTGTCATGGGGTTGAAATTGAGCAAAAAAGACAACAACAAGGATTTTGATCCAAGTTTGTATAAGAGCATAACTGGCAACCTCATGTATTTGACTGCAACTAGGACAGATATTATGCATGCTGTAAGTTCAATTTCCAGATTCATGGAGACACCAAAAGAGATGCATTGGCAGGCAGCCAAGAGGATTCTAAGGTATGTGAAAGGAACAAAGAGGTATGGTATTTCATACACCACTTCAGAAACTTCTAAATTGATTGGTTACAGTGACGATGATTGGGCTTCAAGTGTAGATGACAGAAAGAGCACATCTAGATATGTGTTTAGTTTGGGATCGGGAGCCATTTCATGGGCTTCCAAGAAGCAACCAATAGTCTCTTTATCAATAACAAAGGCACAGTATGTGGCAGCTACAATGGAAACATGTCAAGTAGTATCGATGAGAAGAATGTTGAGGAGCGTGTGTCATGAATAGGTAAAAGGCACAACAGTTTATTGTGATAATAGCTCAGCAATAGAATTCTCAAAGAATTCAGTGTTTCACAAGAGAACGAAACACATTGATGCCAAGTATCACTACATCAGAGAGGTAGTGAGCAATGGTGAAATTGTTTTGAAACATTGCAGACAGAGGAGTGGTTTGCTGATATCTTAACAAAACCATTAGGGAAGAAAAGTTTTGATTATCTCAGAAAATGTCTGGGAATTCAAGGTAGCAGAAGTTGTAATTAAGTGGAAGTGTCGGAAATTAATTCCAACTACATTCTGGAACAGTGGACAGAAATCTAATTTTTTGATGATATTTTAGAAGGAGAGAAGCCGCAAAGTCGTGATTCATTTTTTCACCCCAACGTGGATTAAATTTTCTGGCTTAAAATCCCTACAACAACCCACTTTGTTTACAAAGGGCACATCCCTTTTGATTTTGTAAATCGTGCCCTACACCACGTTACCTTCCACCGCCTTACTGCATTTAAAAGGCATGATAAGACGAAATATATTTTTATTTTTTAATATTTTAGGTCATAATATGTTTAGAACATATATATGTAATAGACAATAGTATTTTTAAGGTTAGAAGAGAAACTTTGTCTTGAAAACAGAGAGCAGAAAATAGAGAAAGCTTGAAACACTGTCTTTTGTAGCAGCAGAGCAAGCTCTGTGTGTTGCCACAACTGGAACTGGGTGTTGCTGCAAAGGATACCGTGTGTTGCCACAACAGAAGACTGTGTGTTGCCGCAACAGAAATCTGTGTAAAAACAACAAGTGAAAAACACAGCAAGGAGTATTTTTGTGTAATCCAGAACTGTAGTTCCGATGAAAGATTGTATTTTATAATATTTTTTTTATGCTTAATGAAATAGAGCATTACTCCATCTCTATGTCCACATTTCTTGTTATTAAATATCTGTGTTGAGTTGAGGAAGTTTTATTTCCACTGTGTTTGAAATTACCAGAAATTTCTGAAAAATACCTCATTACAGAATCTAGCAATTTTGGTTATAATATTTTTACTATACAATATACTTTCGAATCTTTATCGATTCTTCTTAGAAAAACTTCATTTATTGGTTGATGACTTGCGGAAGTATTCATGATATTGGATCGGATAAACATGACGCTTGGGTTTAACAATACAGTTTCTATCTTGATGCAGTTTGGGATTAGCTTGACATGACCATCGAAATGGCAACTCTTTTAAATTTAGAATCGGGTTTCTTGATATCTTGAATTTGTCTTAAGTACAAATCATTTGGAATATTAAATAAATATTTATAAATAGTTTATTTTTTTTATTTCATAATCCATCTGATAAGAAATATATTGGAATCCAATTTGAAATTATTTTTTATCAAACTAAGTGGTAGCTAAAATAATGGCAGCAGTTGTATCTTATCCAGTTTTGTGAGAGCAACCCAAGATTAATATAGGTTAGAGAGAGCAACCAAAAAAATATCAGTGGTAGCAGCTGTATCCAGTCTCGTGAGAGAAACCAAAGAGAGTACATGCTCGTGAGAGCAACCGAATATTAATGAGGAGCGGTAGGGACTACCGCTAGATGCAACTCTTGTTGATATAGTGCATGTAAGAAATTCTGTTATATTTTATTAGAATGTGTACTTTTAGTTTGGATCGGTATGGTAGATGTGCAGCTAGATAATTTATCTTGATGAATTTTGTTGATGAAGTTTTTTTTACAATATTATGACGTACATAAAATTCATTCTTCATTTTGCATCAGCATTATAACATGTGTATATTTTTCCTTTTTCACTTTCCTATATGAAGGAATTGGTTGACCTCCATCTGATAGTTTGAGATATGATAGAATATTAACAAAATTTATTATGTTTATTTTGAATGATTGAGAAAAAATCAGTATTATGTTATTATTCAAAGTTAATATCAAATTGTACTTGAGAAAATAAGTTGCTTCATTATAATGGGTTACTGAAATATAATATTTTTTTTAGGACATTTTTTTTTTTTTAAATCTCGTAGGTCCTGTCTATTTTCTATTTTGTAAAGAGAAATTTGCTATACAAAAGATGCAATGTTTGGTAGCCTCAACCTACCCAAAGGAAACCAGGTCTGTTGGCCACCTCAAAGAGTTATAAGACAAACAAAATTGGTATTGTTTCTTCCTTCTAATTACTGCTAGTAATCCTTTAGTATGTCCATAAAAACTACATATAAAACATATAGTAAGCCTAATAGCATCAAAACACATACAAAATATATCTTAAAAAGAGATTTAACCATCTTATGAATCAACCGATGCAGGGTCTTTTGCAGTTGACCCTGGAATCTCAGCTTGTTGCAAGTTTTGCAATTGGTGCTCCATCTGTGCTAATCTCGCATTCGCTTGGATATGCACCTTTTTCATTTCCCTCATGTCTTGTTTCATCTGCTAAAACTCAAACAATAGGGAAGAATTGAGTTGTTTTTCCTATGTACTCATCAGTGCTTTTTTAAGCACACGTTTGATCTTCCACTATGTTTTAATAGATTATTGAAAGAGAGAGACTCTCCCTCGTGTACTGCCTGGGTCTAAGAGGAAGTCTATTCCTACTTGGGTATCATCCTCTTCATCATCAGTATCTTGCTCCCATCCTTGAATTTTTTTTTCAATATTTACCGAAATTCCAGTTTCATAGCTTTTTGCTAAACTTTCAAGGGTCTGTTGGTTGGTTTTCCTTCCTCTTTGATTGTTTCTTCAACTTGGTTTGAGTGGATTTTTATTCCCTTTCCTTTTGTCATTGTAACCTGAATATCCTTGTTCCTGCTTTGGATTGAAAGAAACCCTGTAGATGGAACAATAGCGGTTAAGTAAAGCTTAGAATCATGATTCAAAACCATCTCTTATTGATTCCTTCGTAAAATATGAGGCTGAGTAGATACGCCATTCATAGACTAATAGAGAGCTAGATGAGACTGAGCAGACTGGATGAAACTATTAATGGTGCTTTGGAATACAACTGAGTTGAATTTTTCACAAAAATTCAAATAAACAGGGCTAAACTCAATCTCAGATAGACTCTTGGTAAGTTTTAACAAGATAAGTTTTCTCAGATCGTAACTATTACCCTGGAAGAAGACGGAATTAGAAATATTACAATTGAGGAATTGACCAAGCAAAAGACTATTCCCATTGGATTTCGCAACAACTATATGACCAACCAAGAAATAATTTGGTTCAGCAATATTGCGACTATATAAATGAAACCTGGGAATAAACATAAATCCCTAACCAGAATTATAAATATAATGGAACAACTCATCAGTTTTAGCCGTACTGCGACTACAGAAACAAAACCTGGGAATTAACATAAATCTCTAACCCGAATTATAAGGATGAGGAAGCAAATCATCTGGTTTCCGTACCAGCAACATTTTAAAGATGCGACAATGAGAATATAAGCAGATTGTGTTACAACCCTTTAACAGAACGAGGTCCCAACAACCAGTGCCAGCCATTTGTAAAATCATTTTTTGAATGTAAGCATGATTACTAGAAGTATAATGCGATTTCACAGATAATCCAAAACTATCCCTAAAGTTGCATGCAGTGGGAAGAAAACATAATTCAAACCCCAGATAGACTAAATCAGCACTACAAAAGTAGGGATGGAAATCAATGTGTATGCCTTCTATCACGACATGTAGGCCTAAAAAACACAGTTGAGAACTTGAAAAATCATCATGAGCGACACTACTTGACATAGTAGTAGAAGACATCATCTTGAACTGCAGAGCCAGAACTAGATTAGAAGCCATAATGAGAGAAACTAGAACATCCCCTGTCAGGAAGCGCTGCCCATCCTTCCTCATCAGCTTCCTTGGAATTTTACAGACACTTTCTCCCATTCTAAAAGCAATAGGCTGACAACCATAACAAGAAAAGGATATAACCCTCCCACCTTGCCACTGAGACAGAGCCAGTCCGTCAAGACAGTTGATGTAATAATGAAAATTCATTGGGATGGTGGGTGTGCTGCGTGTGAGCTGAACCACGCCTCTTACCATTAAAATTCCTTAATTAGCCTTTAACATGCCTTGAGGACATTTTTTCATTAAAACATGAATAGAGTACAATATTCAGAGCTTTTCTTCTTTGTCTTCTTTAGTCAATATCAAATGGTGCTTGGAAAAAATAAGCTTCATTATAATGGGTTACTGAAACATAATATTTTTCTTATAGGACATTTTTTCATTAAGAGAGGAATAGAGCACAATATTCAGAGTTTTTCTTCTTTGTATTCTTTAGTCTTATAAGACAAAACTATCATTCTTTACTTTTTTTTTTAACTATGCAATGTATAAAAAATTTATATCTCTCTAGTTTTCATCTTCATACAAAATGTTGTGGTCCAAAAAAATCTTCTTCTCCATGATGGTCCCTATGTTGTGTTTTCTTCACTAGATACAAATAAAACTATAATTTCACCTAAATGTCTCTATGATACCATATATTGCATATATTTTTATATATGCATAACATAAAAAAAAATTATGTTGGTTATTTATTTAATTAATTGTTAATCACATGATCATATCTTATAAATTATTAATCATATTTTATTAATTATTAATAAATTATGAGCTATTTATTTTTATTTAATATTATATAAAAATTAAAGAAAAAATTTTATACTGAGAATATAACTTTTTCAAGAAGGTTAGCCTATATGACAATAGGGAGAGCAATATGGTGTAAGAGAAATGAATATAGGTAGGGCTTAGTTGTGACACGCATATAAAAATCATTAGGATGAATAAAAATCATTGCATTGTATGATGATAAGAATTAATATATTAGTGAGATTTTAGATGACCAATCAAAAAAATAATGAGAAAATTTTCATTTTCTAAATTCATGAAGAGATCGTGAATAAAGACCAATAGGAAAAAGCAAAGGGAGAATATTTCAAGTAAATAAATTCAAGATAAGTGAGAAGAAAATGGTTGTAAATAGTTTTGAATGTACCTTCCCATCTTGTGTGAGTATCTACATATTGTAAAGGCTTATGTTTGTGAAGAATAAATTGTAACAAAGTATATATAAAACTGTGAAAACCTAAATCATAAATTTTATATGGTGTAATGATAATTAAAGATACAATGGATCATCCTAAATATCAATTAAAGAATTTCCCTTATATATGTTTTTATTATATATTTTTCTATTGTGTTTTTTTTTAATATGTGTTTATATTGTGTTTTTTTAAATGATGAAAATGTTGCATAATACTTTTCTATAACAATTTTCAAGAATGCCATTATTGATAATTAAAAATGAATTGGATCATTGTAAATATCAATTGAACAATGCCGCTTATAAATGTTTCTATTGTGTTTTTTTAAATGATGATAATGTTTCATAATAGTTCTACATAACCATTTTTAAGAATGACATTGTTTATTTATCTATTTATGTTTTGTTTTGTTTTGGAATGGAAGGACAATACTTTTTTATTTCTCCTCTAATGTTCAATAATATATTAGTGAAATTTAAATTATTACTCAGAAATTACATTTGCTGAATGAAATATTTAGTCACAACATACATGTTGTGCGATCCCCATATTATCTTCCATCATAGGGAAGAATTTTAAATGAGACCCTACCCTCCCTCCCATAGCGATTGAATACATCAATGCTTAAAATACAATGAACCTTTCTGGCTGGACACCCATGTGGACCTTACTTTGAAAAATGATCCAACAAATATTTTCATTTCTATGACATGGTATTCTAGCAACAAGATTGGTGAGCTTAAACTACAATGAACCTTTCTTGCTGACCACCCATGTGGACCTTACCTTGAAAAATGATCAAACAAATATTTCCATTTCTATGACACGGTATTCTAGCAACAAGATTGGTGAGTTGACGTAATTGTAAATAAAGGGATGGTAGTTCTATACATTAATCACTTCAAGAAATAATATATCAAAGGAAATAAAACCCAGTAGATGAATACTAATTATGATAATTACGATATTTATTCAGTAGAGATTTTGAGTCTAATAATTTAATTGGCTAACAAAACAAAGAGAAAACATATGATTAGCGTTTAAGAGAAGGAGAGAAATTAGATGCAATCACTAAAGATTTTTTGCACTACAAAGGTCAATTAGGAAGTCACAAGTAGAGTTGATTTCTAGGTAGAATAAGATATGCAACCATATAAAATATAGTTCATATTTAAGAAAAAACAATATTTTACAAAGGCTAATGAGTGATTGAAGAGGGAAGCATTTAAAATACCACTGGAGGTTGTGACTAGGGTAAGAATTAGCTAAGATATTTTCTTGTATAGGAAAACTATATGTTCTTTAACATGATAGATATGGAAATCTATGTGCCTATGCATTGGGGTGACTTAGGATAGGGCTAGTAAGTATAAGGGAGAGATGGCATGTTCGTAATGTGGAGGAAGCATCTATAAAGTGTGTAAAGATATCTAAAAAAAGGTGTTGATAACTTGAAATAGATTGATAGGTAATACGTAGAAGATTTGTAAAATATAGAGTGTAATAAAAGAATATATAGTGTATAAGGGGTTAAAATTTGCAACACGAAATATTGAAAATGGCACCTAGGAGACTTCTAGTTTAATTTCCCCTTAATTAAATTAGAAGTAAATTTTAATTCCACATCACATGACAACTTGTCCGAGTTAAATAACTCAAGAAGAGTTATTTAGTTGATTTAATTTGAGTTGAGATTCTAATGGGAGGAATGTAGATTGTTCTCTAACTTTTATGGGGTCCAGTTGAAGTTTATTTTGAGTTGTAAATAGCTAACTCAATTATTTGAGTTAAAATCACTTTAACTAGTTCTAACTAAGAGATGAGCTAGTGATACTTCCAGTTAATTAAATATTATTTAATTCACATGAATTGATCAATCAATTAATTGATAATTCACTATAAATAGTTGTTTCATGTCAGTTCTAAGGAAGGCCCAATTAATATTGGATTTAAAGGGAAGATAACTATGAGTTGTATAATTATAAAATTGTACAATTCATGCATGAGTTCATCATGAGAGGTTGGATGTATTGAAAAATAAATTAGTGGGATGTTCCTATCTAATATGGGCTCAATTCCGTAAGGAATGTGTAATCTAGGCTGGTAAATCAAGTGCAAGTTTTTGGTTATGTATTGGACCAAACTTGCCAGGATCACAGTGAGACAGTCAACAAAGTGCAAAGTTTTCTCAAGAAGAGAAATAAAATTGTATTGTTTCATGTTCTTGACTTTCTACAATATAAAAATAGCGGGATTTTTAGCTGATGCTTTCCCCAAACAAATATTTGTGCTATGTGATTGAAATTCTTTCGCTTACTTGTTTTTGTGATTGTGCGATCGTAATTGGTTCCCACAATTTGTAGAATTGATCTAGTATTTTGTTTGAGTATAATAAAAGATTAGTTGAATCTATTTAGATATTTATTCATGGTATCAGAGAAGGAATCACTATAGAAGAGAAGAACCAAAGTTTTATTTGAAATGTGAATTAAATTTACAGATTTATTATTCAGGACCTACAACCGAACAAGATGTCTTTCACTGACTTAAGACTCAAATATGCCCTTGAGGTAAATTTTAATTAAATAGCATTGAAGGACAAGATGGAGGCAGTGTTGGAGGAAAATGGGTTGAAGGAATTCATAAACAATGATATTCCCAAGCTCGCAAGAGAAGATGTTAATAATCTTGATGCATGGAAGAAGAATGTAGCAAAGGTGAGAAGGATTATGCTAGAATGAGTTCGAGATCATATTGTCTCGAACTGCCATGGAAAGTAAACTCGATATGTTACGTGTAAGGCTTTAAGAAATCTATTTAAGAATAACAGTGACCACACAAAGCTGGCGCTGAAGGAAAATCTTAGAAAGATCAGGATGGAGTAGGGCGAGACGATACCAAAATACTTGACGAAGTTCTCTCAATTTCCATTTGAGCATGGAAGTGTTTTTGTGATAGTAGCCCAAGATGATTTGGTTAGCCTAACACTTCTAGGCCTTCCCAAGAGTTGGCAGAGCTACTAGGATTTAGTGTGTGGGAGGGAGAAGTTACTAAAGTGGGAGTGATTGTGGTCTAACTTGGTACAGGAAGAGATAAGGAGGAGCAGCAGAGACAGGACCTCTTCGAAATACAAAGAAGAAGATTTTGAATTAGTCATAAAAGGAAATAAATCCAAGGAAAATAAGTCCAAGGGCCTAGAGGGAAAGAGAGAATTTTCAAATATCAAGAGTTTTCACTGTCACAAGTACGAGAAATATGCCACAAAATGTGTACATAAGGCAAGCAAGAAGGAGCCTGTAGTTGCAATAGCAGGTGAAGCTCTAGCTTCATAGCTCGAGCTTGATTTTACTCTCCTTGCATGCATGTCCAACACTCGAATGGGATGAATTAGGTATCTAAACAGTGGTGCCTCATTCCATATGACGGGGAACAGAGATTTCTTGAGTGAATTATAAGAGAATGACCTCCAACAAGAACATAGAGTTTGGAGATGACGGGAGGTATAACGCAATAGACTTAGGTACAATTACTTTTCATAAGGAGTCTATCTCCCATTTGAGACTGACTGATGTTTTGTTAATTCTAAAACTAAAGAAGAATCTTATTTTTGTAGCGGTATTGGAAGACCGTGGCTATGATGTGATATTTAGAAAAGGAAAGTTTTTCCTTAGATACATTGCCATGGGATAGGTGAAACAAGTCATTGTGTGAGTCAAGAACCTGTATTCTCTCAAGGTTGAAGATGCATGCTAAGATTTGAGGAGCAAAGAAAAGGTTATAGACTTTGTGGTTGAGATGGAGCATGAATTACCTCTCAAAATGCAACCTTAGAAGTAGCCACATTTGGAGAAAGAGAGAGGTGACCAAGTGGAGGCGTCCACTGAAGAAAAGGCCTCTAGTAGGGGGGAATTTCAAGCCAGGTTGGCAGAGGGAGAACATGCAACCATGTTGGGTATGTGTTATATTCTTTCCACGACTAACCACGCATGGGGGTGTAAGAGGGAGGGCGATAGCCCCCCCTTTACGCTGGGTGCAACGGGGGGGTCACTGGGAGGGCAGTAGCCCCCCCTGTCGGGGTCCGGGGCAGTGCCCCGGCGAAAATTTTTTGGTCCTTAATTTCCGGTGGGTAGTCCACGTCCATGGTTTTGTGCATGGTTTTGCACATGGTATTGGGGTATGATGGTTTTCGGCCCCTGGTATTTTTTTAGATCCGGTCAAGGGAACTACGGTTATGTTCTAATCCAGGGTTTATGGATTGGGGTTTATGTATGCTTCGGCATGTATATATATGTGTTGTAACACTAAAAGGAATATAATGAAAAATAAAGCTGGTCGTCCCGATTTGGGATCCAGGGGAAAATCTCTGTGTTTATCTATTTTATGTTTTATCCTCTTACTATTGTTTATGTTCTATTATAAGATTCGTGTGTAGATAATTTCTGTTCAAGGTTAAAACCTAAATTTGGTATCAGAGTTGTTTCAGCTTCAAGGGGATGCCTTTGCTACTGAGGTTTTTTTAGTTCAAGCCTGAGGTAGACCCTATTCAGTGTGAGATCTGCGGGATCGATTCTTGCAGTGAGAGAAGATGGCGAGCAGCGGAAAGATAGAGATCGAGAAATTTAATGGTCAGAGTTTTGAGTTGTGGAAGCTCAAGATGGAGGATCTGCTGGTGGATAAAGATCAGTGGATCGCGGTAGATCCAGGTACTACGCCAACAGGAATGCCAGATGAAGACTGGAAGAAACTGGATCGGAAGGCTAAAAGCACAATACGGATTTGTGTCTTAGATTCAGTATTGTTGAATGTATCTGGGGAAGCTACGGCGAAGACCTTGTGGGAAAAGCTAGGGAATTTGTACCAATCTAAGTCTCTGGTGAATAAGTTGTTCCTTCGGAAAAAGCTGTATAACCTGAGGATGAAGGATGGAGACTCGGTGACAGAGCATCTGAACGCCTTCAATACTGTGGTAAGGCAGCTGTCATCTGTTGATGTTAAAATCTTAGATGAAGATAAGTGCATCAGTTTGTTGTGCTCTCTACCAGACTCATGGGACAGTCTGGTTATTGTAATAGGTAGCAATACAACTACCTTGAATTTTGATGACATTGTCTCAGCCTTGCTGTCGGAGGAAATGAGACGGAGAAATATGGAGGGTCAGAATGGAGATGCCTTATCTGTACGAGGAAGGTCCCAGAACAAAAACAAGAATAAGGTTTTGAGTGGGAGATCTAAATCTAGAGGGAGATCTAAATCTCCTGGAAAGTTTGTAAAGGTGTGCTGGAAATGCGGAAAGGAAGGGCACTAAAAAAAGGAATGCAGATCTAAAGCTCCTGAGAAAGGAAAGGGATCTGATGAAGGTCCTTCTGCAGAGGCAAAAACCACCTCGGATGAAGGTGGGGATGTGCATTTGGCTTCTTCTTCAAATACACATGTAGATCATGAGTCATGGTTGATTGACTCAGGTGCATCCTTTCACTTCACTCCCCATAGGGAGTGGTTCTGCGAGTATGAGAAATATGATGGTGGTGATGTCTTCCTAGGGGATGATAGGAAGGCCAGAATCGTCGGACGTGGAAAAGTCAAGCTGAAGTTGCAAGGTGGAAGGATTAGAACACTTCCTGGTGTTCTGCATATTCCTACATTGGCCAGAAATCTGATTTCTGTAAGCAAGATGGATGATGCAGGTGTAAAAACAGTGTTCGAGAAAGATGCATGCAAGATGGTTCGGGGAGCACTGGTATTAATGTGGGGAGTTCGGACTGGAACTCTGTACAAGCTACAAGGTAGCACAGTTATTGATGGGTGTAACAGTTCTGTGGTTCCTGAAAGTGGGACGGAAAGCCTAGCTGTGTCTGGAGAAAAGACCATGCTATGGCATCAAAGGCTTGGACATATTAGAGAGAAGGGCCTTCAGATACTGCATAGAAATGGTATGGTAGAAGGTATGTCTAATTTCTCTCTGGATTTCGATTTCTGTGAACATTGTGTATATGGGAAGCAGAATCGGGTGAGCTTTCCTTCTGGTGCTAAGAGGGCGAACAAGATATTAGAACTTGTGCACAGAGATGTGTTTGGACCTGTGTCAGTTCCATCACTGGGAAAATCTGTGTACTATGTTTCATTCATAGATGACTTCTCAAGGAATACATGGATATATTTCTTGAGGAAAAAATCTGAAGTCTTTGACAAATTTAAAGAATTTAAGGCTCTGGTGGAAAACCAGACAGAGAAGAAGATAAAGGCGCTGAGGACAGATAATGGTGGGGAGTTATGCAAGAATGAATTTGAAGAGTTCTGTAAGAAGTGTGGTATAGCACGACAGAAGACTACTCCATACACACCTCAGCAAAATGGAGTTGCAGAAAGAATGAACAGAACACTGATGGAAAAGGCAAGAAGCATGCTTAGTGGTATCGGGTTAGGACAAGAATTCTGGGCAGAGGCAGTGGAGACTGCATGTTACTTAGTTAACAGATCACCTTCATCAGCGTTGGAGGATAAGACCCCACATGAGGTATGGACTGGTAAGAAACCCTCTCTTTCACATCTAAAGGTATTTGGATGTGATGCATATGTACATGTTCCAAAGGAGAAAAGGACCAAGTTGGATAATAAATCTGAAAGGTGCATCTTTATTGGGTATAAGGATGGTTTAAAGGGTTACAAGCTTTGGAACCCAAAAACAAGGAAGGTAGTGTACAGCCGAGTTGTGGTGTTTAGAGAAGTGAAAGATATTGCTAAACAAGAAGTCCTACCAAAGAAACCTGACAAGATAGAGTTTGAGCTAAAGGAGGATGAATTAGACTCTACAATAGAAGAAGACTCAGAAGATGAAGAGCCACAAACTCCAGCTTTGAGAAGATCAGTTCGGGAAAGAAGGCAACCAGAAAGGTATAGTCCATCTGCTTTCTGTTCAGGTTTTGCCTTAACTATAACTGATGAGGAACCCAGAACTGTTAGGGAGGCAGTAGATTCAGAGGATGGAAAACTATGGAAGGAGGCCATGGTTGATGAAATGGCATCCTTGCACAAAAATGATGCATGGGATTTGGTGGAGTTTCCAGCTGGAAGGAAGCCCATTGGGAGAAAATGGGTGTTTAAGAAGAAGATGAATGTAGAAGGCAAGGTGGAGAAATACAAAGTTCGGTTGGTAGCGAAAGGTTATTCCCAGGTGCCGGGAATTGATTTTGGTGATATTGTTTCTCCTGTTGCCAAGGTTACTTCTATTAGATTAATTTTATCTATTGCTGCTGCATTTGATTTTGAGATAGAACAGATGGATGTGAAGACAAATTTTCTTCACGGGGATCTAGAAGAGGAGATCTACATGAAGCAACCTGAAGGCTTTATGGTGAAGGGTAAGAAAGAACTAGTATGCAGGTTGAAGAAGTCTCTGTATGGGTTAAAACAATCACTAAGGATGTGGTATCAGAAATTTGATACCTATATACGGGGACTTGGCTTCACCAGAAGCAAGGAGGATCACTGTGTTTATTTTAAATTAATTTGTGATCGTGTTATTTATTTGGTCTTGTATGTGGATGATATGTTGTTGATTGGAAATGACAAAGAAATTATCCAAGATTTGAAGACCCAACTGTTCTCCAAATTCGACATGAAGGATCTTGGTGCCGCAAACTATATTTTGGGCATGGAAATTAAGAGAGATCGGGCAAAGAGGAAGCTCTGGTTAAACCAGAGGAAGTATGTCGAGACTATATTGCAGAGGTTCAATATGAAGGATAGTAAAGCGGTGAATGTTCCTATTCCTATAGGTGTAAAGCTATCTGCTGAACAATGTCCCAATACACAAGAAGAAGAGGAGTATATGTACCGTGTTCCATATGCAAGTGGAGTGGGTAGCCTGATGTATGCAATGGTCTATACCAGACCAGACATTGCACATGCAGTGGGAGTATTGAGAAGGCTTATGTCAAACCCAGGGAAGGAGCATTGGATAGTAGTGAAGCGGGTTTTTAGATATTTACGTGGCACTAGTGATTATGGCTTGTGCTACCAGGGAAGACCAGGATTCGAAAGAATGTTGGACATTCGTGGTTTTGTTGATGCAGACTAGGCTGGAGATCTGGACCAAAGAAGATCTACAAGTGGGTATGTGTTTAGCCTATTTGGAGGCGCAGTCAGTTGGATGAGTAAAAGACAATTTGTAGTGGCTCTTTCAACTACAGAAGAAGAATACATAGCAGCCACTGATGCAAGCAAGGAAGAAATTTGGTTGCAGAGATTGTGTTCAAGTATGGGGTTGGTACAGAAAGCTATAAGGATAGACTGTGATAGCCAAAGTGCAATTTTCTTGGCTAAGAACCCTACTTACCATTCAAAGACAAAGCACATTGATGTTCAATATCACTTTTTTAGAGATATGGTTGAGGCTAAAAGGGTGTTGCTGGTAAAGGTGGACACTTTGAAGAATGTTGCAGATGCATTAACAAAGTCTGTGAGCACTTAGAAGTTCTCTTGGTGTAGACAAACAATGGGTGTTGAAGAATTGGGCCAATGACTAAGCTCTCTTGTGACCCCCTGTCCAAAGAAAACAACAAGTGGGAGAATGTTGGGTATGTGTTATATTCTTTCCACAACTAAGCACGCGCGAGGGGGTAAGAGGGGGGGCGATAGCCCCCCCTGTCAGGGTCCGGGGCAGCGCCCCGGCGAAAATTTTTTGGTCCTTAATTTCCAGTGGGTTGTCCGCGTCCATGGTTTTGTGCATGGTTTTGCACATGGTTTTGGGGTACGATGGTTTTCGGCCCCTAGTATTTTTGTAGATTCGGTCAAGGGAACTACGGTTATGTTCTAATCCAGGGTTTATGGATTGGGGTTTATGTATGCTTCAGCATGTATATATATGTGTTGTAACACTAAAAGGAATATAATGAAAAATCAAGCTGGTCGTCCCGATTTGGGATCTAGGGGAAAATCTCTATGTTTATCTGTTTTATGTTTTATGCACTCGCTATTGTTTATTTTCTGTTTTAAGATTCGTGTGTAGATAATTTCTGTTCAGGGTTAAAACCTACAAAACATACCTCCAGGTGAGAGGTCAAGTGCTATGAATTCATAATTCCTAGAGAAGAAAAATGGGTAGGGTCCATTGAGATGTGTTGTCTCATGGATCATTAACTTGGTACGAGGGGACCACAGTACACAATAGCAGTATGGATCAATGGCGATTGATGTAGTTAGATGTCAAAGTGCCAATATCAGATAATGGAGCATAGATCAGAGTTGGAAGCAGTGTAGATGGCACAAATATAGAGTCGGAAACAATAGAGAGTTTTGAGTAGACAGTGCAGTAGCTAGAAACAGTCATATATTCTGGAAACATATGTATCATATTGATTCAGTTTTGATGCTTTTTCTGTTTCAGAAGTTACAGTAGCGAAAAACACTACAAAAGTTTTGCATACAGAACATTCCAAACATACAAGATTTGGATAGAGTTTAATTCCTTTCTTGTTGAGAGCGAATGTGGAAATTGACAACAAGAAATATTGAAAATGGCACCTAGGAGGCTTCCAGCTTAATTTTCCATTAATTAAATTAGAAGTAAATTCTAATTCCACATCACATAACAAACTTGTACAAGTTAAGTAAGTCAAAATTACTTAGTTATTTTAGTTAATTAGAGTTGAGAGTATAATGGGAGGCATGCAGAGTGTTCTATAAGTTTTAGGGGGTCCAATTGCAGTTTATTTCGAGTTGTAATTAGTGAACTCAATTATTTGAGTTAAAATCACATTAACTAGTTCTAGCTAAGAGATGAGTTAGTGATAGGTCTAGTTAATTAAATCTGATTTAATTCATATGAAGTGATGAATAAACTAAATTATAATTCACTATAAATATTTGATTCATGTTAGTTCTAAGGAAGGCCTAGTTGAGATTGGAGTTAAAGGGAAGAGAACGATTAGTTGTATAATTAGAAAATTGTGCAGGTCATGCATGAGGTCATCAGGATGCCTTGGATGTATTACGTAATCAATTAGTGGGAATTTCCTAGTTAATAGGGGCTCAATTCCCTCATGAATGTGTAAGCCAGGCTGGTCAGTCAGGTGCAAGTTTTTGGTTAAGTATTGGACCAATCTTTCCAGGATTAGAGTGACACAATCAATACAGTTCAAAGGTTTCTCACGAAGAGAAATAACATTGTATTGTTTCATGTTATTGACTTTATGAAATATATATATATTGGGGTTTTTAATTGAGGATTTCCACAAATACACATTTTCCTTGTGCAGTTGAAATTATTTCTCTTACTTGTTTATGTGATTGTACAAGCGTAATTGGTTCCCGCAATTTGTTGTGTTGATACACTATTTTGTTTTAGTACAATACAATATCATTTGAATACATTTATATATTTATACATGGTATCGGAGAAGGAATCACTCTAGAAGAGAAGAACCAAATTTTTTTTTGAAACTTGGATTAAATTTAGATTTATTCTTCAGGACCTGCAACCGATGAAGATGTCTTTCACTGGCTTAAGACTCGAATATGCCCTTGAGGGAAATTTGAATTACATAGCATTGAAGGGAAAGATGGATGTAGTTTTGGAAGACAACGAGTTGAAGGAATTCATAAACAATGATATTCCGAAGCCTGCAGTAGAAGATGCTCAAAATATTGACGCATGGAAGAAGAATGTACCAAAGGTGAGAATGATTATGATAGACTAAGTTTCAGGTCATATTGTCTCAAACCACCATGGAAAGGAAAATCGATATGTTATGTGGAATGCTTTAACAAATCTATTTCAAAATAGCAATGAACAAAAGAAATTGGTGCTGAAGGAAAATCTTAAAAGTATCAGGATGGAGTAGGGTGAGACAATACCAAAATACTTGTTGAAGTTCTCCCAAAGTCCATATGAGCATGGAAGTTTTTGTGTGATAGTATACCATGATGATTTTGTGAGCCTATCATTTCTAGGCCTTCCCAAGAGTTCGCATAACTACCAGGATTCAATGAATGGGAGGGAGAAGTTACTAAAGTGGGAGTGATTATGGTCTGACTTGGTACAACAAGAGATAATGTGGAGCACCAGAGATAGGACCTCTTCCAAAGACAAAGAAGAAGATTTTGCATTAGCCAGAAGAGGTAAGAAAGCCAAGGCAAAGAAGTCCAAGGGCATAGAGGGAAAGAGAGACTTGTTGAAGATCAAGTGTTTTCACTGTCACAAGTACGAGAAATATTCCACGAAACGTCCAAAGAAGGCAATAAATAAGGAGCATGCAGTTGCAACAGCAGGTGAAGCTCTAGATTCACAATTCAAGCTTGATTTTACTCTCATTGCATGCATGTTCAACACTCAGATGGGATGCATGTCGTATCTGCAAAGAGGTGCCTCGTTTCATATGACAGGGAATAGAGATCTCTCGAGTGACTTAGAGGAGAAGGAGCTACAATAGAAAATAGAGTTTAGAAATGACAAGAGGTATACCGCGATAGACATAGGTACAATTACCTTTCAAAAGGAGTATTTCTCCCCTCTGAGACTGACTGATATTTTGTTTGTCCCATAAATAAGGAAGAATCTTATATCCGTAGTGGTATTGGAAGATCGTGGGTATGATGTGATATTTAGAAAAGGAAATTTTTTCCTTAGATCCATTGCCACGGGACAGGTGAAACAAATAGATGTGCGAGTCAAGAACCTGTATGATGTTAAGGTAGAAGATGCATACTAAGGTTTGAGGAGAAAAGCAAAGGATATATGCTTAGTAGTTGAGATGGAGTATGAATTACCTCTTGACATGCAACCTTAGAAGCAGTATTAGAAAATTTTGAGGTAGCCATAATTGGAGAAGGAGAGAGGAGACCAATTGGAGGAATCCACTCAAGCAAAGGTCTCTAGTAGGGGGAAATTTTGAGCCACCTGGGTAGAGGGAGCACATGCAACTATACCTCCAAGTGAGAGGTGGGGCGTTGTGAATTCATAATCCCTAGAGAAGAAAAATGGGTAGGATCCATTGAGATGTCTTATCTCATGGACAATTATCTTGCTACGGGGGGACCACAGTAAACAGTAGTAGTATGGATCAATGGCGATTGATATATTCATATCTTAAAGTGACAAATTTCAGATGTTGGAGTGTATATCAAAGTTGGAAGCCGTTTATATGGCACGTACACAGAGTTGGCAACAACAAAGAGTTTTTAGTAGACAAAGAAGTAGCTAACAACAATCAGAGACTCTGGAGACAGATGCATCATACTGTTAGTGAGATAAATCCCCTCTGTGGACAGAGACGATCCCACTAGCCCTAGAGTGGGTCTAGCCACAAACAAGACATGCTATGACATTAATTCCTAGTTAACAGATGAACGAAGATTAGATAAATAACTTACTGTATATCCTGCGTTGTTTTTGTCATCGGAAGAGTGGCTACCTCTCACTCCTAGTTTGGCAGATCATGATCCGCTTGTTCTCATGCTCTAATACCTGCACATACACAATAAACAAAGATGATATACAACATATTATTTTACATCTGTAGCTATCAGTTAGTTAAAGAAGACTAAACCAATGCATTAATAAACACAACACAAAGATGGAACCAATACCATAGTCGAGTATATTATTGAAAAGAAGGAACAGTACAATGAAGCCTCAACATTGCGGTCTCCTCCAACAAGGTTCCAGTGGAGCGCGTCTCAAAAATCTCATCGGGAATTCAGACGGGGCTCTCTCTATGGAATTCTCTATGGTTCTACCTTCTCGATAGCGATTACTAAGCTAAAGTATCTCTTCTCCAAGTTCAGCTTCTTGTCTATCTATTCAGCTAGCTTTTCTAAAGGGAGGAGGAGAGGTTAGGATCCTTATAATCATGGAGGGGAGTCCTATCTTCAAGAATGTTCTAAAACCACTACCTAAAGGAAGAGATCCATGGCTTATCAAGTTTAACCACTTGCTGTGACTCATCCCTGAGGTGGCTAAAGGAAAATTCTGCCTCTAATTTGTTAAAAAACATTCCCAAAAAGGCTGGCGTGGGCACAACAAAGAGATAGAGTGCCAGCTAGCATGACCTCTAGCGTACATCCTCCACACTGGCGTGAGTAGTGAACTGGCTACCCGCGCCAATGCCAAAACATAGGTTTTTATGGGATTTCTGAGGAAATGTTCAATAGGAGAAATGATGTCCTTATCTAGAAGGATGCAAAGAAAGTGTTTGCAGAGTATGACACTACTCACAGGTCATGGAAAGGACCCTACAATATGCGGGGTGAGGGATTGCAGGGACGGTGACAAAATCTTGTGTAAAATATGCCCCCTAAAGCATGAGGTCTGAGAGAGAGGGAGGGGTGAAATGCTTTATGAGAACGCGTTTGACCGAAACACTACTGTCGGAAAACCTGCAAGTACAAGTACAACTGATACATCTAATATGTGACACGTGGCATGGGCGCAACCATCCATAATGGAGTACATAAATAATGAGATTCGAGGTATGGACACAACCATCCGGTAGTAGGGATCAATAAATAGACTCAGGTATGGTCGCAGCCATCCAATCAGAAGAGTCACATAATAAGTCATAGTAATCCACAAAGAAACCGTGGCCTAGATTTCATCAGACAAAACCCAGGGTCTTGCGCTCCATCTCGATCCGAACAAAGTACAAATTCAAGCACGAGAATATGTGAGCTGAAGTCGAACATGCAAGAAAATCGTCGGATTACCATCCAATGATGAAACATGTTAACAGACGCAAGAGAAACCACCAATAATGACAATGGCTCTCAAGGTACAAAAGGTGTAATCCACAGAATGTGAACAGTGATCTGACGTAGAATACTTGCATAGTCAATCAATCGAAGGCCAATCATGTGGACCTTACGTCAAATGCGAAGAACCTGCCATTGAGACATGTAGGCTACAAGGTACCTTAAGGGAGTCTCTAGATCAACTTCCTGGAATATGAACTGGAGTTGACAGGAAGGGACCTTGATCGAAGGTGGGCCATAATATTTCCCACATCATCGACACGAGATAGAGGAATGCAATGTTTGTGAATCAAGACAGATAGAGAATCAGAGGGAGGTTGACAAATGTGAAACAAAACTTCTCGTGAACATATTGGCGGCACGACACTTGATTTGGCAGTGTTTGACATGAAGGGATCTGAGGTCATGGTGACATGGAAAATAGCAGATGAGCAATCAAAATGGATTACCTAAACCCATGGAGGCAAACAAATAACGAGATGAGATGTCCCTAACCCAAGACAAGTGCCATGTTCAAGAGCGACATACTACCAACACGACTATAATGTGGTTCGATTTTCCCCCACCATTTGTGGTGAATACCCTAACTATTTTTGAAAAAAAGCTTGAAGGGGATAGCATATGCTTGTGATGTAAGTTTGTCCTTCAGACAAATCCAACCTAGTACATTTTATGATCCCTAGGAAGGAGGAACAGGAGTAACGTCATGACGACAGAGTCAGATGTCATCAAGTTTTAATGAGTCTGACAAAGGGAGAACTCGACATCTTTTCATATTTAGAGAGTTTGAAAAGAAGGTGGAAAAGGAAACTCCAATGGTCCCTTTTCGTAATAGTCTCTTAGATCCGAAATGGTAGAAAATAATATCTGAAAGAACCTCTTAGTCGTGATCGACTAAGGTACTCCTTTTTCGTAAATAATCTATCCCAGCCTGAAAAAGGGGTAAATGTATACTGGGAAGATATTGTTTCGCAGCCAATTTAACAAGTTCAAAACGACAAGCGACTTAGCAACCTTTTCAATTTTAGAGATTTAGAAAAGAGCTGAAAGGTGACTCCAGTAGTGACTTTTTCATGTTTCTACCAAGTCCGAAAAAGTATAAAATACAACTCATTTCTTTGTCATAACCCTGTGAAAACCTGTCATTGCACAAAAAGACACGTATAAAACGTATTTCTCGAAAATAATATGAATATATAGCGACAAATATGTTTTAAAACCTATTTTAATATTTTTAAAATTTATAAATGACCATAAGTGGTAAATAATATTTACTTTTCACTTTTACCTCTTTTCAGAGTAAGAGTGACCCATTTTCATTGTGATCTTCTGGCGACGATTGCGAAGAATCCAGTGAACCAATCCCGATTCCGTCACTTTTAGGTAATATTCGACACCATTTTCTATCTTTTGAGATAAATTTTATTACATTTAATTTTAATTTTGTGTTCCTTAGGGGGTGATTTGTAAAAACTAGGGCATCGCACTTGACATCGGTTTCGAGCATGAACCTGCACCAATTGACCCATTTTTACATAGGGGTCACTCCAGGTGGCACGACTATTAGCAAGACAGTTGTGCCAACTGTGCAACCCAAAATCCGCCTTAATTTCAAGAAAATGCAACCACTTAGTTGCAAATATTAATGCCCAATGGGACTTACAATGCCCATATGGACAATGCATGTAGGTACCAAGTAGAAAAGATGGTAATTGAGTGGAAAGAGAGAGAACATAGTGAGGAGGATGAACAGGCCATGGAAAATGAACAATGCATGAACTCCCTCAGAAATTGTGGGCTGAAAAATTTCTTCCTGACACCATGTCTCTGGGCTCAGCCCGAATTGCTTCAATATTTGATAAGCATTTGGGATGAAGATCAGAAAAATTTTGTGCTTCAGGATCAAGAGCTTGAACTTGAAGTCTCAGATGTGTATTTCATCATTGGATTGTCACGTAGAGGTGCAGTCCCTATCTTGACCGCTACCCATCCTATCCAGGGAAACCATGGGAATGGTAATTGACAGGGTGTGCCGAGGGGCACGAAAAGGAATAGGGAGTGGCAAAGTGGACATCCAAACAATCCCTGATCTTTCACTAAGAGTAGTGTTGCACACAATCACATAGGTTGCAGGATCGCAGGCACCATATGACGCCACGAAGACACAACTACTTCTTGCCTCAAAGTGCATGAACCCGACTATCATCAACTAGGCCGAGGCCATGACTGTCAACATCAAACGAAAACTCAGTAAGTGGAAGAAGACCAAACTAAAGCAGTTTGGGTATGGATCGATTCTGGTATCATTCTTCTTAGAATGATTACCCATATTCCAGTGTCAGGAGATTATTGTCCCAATGTTGCCACCCACAGAACCACGGATGGCCCGATGGGCCACACTGATGCATAGAGCAGGGGGTGGCCAACAGATGTCATAGAGGCTAAATTTTTTTGATTGGTTCCGATGAAAACTAATTGTCGTGGAGGACTAGCCCTACGCCGGCACAGATTTCACCGTAGACCCAGACCTCCCGCTCCCAAAGGGAGAGGATTGGGACGAAGAGCTAGGTGAGACTCTTTTTTTTATTTTCATGAGTTTATAATTTTTTGGGTATATATGCATGCTCTGACAGTTACTTTATATGTATGCAGATGTTGGCCCTGAACGTCCTACAGGTATGTTGCCGATAGCGAGGCGAACTCATGATTTTGATCTTAAGGGTGAGGGGATTGACGAGGAGATAGTATAGAACCTGGAGGGCATCACCCGTGGGATTCCAGACTATGCTCGCTTTGATGATGTTCCTCAGGCCTATCAGAGGCACACTGTAGGGATTCCAAGTCATATCCACTGCTTGCTGAGGTGGTTGGTACAAGCGGTAACGTGCTACCATGAGCACCACGCCGATTAGGCACTTAGGCTTTATTTCCGCACATTTTGAGAGACATGTTGTCTCACGATGTAACTGAAACAAACATATATATTTTTTGGGTTTTATATGATGCACACATTGCAAACAGACGATATATATATATATACACACACATCTATTTTCTATGTGGGTCTATTTACATATGATGATGTTTTATAAATTGCGCAAATGCCTATCTAGCACAATGCTAGCTATTGCATCTCTTAATGTATTCATTCATCTTGGTATATGTTGATATGTAATGAAATCAATATTTCTTTCAATTAAATGAATACGCAAATACAATCTCAAAATGCATGGGTTTCGAACCAAATAATGACTGTTAAGTTGAAGAACAACAAGCTGAAGTATAAATTCACAAGCAATGCGCGTATTCCGAGGTTAAATGCCTTAGTTAATAGTTCCAAAATAACACTATATTCATTGACATTGTTTGTAGCTGGTCCTAGACAAAATACCTTGTAAGTTGGTCAACTCACCAACAGGATCATAAATTACCCAGGTTGTCGAAGACAAGTTCCTGGTACTGCGGGAAGCACCACCTGTGAAACTGACATAAGGAGAAATAGACATGTACATAGCAAACAAGACCCAATAAGTAGAAAAAATCTCACAAAGCACATAAAAAAAAGCATGCACAAAAATGGAAAAATCACCTATGTACACATATCATGCATGAATGACTCAAGCATAATATTTTTTGAGGTACAACCCTTTCCTGGGTTGTCCTAAGGGGTAACCTTCATAATCAATAAGCTCATAAGCCCCATTCTGGAACACATGTTTGACAATGTAGGGCCATTGCCACATGGGTTGGGATTTTCCTGCCCTCGGCTTGTCATGAGTTTCGTCGTACAGGAGAACGAGATCACCTTCAATAAAAGAATGAGGGGAAACTATTTGGTCAAAATGATCTATGACTCACTTCTTCTATGCTTCGATGACCAAGGCAGCTAAGTGACAAGTTTTTTCCAATCTCTCTAAGTAGAGGAGACATTCCTCCTCAAGGAAAGTATTAGGCAGTAATTCCACAGCTAGTTTGAGTCAAGGGATTTCACATTCAATCGGAAGAGTGGCTTCCAAACCGTATACCAATTGGAATGGGGTAAATCTGGTTGCATTCTTAATCGACGTTCAGTAAGCCCAAAGAGACGAAAACATCATGATATTCCAGTTTGATTTATGGATCCCAATTGTTCGTTGAAGCATTGTAACAAGGACTTTGTTTACGGCTTCAACTTGGCCATTAGCTTGTGGATAATAAGGTGTTGAGATTTCGTGATGCAGACCCAACTTAAACGTCAGCTCCGCCATCATATAATCCTAAAAATGAGAACCGTGATCGGTAACGATGGCTTGAGGGACACCAAACCAAGCAATAATGCGATTGAATATGAATTGTGTCGTTTTCTTACCGTCCGTAGCCAGTGTAGGCATTGCTTCGGCCCATTTCAAAAAATAATCGATGGCGACGATAATATACACATGCCCCCTGGCCGAATGAGGGTTACACGTCATAAAATAGATGCCCCATTTGAAAAAAAGACCAATGGTAATGATAGGGTGTAAAGGAACAGGTGGTGCGCACATCTTCCATTGATATATTTGGTACGCATGGAATTTGCGTACTGTGACAATGCAGTCATTAAAAATGGACAGCCAGAAATAGCCAGCACAAAGGATCTTCTGTACTATGTCATAACCAGACATGTGACCACCACAGGCACAACTGTGGCAGTCATTTAAAACTTTCTCAGCTTCCTCGAGGGTTAGGCATTGGCGGAGTACAAAATCGACTCCTACATGATAAAGGCTATCTCCAATAATATGATAAGGTTGTGACTGATGCCGAATGCGGCATCAGGAATCCTTCGTTAACTTTGACCTAAAAGTAGACATTTGTAGATACACAATTATATCACCTTACCACGGATCGAGGGTGCTAATCAAGAAAATATTTTCGTCCAGAATATGATCCTTGGAATGAGAGGGAGAAGAGCCGGCAGGGAGAGAACAAATAAAATCAACGAAAAAAAGTGATTTCTTCGATTTGGTGGTAGTAAAATCCAAATAAAAATCTTGGAGGATAACGATCCACTTCGAGTATTTTCCCCCCAGCAATTGCCAAGCCAAAATACAGGTCATGGGATTACAATCAGAAATCATGGTCACTGTGCGTAAAAGGATATAATGAAGAAAACGTTGGACGGCTTGGACAGCAGCCAATGTTAACTTCTCGATATGTGCATAATGTGTTTCACAGTTGAGAAGGTTCCAAGACAAGTAGTAAATGACATGCTCGGTATCGTCATCATCATCTTGAACCAAAACCATGGCAATCGTACTGAAGGCGGTAGCTAGATAGAGGGAGAAATCATGATGGTAATTAGGAGGATATAATAGGGGAGTGTTGACAAGAAACGTTTTAAGCCTATCAAGAGACTGTTGAGCAATCTCATCCCAACAGAAAGGGACATCTTGCTTTAAAATTTGTGTGAATCCTTGAGCTACTTCAACGTAGTTCGGGATAAAAAAAAATCAGAAATTCACTTTCCCTTGGAGACTCTGGAGCTGGTGTAACCAGGATTGGAAAGGGGAGATTAAAAATGGCCTCAACCTTAAGTGGGTCAAGGTGAATTTCATCTTTAGATACCATAAAACCTAAAAGTCTACCAGAGTCGGTGCAGAAGATGCATTTATGCGGATTCAGCTAGATGTTGTAGCATCTACAATGAAGAAATATCTGGTGGGGATGGTCTGGGTGGTCTTTTTGCACAGCTGAATGAGCCGGAAGGTCACCCAGGTATGGTTGAACAATATGACGAATATCGTGAAAGGCATAATACATCGCATGCTGGAACGTAGCCCTAGCATTCTTTAAGCTGAAAGGGAGTTTATTATATGCGAACGCTCCCCAAGGATAGATAAAATAGGTCTTTTGTTGATCGGATGGGAGAATGTTGATCTGATTATAGCCAGAAAAACTATCCATAAGGGAAAAAATCTCACTCCCCACACAATTGTCAATGATCTGATCAATGAAAGGGGTGGGATAGTTATCCTAAGGACAAGCCTGATTGATATCGTGATAATCAACACAAACATGAATTTTTCCTTACTTCTCAACCATAGGGACAATTTTAGAAACCCACTCTGTCAGAGGAATCAGATAAATGAAACTGGCTTTGATAATTTTTTCAACTTCAGCTTTTATAGCGGCATTTTGCCGAAGATGCACTCGACGAAGATGATGACGAACGGGCTTCGCACCTGGATAGGTAGGAATCTTGTGCAACACAATACTGGGGTCAATTCCAGGCATCTCTTCGTAAGACCAGGAGAAAACATCACGAAAGTCACGAAAGAGGCTGGTATACACTTGGAATTCCTCAGAAGAGCAAGTGACTCCCACATGGATGTTCTCAACAATTCCTGGTTTCACAAAAATGTCGATAGACATCATTTGAGTAATGTTACCCAAGTTACCTTCAACGAAGACTTCATGAGTAAAAATTGGCGTTTGAAGTGGAAGAGAAGGAACTTGAGAGACAAAACACTCAAGACAGTTATACATTGTCCCAAGGCCAGACATAAATGAGGAACGATGATGCCCATCGCTCCATGGTAGATCTTCGAGAGACATGGTTTCCATGATAGCCTCGTCAGATGGAAACACTTCTTTCAAAGGATCAGGTGAATCTACATCGTCGAGCCAATGGGATTGAGAATAAGCATCAAGATACATGCTCAAAGGAGTAGCTTTAAGAGGGGGGGAATCAAATGCAATAGTAAGCTCACAATAATTGATTTCAATTGGACTAAGCAACATTGAATCTCCAAATGAATCAACATGTTCAGGTAAAGGGACGATCCACGGGTCATCTAACTGAGAGACCATATCAACTTGAAGGGTATTTGGTGGCGAAAAGGGAAAGATACCCATGAGAGTGGGATCCTTGAAAAGACCCGGTCGTACAATGTCGGGGGGAGAAGTAATTTGATCCATGTATGGCACATTGTTCTCGGAAGATGAGGTAAAGAATGACAACTGATCGAAAGTAATGATTTTTACCTCGTGTGGAAACTTTAGAAGTCGGAAGAGGGTAGAAGAAACGAACAGCATAGCATGAGTCCAACTGCACCCGAGTAGAAGATTATAATTGAGTTTGGAATCAATGACTTCTACTTCAACGTTGACCATCTTTCCTTGCAACGTGATCAACAAGCTAACGAGAACACCCAAGGGTTTCGATTCCCTTCCATCAATTTCCTGAAGGGCATTGGGTGACAAAGTCAGGGCTGGAGAGCCAATAGCCTTCTAGCAAGCAGATGACATGACACAGGTAGATGCACCTTCATCCACTACGGCTCTATGGATTTTGAGACCATTAATGTTGACTTGTATAACAAGCACAATCTGGTGCGGAAGTCGAGGGATGAAATTCTCTAAGTCGAAAGAGAGAAGGCTAGAATCATCAGGATCAATCCCCCGATTGCATATAGTAACACTTTCCGTTGAGATGGAAAACTCTGAATCGCTTCTAATGCGGACATTGGGGAAGGTGCCTGTGCTAAGTCCTCAACAATATTGTAATGCTGCGAAGCATAGGTGTTAGGATTATAAGAAGATTTATGGAAAACACCTTTAGAAGGTGGTCATACAATGGGTTCAGCACTGGGCCTTTCAATTTGAAGAGAACCAGAGGTAGGTGGGGGAGGAGGACTGTCAACGACCTATTTCCCGGATGCCTGGCATGATCTGGCATAATCCTTTGACTGAGTAGCGATGGAAATGGGTGCAGAACCATTCATCATGAATACTTGAGAGCCAAACGACACAGATGGTGGAGGTTTCTCTACCATCTAGGTCTGTTGAGATGGGAAAGGTTCCTTAAGGACCACCAAAGTTCCCTTAGCGCCTTTGAGCAGTTGACTAACCTCGGATCGTCTAGGACAATATTTAGTGTAGTGTTCCTCATCACAAATTAGACAGGGATACTTCAGCTTTCCCTATGAACCATCATCAGCATGAGGTTTAGATGATTCTGGTTTTGGGGCATCGGCTTTGGCCTTGCCTTTGCCCTTATTTTTCCCCTTGGGAGTCGTGTTTGCAGGACTGGCCTAGATGGCGTTGACCTCTGAGGTTTTACCAGAATATGGGGTAGCTTGAGGAAACGAATTATTGGAAGAATTTGATTTCTGATTCCCATTACAAGACTTGCCTAAAGTCTGAGATACAGAACCAATAACACCGTTGCTTGATGGGGTAGCCGATGCTTTAGAGGTCCCAAGTCGTTGAGCCTCAGTCAATATGTCATAAAAAATGCCCAATTAAGAGTACACTAAATCAAGGTACTGGGCACGAGCAATGGCTTTTTCTTCGGTTACACATGCCCCCATGGTGATGTTTTTCAAAATGCGATTGACAAAAGAGGTAGTGAATCAATGAGTAAGAAGCTGATCAGGAATTTAGAACTTGATCAGGCGACGACATCGTCTCCATTCGTGAATGTGGTCCGAGATATGGGTGGCCCAGTCGTGTTTCAAGGATGTTAGGAGATGCATCCTGGCTTCATAACGAATTGAAAAATGGAAATGGGTAAGGAATGCCATAGAGAGAGTGTCAAAATCTTGAAAGATGCCACGAGGCAGTTCAATATACCAGTTAGCAGCAGCTCCGGTAAGAGTGCGCTGGAAAAGATGGAGTCGGACAGAGTCATCCACCCAAGAATTGGAAGAACACCATAAACAGTATGTCATGATATGTTCTTGGGGGTCTTCTCCAGAATTTCCCTCGAACTTGGTACAATCACCTGGAACCTTCGTTGGAATCGAGGGCCAAAAAGGATTATGAAGAATGGGATCATTTGTTAATTTGGACACATCCGGTAACTCCAACATTGCAAGAAAAGGTAATTGAGGGTTAAAAGGCATAACAGGTCCCTGATAAGGACTCGTACTCATACTCCATCCTGGTTGACTATAACTTTTCCCCCATTGGTTCTATCCCAGAGGATTAAGACCATAAGGGGTATAAGCCAAATAATTTGGTTGATATGGTGGCTGAGGACTAGGATATGGGGGTTGAAACCAGGATACTGATTCTGAGTATACGAGGGTCTCGATTGAGCAGCATAAGGATTTTTCTGTGGATTATAAGTATAGCTTGGAAGTTAAGGGTAGTAAGCAGAACCTTGAGGCGGGTTGTAAACCAGTCGATATTTTCCTTGAGAAAAATAACCGGCTTGGGGTCGAATGGGTTGTTGATAAGGAGAGCCCTGATTAATAGGCTCTGTAGGCTGTCCTGGTTGAATAGGTTGACATGACTCATGAGGGCCACCGGGTTGTCCCTGATGAGCACGTTAGCTTGATGGTTTGGGTGGGCTAGGTTGTGCCTGATAACTAGGTTGGCCTGGAGCAGGACCATAATATGGCCCTAGCTATGCAACATTTGGACCAAATGGAAAATATGGCTGTTGACGTTGCACCAAAGGTTGATATGGATGGATTTTCCCTCGAGAACCATATGAAGGTTCGAGCTGAAATATTGTTTGCCCGACTGGTCCTTGAGGTTGCCCTGGTTGGACCACATAATGAGCTTGTAAAGCTTGACCTTGAGGATTGTAAGGCTACCCTTGCGGGCCATACAAAAATCCCTACTAGACCGAAGGTTATCCCTGTAAGGGTTTCCCTTGTGGGCCGTACGAAGACCCTTGCTGGGCTGAAGGTTGTCCCTGAAAGGGTTGTCCTTGTGGGCTGAACGCATATCCTCACTGAACCGAAGGTTGTCCCTGTAAGGGTTGTCCTTGTTGGTTAGAAGGTTGCACAGGCAAGGTAGGTATAAAACTGTTAATGAACTGATAAGCCTCAGGAGCAAGAAAATAGATGGGGTTTCCTTGCTCATCATATTGAAACAAAAGTGAATAAATCGGGGTACCGTTCGCTCCATAATGAGATAGATAAGACCGGTAAGGATCCTGATGGGATTGATAAGTCTGGGAGTTCTACTGCTGAAAACCCAACCGATACTCCTCAAAAGAAATGCCTTCAGGGATAGCCATGGAAATCGAAGTCTCTACCAAAGTAGAAACTCTTGACGGTTGAGCGGTGACGACCGGTGCTGATGCAGCCACACAAACAGTGGGCCTAGTGGGAACAAACGTAACAAAAGGCATCGACGAGACAGGTGACATTGGTGACATCCCTAATGATGGGAGAACTGCTCCCTTTGATAGAGTTGATGTTGGCATTGAGGAAATACCAACTATAATCTAACCCAAAGACCTATATCCAGCTGGAAGCGACACCGATGGTGAACATTGAGTAGGCTCTTGATGGATATCTTCCGAGAAAAGTTGTTATCCTTCATCAGAAACTAGAATACCCTCACTTCGACTAGGACTAGATGAGTCCATGTCTGAATCCACCCTGAGATCTTGTAAAAGACTACGAGAGCTAGGAGGTATGATAGCAGCCAAAAATGGTGAGCTCGATGTAAGAGGGGGAAATTGTTCCCCGACCCCAAACCCAAACCAAGCGTTTGAAAGAGGCCAACGGAACTCAACTGGTTCTCCAAAGGGGTATTCTGATGGGATGACAGGCTACTTAAGCTCGGTAGACCTAGATTTCTATGAAGTCTCAGATGAATCATTCGAGAAAGGACTACCAATAGACGAAATTGATGGTTCCGCTACTGTGACTGTAGCACACCAGAAAAGGGAAAAAGATCAAAAAATGAAGACTCTTGGATCAAAACCAAGGCAAACAAATACAGGCCAAGTAATCAAACTTTAATGGGTGTGCAATCATAGGTAGTTTATTTTACCACATTGAAACCAAAAATTTGTTGTTTCATTTTTTAAGAGTCGATAAATATTCAAAGATGACTCTAGTTTCTTTCAGTTTTAAGCGAGCACGAAAGGACAAGTGCTTGATGATCTTTTCAAATTTATGGAGTCAGTAAATATCGACAATGACTGCTTAGGTAGTTTAGGTAAAATGGTGTACGAGGTTCTCGTGAACTACCATATACACCTTGGTTATAAAATGAAAGAAAAATCAACCAAGGACTTGACATATGTGTAGGTAGTCTCCTTGAATGCTGTGTTCGGTGTATCATGGTTACAAGGTGAAAAACTCAGCTTCCTACAGATAAAAGGATTGCAACCTAGAGGGGTCTCCATTTATATACTCAATGGTACGGGGAGCACAAGTCCATACTAGTGTTGTCTGAAGCAAGATAGTGAATGACAGCTGCTAGGTTTAAAGACGCTGGAACATGTCTCTAACTTAGACCACTAAATGTTTCGTTAAGTTTCAATGTTGCCTTAGGTTAATTGAGTAAATTTTAAGTTGATCTTGCATTTATGTTACAATTCCAAGGTCCTACCATATGTTGGATCTCACAAATCCCTAAATGCAAGCTACATGCCATAAAATACGATTTCGTTCAATGAAAAGCTATCTACGAGAAATTTTATGAGTTTTCAAACGATAACAAATAATGAGAACACACAGAAGCTTCCACTACAAAATCTGATGCAAGCTAATGAAAACAAGAAATCTTTCCTAGAATGCCCAATGCTAGTTATGTGAAATATTTTTCAATTCCACAATGCAAACAAGAATGCAAGCACGAAACGTATTTTTCGATTTTTCAATGTAGTAGAGAAAACAGTGCACTAAATGACATGAAAAATAAACCTTCACACTAGTTCGATAATATCAATGTGAGAGTCTAAGTGAAACAATCCAAAAAACTCAAAAGCAAACAAGACAAAACTCAAACCAATGTTACAATCTCTCAAATCGAAGAAAGATGTCGAAACAAACCCATACAAGCAATGTGAGTTATGCTGGGAGTGACTAGAAGAAAAAATAAATGAAAGAGGTAAGACTCACTCAAGACTCATTCCACCAAATGAAATCACTCAAAACGGATCTAGGGAGTTGAATGCAATGAAGCAAATAATGAAGGTGACTGCAAAACAAAAGACTCAAACTCCTACAGGAGGTTCAACATACCTTAGCACTAGGAAACCCTAAGGCCATGATGCTAAAAGAAATGGACAAACAACTGAAGGAAGGAGATCGTTCATAGTCACAAATAACCTCAAAGCTTTCAAATCAAGTCAAGAAAACACCCAGAGGCACCAGTACTAAAAAAAACTCCAAAATAGGGAAAACCCTAGCACCTATAAGAAATGGTGCGACTGTCTGGCTGTAATTCGCGCCAGATAGGGGATGGCGCAGGTGATGAATTGGAAACAAGTGCCAATGGGTGCGACTGTCAGACTAGAAACCACGCCAATCCCATAGAAACCTTAGAAAAATGAAAATTTTGGAAAAATAGAGGTCAGATATGATCCTCTAGGGCTGAACAGGGGTCTAAAACTCAATAAAAACAACTAGAAAAGGCAAGCTAAGCAAGGAAAGACCAAGAAGAAAACCTAATGAAATAAAGACAAACTCACACTGATCCCCAGTATGCTCACCAATTTTTTGGTGAGGTAAATCCCCTCTGCGGACAGAGGCGATCCCACTAGCCCTAGAGTGGGTCTAGCCATAAACAATATATGCTATGACATTAATTCTTATTTAATGGATGAACGAAGATTCGATATATAATTTACCGTATATCCTGAGTTGTTTTTGTCATCGGAAGAGTGGCTAACTCTTGCTTCTGGTTCGATAGATCATGATCCACTCGTTCTCACACTTGGATACCTGCCCATACACAAGAAGCAAAGATGATATACAACATACTATTTTGCATCTGTAACTATCATTCAATCGAAGAAGACTAAATCGATGCATTAATAAACATAACACAAAGATGGAACCAATACCGTAGTCGAGTATATTATTGAAAAGAAGGAAGAGTACAACCAAGCTTCGACGTTGTGATCTCCTCCAATAGGGTTCGAGGAGAGAGTGTCTCACAAAACTCGTCGAGAATTCAGACGGGGCTCTCTCTACAAAATTCTCCTTCGTTCTCCCTTCTTGATAACGATTACTCAGCTAAAGTATCTCTTCTCCAAGTCCACCTTCTTGGCTATCTGTTCAGCTAGCTTTTGTAAAGAGAGGAGGCATGTTTATACAGAGGAATGAGGAGAGGTTAGGATCCCTATAATCATGGAGGGGAGTCCTATGTTCAAGAATGTTCTAAAACCACTACCTAAAGGAAGAGATCCATGGCTTATCAAGTTTAACCACTTGTTGTGACTCATCCCCGAGGTGGTTAAAGGAAACTTCCACCTCTAATTTGTTAAAAAAAATTCCCAAAAAGGTTGGCGCGGGCACAACAAAGAGACAGAGTGCCAGCTGGCACAGTCTCTAGTGTACATCCTCCACACTGGCGCGAGGGGTAAACTGGCTACCCGCGCCAATGCCAAAACATAGGTTTTTATGGGATTTCTAAGGAAATGTTAAACAGGAGAAATGATGTCCTTATGCAGAAGGATGCAGAGAAAGTGTTTGGAGAGTATGACACTGCTCATAGGCCATGTAAAAGACCTTCCAATATGCGGGGTGAGGGATTGAAGGGACGGTGACAAAATGTTGTGTAACACATACTGATTTAGTTTCAATGCTTTTTAAGTTTCAAAACTTGTAGTAGCAAAAAATACTAGAAAAGTGTTGCATGCAGAACATTCCGAATGTACAAGATTGGGATAGAGTTGAATTACTTTCTTGTTGAGAGGGAGTGTGGAAATTGACAACAACAAATATTGAAAATGGCACCTAGGAGGTTTCTCGTTTATTTTTCCCTTAATTAAATTAGAAGTAAATTGTAATTCCACATCACATGACAACTTGTACAAGTTAACTAAGTCAGGAATACTTAGTTAGTTCATTTAATTTGAATTGAGAGTATAATGGGAGGCATGTAAAGTGTTATCTGAGTTTTAGGGGGTCCAATTGAAGTTTATTTTGAGTTGTAATTAGTTAACTCAATTATTTGAGTTAAAATAAGATTAACTAGTTCTAGCTAAGAGATGAGCTAGTGATAGGTCTATTAAATTAAATCTGATTTAATTCACATGAAGTGATGAATCAGCTAACTGATAATTCACTATAAATAGTTGTTGCATGTCTGTTCTAAGGAAGGCATAGTTGATATTGGCGTTAAAGTGGAGAGAATGATTAGTTGTGTAATTATAAAATTGTACAGGTCATGAATGAGGTCATCAGGATACCTTGGATGTATTGCACAATAAATTACTAGGAATTTCCTATTTAATAGGGGCTCAATTCCCTCATGAATGCATAAGCCAGGCTAGTTAGTTAGGTGCAAGTTTTTGGTTAAGTATTGGACCAGATTTGACAAGATTAGAGTGAGACAGTCTGTAGAGTGCAAAGGTTTCTCAAGAAGAGAGATAACATTGTATTGTTTCATGTTCTTGACTGTATGCAATATAAATATAGTGGGTTTTTTATTTGAGGATTTCCCCAGATAATTTTTTGTGTTTTGCGATTGGAATTCTTTCTCTTACTTGTTTATGTGATTGTGCGATCGTAATTGGTTTCTGCAATTTGTAGAATTCATTCAGTATTTTTTTTTATTACATTACAATATTAATTGAATATATTTAGATATTTCTACAAAAGGGACTATAGAAACATATCTCAAAGAGATATATGCATTATGGACATGAGGATAACAAATTCACTACTCATTCGGGTCTTGCGAAGAAAATCCTTAGCGTAAGGATTACAGGAGACATGATAAATTGTAAATTAGTATTTCCATAGAGTTCATACATAGAGAAAGTATTGAAAAATATTTAAATGCAAGATGCAAACCCAATTAGTATGTCTTGGTTAGCCATTTCAAACACACTAAGGAGATGTCCCAAGGCACAGGAGGATATAGATTACATGTTGAAGGTTCTGTACTTACTGAAATTTGATAGCTTGATGCATGTGATGGTGTGCACAAGGCTAGATATGGAACACACAATGGGAGTTGTGGCCAAGTCTATGAACAATCTAGGTAAATAAAAATAGAAGGACATAAAGTAGATGCTTAGGTATTTGAGAGGCTATTATTCTACCCAAGAGTTACGTTTTGGAGGTTCAAATACACTTCTACAATGATATATTAAATAAGATGGGATAGGTGATACATATCATATTAGGAGCACCATAGAGGTGTTTTTACTATAAGGAGAACAACAACAAGTTGGATTTCAAAATTACAAATGATTGTTTCACTTTCAATAATGGAAGCACATTATGTAACTACTACATAAGCTAGTAAAGAAATGATTTGGTTACAAATGAACTTGGAGAAATTGGGATAGAAAAATGAGAATAGCATGTCCTATAGTGATATTTAGCATTCCATTCATCCTACAATGAACTCATTCTTCCTTTATGATACTAAATATAGAGAGATCAGGTACCATTTCAAATAATCAATTTTGGAAAATGGATTGTTAAATTTTGAAAAGATACACACTAGCCATAGTCCTATAAACATGTTAACAAAGGAGGAAACCAAGGAGAAATTGATCTCCTGCTCAATTTTAGTTTTTCTTCATACATGATAGTGAAGATGAAAAACTTGCTAAGTCCAAAGTTGAAACATAGTGCAACAGGTCTAATAGCAAATCAGGTTCTACAATGAGTCTCCAAGTTGGATGTTGTTGGATATGGAGCTTGACTATCTTCCTCATTCAAGAGTGTTTCTTTTAGATATGTTTGGATCCCAGTTCTTGATGGTGGGTGTTGGGAGGAATTTATAAAATTAATTACTTTTGCACAATGAAACCACCATTATTGTGTAATATTTGGCTTATCAACCTACAAGAAGACATATAATCTAATTTAGAAGCAATACAATTAAATGAAATTATTGTGTTCATATAAGAGAAAAGGAAAAAAATATGAACTACTACAAGATGACATAGAATCTAATTTAGAAGCAATACAATTAATAATTTCATATAAGAGAAAAAGAAATAATAATTTCATATAAGAGAAAAAGAAAAAAAAAAGATAGACTCATTCCAGTAAAAAAACTCATCAAAAGGTTATTCCATTCATTATAAAAATATAATTCCCATTAACCTAGAGGGAAAATCCTCATCCAATGGTGAAAAGAATATGATACAATACAAACCAATTCAATAGAATCAAATTAATATTAATACAACTATGTTAGGATTAACTACATGAAATACAAAGCCGTCTCATCATGAATTGGGATCCAAAACATGTCTAAAAACAAGAACTTTCAATAAAGAAGATAATATATATCTATATATATATATATTAACATGGTATTTTTTTTACATATTTAACAACATTGAAATAGGTTATATTATTCTAATGTGAATCATATATTAATGTCTAGTAAATAAATTTAGAGAAGGTTCTTTACGTAAAGTGGTTTGGGATTCCCTGGAAATGAATTGGGTGGAACCTCCTCTTCGTAGTAGGCATTTGCTATGGTGGTGAATCATTAGAAGGTGCACTTATGGATGCCGCTAAACACTACTGCTGCTAAACACTACTGATTAGGTTGGACAAGAGGATTATGGTATCTATGTAGCGAGGAAATAATCGAGCTACCACACATTTACGCTCCATGCATTCATGCTACGCTGGTACACTTAGATAAATGAAGAGAACTCTAATAATGGGAAATGGGAATGATGACTTGAGCTCGTTTCCATTGGCTTTACATGTGGGAGATCATTTTACAGTTATAATCCTTTTGTACAATCATGCCATTCCACAATGGATAAAGCTCTTGATTTAGGAAGAAATTTGGGGTTATTTTTCATATTTTTTCCCTTATCTCTTGCTAATTTGTCTAATTTTGCTATCTGGTTTTCAGCTTCAGTTTCTAACTTGTCTAATTTTGCTATCTGGTTTTCAGCTTCAAAGTTTGGGATTGACTTACTTTAATTTTGGCATTATAGCCCCTTGTTCTACATGCAGAGGAAAGACATCTCTATGGTTAACTAGGGTCAAAGAGGATGGTTATCTAGGGTGACAGTGGATGGTTGCCCCTGCTTGGGCTTACATCAAATTATTTTGATCAGCCTCTATAGTTGTGTTCATCCTGTTGAGGAAAAGATTGGAATTTCTAGAGCTTTAATGGAGGAGGTGGTTAATGCCATGCCAGTTAACTTCATTATGGATGTAGGTTCAAGCCATATGACGGAAACAAAATTCCAGTACAGAGTGGAATTACATTGGTGCACTTGTGGCCCATGGTATGTCATCTCGGGAACGCAACTGTGACGACATTTCTGACCGTTTGGAACTGGTAAAAAGGTAGAACCATTTCCAATTACCTTCGTTTCTTGGCTAGTAAGGGCGCATGGTAGCAAAATTTAAGTATAAGACCCTGAATCTTCTAGGTAAAATCCAAGAGTCTTTTGCTTAGGCAGAGTACTTTTTTTTAATATTTGAGTTTTCACTATCATTTATTTATTATTATGGTTCACTAACTTAATTTATTTGGCAGCCTCTACGCCCTCTAAGATATTTGTTATTTTTTCATCTCAACTTTCAATTATGATTTCCCTTTCTGAATCGTCCATAAAATATTGCTTTAATTAGAATCCATTAACAGTCCTGGATCTTGTTTTTCCAACCATATATATCCATATACAATGTTTTAATAGAAAAGTTACCTACCATCCGAAAGAGGAAAAAAGTGAAGGTCAGCTGTCACCAAAGCTTACAACCCTTGACCTGCCATTTCTAAACTAAACTCATAACCAAATTCAGGGTTCAATAACTAAAATGTAACAAAATACTTTTCTTTATTATCCACTATATACGCATAACAAAGCACATTCCAGTCAGCTAGCTGCATGGAGCGCAATTGACTCGGAAGCGGAACATTTGTCCCCGAATTTGCTCAGAGTTTGCGTACAGTTCACCATTACAGAGCCGAATTCAACTTTTTAAGACTTTTATTAGATTTAAATAAGCATATCATTTTGTCAAAACAATGAAAGCCTCCGTTCATTAGGTTTTCTAAAGATACGCTCAGGGCGTGTGCGAGTGTAGTCTCAATGTATACGGCACGACAACAACGTGAGAATTTGCTGTAAGTCTGCCACGTTTCTGCTTTTCCGCCACGAACGGTAGACCGGCAGTTTTGGTTTCTTTCTCTGAGAATGGAAGATGAGATTCCTTCATCTACTTCTGATCCGCCGTCTCTCGTTCTTTGCTGCAGGGGCATAGATTACAGCTATTAAATTAATATCCATCTTCGTTTGAATTTGCGGGAGATTAAGACCTCAGTGATATGAAAAGTCGTCCAGATATCATGGTCTTTTCGGCGAATCGTATTCTTCTACTCAGGCAGCGTAAACTGTGCCACTGACGTGGTGCATTAGAAATGATTGATGGCTGATTTTATTTTTGAATATAGTTGTCGTTTTGCATGCCATCTTTTTCAATTTTCGATATAAATATGAAAACGATGTTTTTGGTTTTTCTGGCCACTAATGTGCAAATCAGTATCAATTTACCACATTACGGACCCCAAAATTGTGGGCTCATAACGATTTTATAACAAAATATGAGTTTAGTTTTGAATAAAACCATAACTTAGGACTGGTCAATACGGCGAGATCTGTGCCTGTGGAAATCATAAACCTTTGTATTCGTGTGGTCCCGTGATGATCACTAGCCAAACATTTACTGCCATCAACAATTTACAGAAATGAAGCTCGTTGGAATTAGAAGAGGAACGGGAGGAAAAAGCTGCAGACAAATTTATTCCCCAAGCCTAAATTGTATAAGAAGGAATGTAAGCAATAAAATTTCAGTGCTGTTGCTTAATTTGCGCGCACATTCTATATATGCCGGATGGGATTTCAATGAGAAACTTTTTCAATTAACAATCACGCTGTGCTTGATTAGTAATATTAATCTTAATAGTGTTCATTAATCATTGCTGACAACATTGACCGTTTCAGTTCCGAATGCAAGCAGTGAAACTTTAGACTGTTGGTTAATTTGCACACACATTGTAAATATGCCGGATGGGATTTCAATGAGAAGTTTTTTCCATTGACACTCGCGCTCTGCTTAATTAGTAATATTAATCTTAATAGTGTTTATTAATTATTGGTGTTATTGGTGTCAACATTGACTGTTTAAGTAAACTACATTAATTTTTTTGTGTGGTTGTTTGTATATTTTATTAATAAATACATAATAATAAAAATAATAATACGAATAATTAATTAATATAAATATTGTTAATAAATATAAATCACGATGTTAATATTGTTATTAATATAAATATTCTAATTAATAATATTTATTAATATAAGTATTAATATTGTTATTAATAAATATTGTTAATATTAAATATTCTTAATAATATTAAATATTGTTAATTAATATAAATTTTCTTATTAATATTAAATATTGATAATAAACACATGGAATAAATACTAAAATTCAACGGATATTAAATTTAAGGTGATAATATTAAACACAAGGGATTAATATTATAAAACCAAGGTATATAAACTCTAAGATAAATATTATAAATCCTATAATAAACATGGTTGACCATGGTTTATACTGGTTGATTTTCATATCGAGACAACCTTTGTCATAATGCAACATGAGACCATGGTTGATCATGATTGATTTTTATATGAATACGTTTTTTTTTGAGAAAGAAATTTTGAGAAAGAAACATTGGACGAAGATTGACCATGGTTGATTTTCATACTAAAACATTTTTTGCAACAATGTGACATTGGACCACGATTTCCCTTGGTTGCCCTTGGTTGTAGCATTGTGACATTCGACCATGCGGCAATCTTTGTCACATGTGACCCTAGTTGACCATTATCGACCATGCTTGACCATGTTTGATTTTCATATTCAAAATTTTTTTCTCACGATGTGATGATGGAACATGGTTAAGCATCATTGACCATGGTTGATCTTCATAGTTAGATAATCTTTGTCACAATGATGCATTCGACCATCATTGATTGTAATTGACCATGGTTGACCATGTTTGACCATGTTTGACCCCAAAAAAATTATTATAAACCTTAAAACAAACCCTAAGGGATATAAACCCTAAAATAAATATTATAAACCCTAAAATAAACATTAAATCCTAACATTAATATTACAAACCTAAGAATTATTGTTTTTTTTTGTGCTAGGAGAATCGACAACTACAGCAGTATCCTACTCACGTGACACAGGGTCGAATCCCACTTGTTACCCATGTAAACCTAGGAGGAACTGCCATGCTCGCCATAACGGCCCTCGGGCTATCCGAGACTCCAACTCGTGACCTGCACAATGGCACGAATGCCTAAGAAAGTGTCCACTAGCCACGAGCCCAAACCCCGACAGGCCAAACCTAAGGATTATTGTTATAAACCCAAGGTATTAATATTAAAAAACTATGAACTATAAACCCAACGGAACAACCACATTAAAAATATTATGTAACTATAGTAATAATTATTATGATTATTAAAATAATTTAGAAATAATTGTTATAATAAAAATAATTATCATATTTTTAATAATATTCACAATAATAATAATAAAATGTTACGTGGGACCATGGTTGACCATGATTGGCCGTCACTCACGATGGCTAACGATGGTTGAACATGCTTCCGTTTCATATTGACACAATCTTTCTCACAATGAGACATTATACCATCATTGACCATGATTATAAACAGAAGGGATTTATATTAAACCCTAGGATTAATATTATAAACACTATGAATAATATTATATCCTAGGTATAATATAAATCCAAGGTATATAAACCCTAAAATAAATATTATAAACCCTAAAATAAACATTGTTGACCATGGTTTACCAAGGTTGATTTTCATATTGAGACCACCTTTGTTACAATGCGACATTGGACCCTGGTTGATGGTTGTAACAATGTGACATTCGACCATGAGAAAATATGTGTCACAATGTGACAATGGTTGACCATGATTGACCATGGCTGACCATGTTTGATTTTCATATTGAGACAATCTTTTTCACAATGCGATGCTGGAACATGGTTGACCATCATTGACTATCGTTGATCTTCATAATGAGACAATATTTCTCACAATGAGGCTTTGGACCATGGTTAACCGTAATTGACCCTAAGAAAATATTATAAAACCTTAAACAAACCTAAGAGATATAAATCATAACATAGATATTATAAACCCTAAAATAAGCATTACACCCTAACATTAATATTATAAACCTAAGGATAAATGTTATAACCCCAAGGTATTAATATTAAAAACCTTCGGAATTATAAACCCAAGGGAAAAAGCACATTAAAAATATTATCATAGTTATTATATAACTATGATAATAATTATTATGATTATTAAAATAATTTTAAAATAATAATAATAATAATAATAATAATAAAATTTAAAGTGGTACTATGTTTGATAATGTTTGACGAGAAAAAGAAAAAGAAATTATAACAACAAAATTCTCAAAAAAAATCATCATCCAAAAATGAAAGAATATGATATAATGCAACTTAATTCAACGTAATCAAAATATTATTAATACAACTATCATAAAATTAAATACATGCAATACAGAGCTATTCCATCATGAATTTGGATCCAAAACATGTCTAAAAACAAAAATTTTGAATAAAGAAGATAATATAACTCCACACACACAAACACGCAGACACATATTATTTTTTCTTACATATTTAATAAAATTAAAATAAATTAAGATAAATTATGTTAATTTAATCTGAATCATATATTAATTTCTAGTAAATAAATGTAGAGAAGGCTCTTTATGTCAAGTGGTATGGGGTTTCTGTGGAAATAAATTAGGAGGAACCTCCCCTTCGTAGTAAGCATTTGCTAGTAATCATTTTCCATGGTGGTGAATCATTAGAAGGTGTCGTTATGGATGCTGCTAAGAACTACTGATCAGGTTGGACAAGAGGATTAAGGTATCTATGTAGAGGAAATAAGGAGGTATCACACATTTATGGTACATGTATACATGGTACACTTAGAAGGCTGTAATGGTGGGAATGATGACTTGAGTTAGTTTTCCTTGGCTTTACACGTGGGAGACCATTTTACAGTTATAATCCATTTGTGAGATCATGCAATCCCACACTAGCTAAAGCTATTGATTTCTTGATTTAAGGGGGAAATTTGGGGTAATTTTCCATAGTTTTTCCTAATCTCTTTTATAATTTGTCTGATTTTCCTATCTGGCTTTCAGCCTCAGTTACTAACTTGTCTAATTTTCCTATCTAGTTTTCAGCCAAAGAGTTTGGGATTGATTTACTTTAATTTTGGCATTATAGGCCCTTGTTCTACCTTCATAGGGAAAAAATCTCTATGTTTGACTATGGTAAAAAAGGATGGTTGCTCCTATTTCGACTTACCTCAAATTAATTTAATCAACCTCTATAGTTGGGTGCATCCTGAGGAAAATATTGGAATTTCTAGAGCTTTAATGGAGGATGTGGTTAATTCCATGAATGTTAACTTCACGATGGATGTAGGTTTAAGCCATACGACGGAAACAAGATTCCAGTACATAGTGGAATTAGATGGGTGCACTTATCACCCATGGTATGTCATTTCAGGAAGGCAACTGGGACGAGATTTCTGACCGTTTGGAATTGGTAAAAATGTAGAACCATTTTCAAATTACATTGGCTTCTTGGCTAGTAAGGGAGCAAGGCAGAAAATTTAGGTATAGGACCCTGAATCTTCTATGTAAAATCCAAGTGTCTTTTTCTAAGGAAGAGTACTCGTTTTTAATATTTGAGTTTTCACTATCTTTTATTTAATTGTAGTTCACTAACTTAATTTATAAACTTGATTTCCTTGCTAGCCTCTATGCCCCTTTCTATATTTTCCATAAAATATTGCTTTAATTAGAATCCATTAACATCCCTAGATATTTATTTTCCAACCATATATGTCCATATACAATGTTTTAATAGAAAACTTACCTGCCATCCTAAAGAGGAAAAAAGTGAAGGTCAAGTTTCACCAAAATCTTAGAAGCCTTGACCTGCCATTTCCAAACGAAACTCATAATTAAATTCATCATTCAATCACTAAAATGTAACAAAGTACTTTTCGTTATCATCCACTATATACGCATAACAAACCACATCCCAGTCGGGTATCTGCATGGAGGGTAATTGACTTGGCAGCGGAACATTTGTCCCCCAATTTGCTCAGAGTTTCGGTGAACTTCACTATTACAGAGAAAAATTCAACTCTTTCAAAACTTTTATTAGATTTAAATAATGAATATCATTTTGTCAAAACAACGAAAACCTAAATGTTGACCGTTCATTAGGTTTTCTAGAGATACGCGCAGGGCATGTGCGAATGTAGTCTCAATGTACAATAACGTCAGAATTTGTTGTGACTCTGCTACATTCTTGTTGCTCCGTCGCGAACGGTAGAACGGTAGTTGTGGTTTCTTTCTCTCTCTCATGAGAATGGAAGATGAGATTTCTTCATCTCCTCCTCCTTAAAATTTTAAAAGACATGGAAATTATTTTCTTCAAGACACAAAGTTCACATAGAATTGTGGAAATGAATTTAATCAAGACAGCACGGAAGTTTATATAGAGAGTTGTGAAACTCACTTAATCCATACAATACACTCACTTAATCCATACAATACAGTTAAGGAAATAAAATGATATGAATCATCTTTTCAATACGCAGTGGTGGAGTTTAAAATCACAACCATATAGAAGAAAATAAAATCAACTAAGTTTACTCACGGTGAAATAGAGTAAAATAGAGCGTTGCGGTAAGAACGATACACAACACACACATTCATATGGAGGTTGTTGGTCCTTTACCAGTAAATACTAAAACTACTATTCTTACTAAGAATTACATTCACGAGGGGTTTGAGAGTAACATAAAATAAAACCTATTTTCACGCACTTACATCCGCCACATTACAAAAGACTTTACTAATACAATAATGTAAAATCAAAACACATATATATATATATAATTCATGATAGACACAACTTCATACAAATGAAGGGCAAACATGACTTTCTGAATTTTACAGAGGTTGCGTGAACTAAATAACACTTGTGGATTAAATATTTTCCCATAAGTTTTTAATAACCATGCATTTAATTTATAATTGCCTTTAATATTTTAATCTTTTCCAGAATGGGTTATGTACTCTGCTCAAAACTTGTCCTTTTCTAAAAACTCAATCCGCAACCTACAAAACATTCTTTTACTTATTGTTGATGTCAAAATAATTTAACGCGGTGGTTGTGATTAATTTTCCAACACTTTCCCTTCTTCACAACTACCGCCATTAACCATTCCCAAACAGTCTCTTAGATAAACAAAATTTTCACGTGCCAATGGCTTTATGAAAATGTCTGCAAATTGTTCTTCTGACCTGCAATGCTGCAACACAATTTCATCATTGTTAACTAATTCTCTTATGAAATGATATTTAGCATCAATGTGCTTGGTCCTATTGTGAAAACCATGATTTTTTTATAGTGAAATTGGTAAGTTGTTATCACAAAAAATAGTGGTTGCTCTATCTTGTTCATGACATAAATCCTGCAACATCCTTCTCATCCAAACTGCCTGACACGTTTTTGTTATTGCAACGACATATTCAACTTCTACTGTTGACAATGACACTATCGGTTGCTTCTTGGATGCCCATGAAATGGCTCCCGAACCCAAATGGAAAACATAACCTCATGTGCTCTTTTTGTCATCAACGCTTACTGCCCAATCACTATGAGTATAACCAACCAGCCTAAAATCATCTGTTGTGGAGTACAAAACATCATACTCATTTTTCCCATTGACATACTTTAAAATTCTTTCGGTTGCTTGCCAATATGTCTCCTTGGGTGTCTCCATGAACATCGACACCAAACTCACTACATACATTATGTTAGTCCTAATTGTGGTCAAATACATTACGCTACCCATCATACAATTGTATAATGTCAGATTGACATTGCTGCTACAATATTCCTTGCTCAACTTCAACCTCATGAGATTTGGAGTTAGTGATGTCTTGCTGTTCTGGATATTAAACCTCTCCAAAATCCCTGCTACATACCTTGCATGGGAGATAAAAATTCCATTTTCTATTTTCTTCACTTCTATGCCAAAAAAATATTTTAACAACCCCAACTCAGTGATTTCAAATTAAATTTCACGACTCCTCTGAAATTAGTGATGAGGAAATCATCACTTCCTGTAAAAATCAAATCATCTACATACAAAACAACAATAAGAATCTTACTGTCACTTTATTTGATGTAGAGAGTAGGTTCACTATCACTTTTGTCGAACCCATTGTCCATCAAGTAAACATCTATCCTGCTATACCATGCATGCGGTGCTTGCTTGAACCCATAGAGAGCTTTTCGCAACTGACATACCTTATCTTCTTTTCCTTCTATCTCATAACCAAGTGGTTGTGCAACATATACCTCCTCTCTCAGCACTCTATTCAATAATGTTGATTTTATGTCCATTTAATAGACTTTCCATTTATTTTGCATAGAAATCCACAACATTGTATGCACTGTCTCCATCCTCACGACTGGCGCAAATTTTTCTACATAGTCTCTTCCATGTTGCTGCTTTTATCCTTTGACAGCTAATCTTGTTTTATGCCATTCAATATTTCCTTCAATGTTTCTCTTGGTCTTATAGACCCACTTCAATCCAATAACTTCTTTTCCTTATGCAAGGTCCACTAACTCCCATGTGTGATTCTTTTCTGTTGCTCCTATCTCTTCATTCATTGCCGAAACCCATTTCTCTTCTTTGAATGCATCCTCAAAATGTATTGGGTCATCTACATGAAAAAATAATGCAAATAAATAATTCATACGAGCACTATTATCAACTTCATCTTTCTCATAAATTTCATTTAAATTTCTAAATTTTTGTCCTCTTATGCTTATTGAAGATGGGATTGGTGTTGTGGCTTAAGTAGATTGAGTTGTAGATCTTTGTGGTGTGCTTGGAGAAGCACTTGCTTGGTTGCACAACGCTATCCTATTATTTGTTTGTGGTGTGCTTTGTTGAGCTTGTGTAGGTGGAGGAGGAGTCATTGTTGAGGAATTACTTGTTGAGTTCAATTCCTCTTTGTCTTCATGTGATATACATGTCTTCACATTGACTGTATTCTCTAAACTTCCATCACATCCTTCCTCTTCTAAGAATTGAACATCTCTGTTGATTGTTAACTTCTTGGTTGATGGATTGTAGAGCTTGTATGCATTGGATTCATCACTGTATCCAACAAATATACATTTCTACCCCTTGTTGTCCAACTTCTTCCTCAACTCATCTGGGACATGTGCATACGCCACACATCGAAACACTCTCATGTAAGTGACACTTTTCTTTCTTCCACTCCACACCTCTTCAGGAACAATATTCATAACACTTTTGGTTTGATACCTATTTATAATATATGTTGCAAAATCTACAACTTCAACCCAATAAAAATTTGGCAAATTATTTGCCTTCAACATACTCCTTTCCATTTCCATTATGGTCCTATTCTTCCTTTCAGCACCACCATTTTGCCGAAGTGTATACCTTTTTGTAAATTGCCTATGAATTCCATGCTCTTTGCAAAAAAGTAGGAAGTCACTTGAGATATATTTGCCACCTCTATCAGTCCTGAACACTTTTATGTAGTGTCCACTTTGCTTCTCAACAAGAACTTCGTAGTGGTGGTAGCGGTCAAACACTTCACTTTTCTATTTTAAGAAGTAGACCCATGTATTCATTGTATAGTCATCTATGAAGGTCAAAATGTAATGGTTGCCCCCAAATGATGGTGTTTGCATTGGTCCACATAAATCTGAGTGGAAAATTTCCAAAGGTGCCTTTGCCCCTATTGAATTTCCTATTGGAAATGATTATCTATCTTGTTTGCCCAAGATGCATCCTTCACATAGGCTATCCGATTTTTCTATGACTGGAAATCCCTTCACCATGCATTTCATATGCAACAAATTCAAACCTCCAAGGTTGAGATGACCAAATCTCAAATTCTATAACCAATTTTCATCTTTAATTTCTTCTTGAAAGTTTTCTTGTGTGAAAACTCCTATAACACCTTCTTCCTTCAAATATGATCTTACCTTGAGAGGAAACATTCTATTGTTTGTCATATGAAATTGTGCAATCAGCTGTCTACTTGGAGCCTTATCCAAGATTGTGCACACATCGTTCTTAAAAAATACATTGTAGCCCTTTTGCATGAGTTGCCCAATGCTTATGAAGTTATGTTTCAAAACAGGAACAAAGTAAACATCTGACATGAACTTCTTCTCTCCCTTCTTGGTCAAAATGTACTATTCCTTTTCCCATGACAGAGACTTTGCTATCAGTCCCCAATGTCACTTCATATTTTACACTTTCATCTAGATTGGAAAACATTTCTATGTTTCCAGTCACGTGGTTGCTACACCCTGAATCTAAGAACCATACATCTCCTTGTTTTTCTTGTGTTACATTACAAGCTAAAAGCATGCTATCATGATTCTGATTTTCCTTTATGAAATTTTCACTTCGTTTGCTACTTATGTCATATTGCTTCTTTCTATATTCATTTTCATAATGACCATACTTCTTACAATAATGACATTGAACTTGAGATTTATCATGCCTCTGACCTTGTGCATGATTTTGGCTTGGGCCTTGACTTGGATTTTGATTGATGCCCCTTCCACTTGAGCTTGAAGGGCTGATTCTTCCACCTATGTGTGGGCTTCTTCCTCTTCCTCTATAATTTGATATTCCTCAACATCTACCTTAAACAAATGAGACTTGTGTCTGGAATGCATGCTCCAATGATGAGATTGTTGCTCTGCTCAACCTATGCTCATGAGACATCAATGATGCATGGAGATTATCCATTGAAAACTGTGAGAGATCTTTTGTCTCTTCTATGGCCACAACTATGGCATAAAACCTTGCTGGTAGACTTCTCAAAAATTTCTCAACGACTCTCATTTCCTCAAGTGTCTCACCATGAGATCTGATTTGGGTAACCAACCAAATTACATGTGTAAAAAATGAGTCTACATTCTCAGAGTCTTTCATACAAATTTTCTCAAAATCTCTTCTCAGCATTTGTAGTTTTGTTGTCTTCACCTTTGCCATGCCTTGGTAGGCTATCTGGAGGGTATCCCATGCTTGTTTAGACTTTTTTGCTGCTGCAATCCTTGGAATATACTTTCATGAACTTCTTGAAAAATGTAGAAGAGGGATTCATAGTCCTTCTTCATGTTGTCCCTCAACAAATATCTTTCTACTGCATTGTATGCTATTGCATCTGTTGGTTCTTGGAAACCATTCTCCACCAATTCCCAAATGTTTTGAGAAGAAAAAAGAGCCTTCATTGTAATAGCCCAATAGTCATAATTTTTCCCATTAAACTATGGTATTTTCGGATTAGTCAAGCTTGTGCTTGTTGCTGCCATTTTCACTGTGTAAAAATAAACTTTCCCACTATGTAAAAACTCTCATTGCTGGAGAATGCACTCCACAAAAAACAAATTTTCACTCCTGAGTAAAAAAACTACCTTTTACTGAGATTTTTAAACTCGCTCTGATACCATGTTAAAATTTTAAAATACAGGGAAATTCTTTTCCTCAACACACAAAGTTCACATAGAGTTGCGGAAATGAATTTAATCAAGACAACACAGTTACAAAAGTTCTCACAGAGTTGTGGAACTCACTGAATCCATACCATATAGTTGTAGAAATCAAATGATATGAACCATATTTTCAGTACAGAGTGGAGGATATTAAAATTGCAACTATAGAGAAGAAAATAAAATCAACAAATTTTACTCCTGGTGAAACAGAGTAAAATAGAGTGTTGTGGAAGGAACGATACATGAAAAATTCCAGAACTATATCGCGACTAACCAAACTTCATATTATAATTCAAAAACACTACACATTCATATGGAAGTTATGGCTCCTTCACTAGTAAAATTAATGTTCTTACTAAGAATTACGTTCACCAGGGCTTGTGGAGTAACACAGTAAAACCTGTTTTCACGCAGCCACCAAAATTCGCTCCAGGATTTTCTCCTTCTTGTCTTTCCAAACCTACATCCACCACATTACACAAAAAATTACTAATACACATGTAAAATCAAAACATATATATCTGTGACATTTAATTCATGACAAACACAATTTAATACAAATGATCGGCGAACATGACTTTCTGAATTTTACAGAGGTTGCGTGAACTAAATAATGCTTGCAAATTAAATATTTTTGCATAATCTTTTAATAACCATGCATTAAATTTCTATTTGACTTTAATAGTTTAATCTATTGTGGAATGGGTTATGTACTCTACTCAGAACTTGTCCTTCTCTGCAAACTCAATCTGCAACCTGCAAAACATTCATTGAGGTATGCTTAATGTCAAAATAATTTAATGCGACGGTTGTGATTAATTTTCCAATGCTTCTGATCTGTTGTCTCCCGTTTTATTAAAGTAATATCTATCTTCGTTTGAATTTGCACAAGATTAGGACCTCAATGAAAATAAAATTCGAAGAGTTATCATGGTATTTTCAACGAATCGTATTATTCAACTCAAGTAGCGTAAACTATGCCACTGATGTGGTGTACTAGAGAAGATTGATGACTGATTTTAATTTTGAATATAATTGTCATTTTGCATGCTATCGTTTTGAATTCACGATATAAATATTATGTAATATTCCCAAATATTCACATCATATTTGGAATATTAGAGTCCTTGATTTTCTTAATGAATTAAGTAAACAAGAGGGTGGAGGGACCCAAAATCCTCAATATGAATAAATATCCACTTTTTTGTGTGTGAATGTGAATTAATTAAGCCTATATCTACATAATAAGGTAGTTGAGCAACTACTAATGTGAATGAAATTGGGGAATCTGTCTCATTGATTGGATAGATCATGAAGGTTGACACAGTCAACTAAGATCTTGAAGGGATCAAACAGAGGGTTGATTAAGATCTTGAAGATGTCAAAGATCCTGCGAAATTCATGATAAAGTGATGGAGGAAGTTGTGCCAACAAGGCACACTTGATGGAAGGCGAACATTGCACCTAGACATGATGGTTTATTTGGTCAAACAGCACAGTCCAACTTGGATGATCTTGTCCACCTGTGATAGCCTAGCCTAGATGAGGGCCAAGGCTTGGGAAGGCACAAATGTTATATAGAGAAGATGAAGGCAGGGATGAGGGTATGCTGATTATTTCTTGATGTAATATATTTTCAGATATGGAATTGTCATGCGACATTCCACTGCTTTCTTGGGTTGTTTAGCAGAGATTACAGGTGTTGTTTAGCACAAGGTGTTCCTGGTCAGGAATCTCACCTCTTTCTTAGAGTAGCTCTAGAAATATTTTTGTACTTCATTATACATCAGGCTTTAAGTGCCACATCTCATTTTCCTACTTTTTGCAGAACACTCATATTCAAAAATTTTACATTTCTGAAGATGAGTTCGGAAGGAGGAAGTTGTCTTCGGTACTTCAGCTAGAGAACTGGTGAGGGTTTATTCCTATCACCTTAGGCTTAAATATCAGCTTCCTAGAGCTTCATTGCAGATCTGGCATCAGGCCAAAGGTTATTGACCTCCTAGCATTAGTACTCCCCTCAGGAATAATGCTGTTCTTTTTGGTGTGCAAACGAAACAATTTTCTTGAATGTGTTTTTGAAAAAAAATCAAACAGAAACTTTCACTGCTGGAGAAATCCAGTTCAACAAACTTCTTATAGCTTCTGCAGTGAAGAGAGATCTCTGCTCCATTCACTAAGTGCCTAGACTAGCTTCGATACCATGTTGGAATTTTCTGACTAATTATAACCAACAAAGGAATAAAACAATTCCTCTACTTGCAACACAGAGATGAAATAAAAATTAAATTGCAGACACAAAGAGATGAGGTATAACACTGCTATTTCATTAAAAACATAGACTCTGTTACAAAATAAAATTCTTCAGAACTTTTTTTGTTCTGGATTCACACAATAAAACTGTTTTTGTTAGCTGCTACAACAACACAACGTTTCAACATCAAAACTTCTTTGTCTATTTGTTTTCTTTGTTTTTCCATTTCTGTCTTCGGGCAAGAAATTACAATACTCAGTAACTCTCAATGCACACATGGCTTATTACATTACACATATATATATTATAAACATTCCATATTTATAATATATATGTCAAAACATATTTAACCAAAGTTAAAAACAATGTACCGTGGTAAAATAAAATTAACCCAACGTAAAACATTAAAACATGATGCAGGAAGTAAAACTTGACTCAAAAACATTTCACAAACATTAAACTTTATCGTAAGGTTTAAAAAAATTTCTATTTTTGTTTTCTGGGGGCTGCTTGAAAAACCTTCTCGTGACTTCCCTTTACCCCCCGACACTGCTTTGGTGGGTCCCAGCAGGTGGGTGACGTCATTCATATCGGGGGATCACCTTCCTCCTTTGCTGCCCATTCTTGCTACCTCCTGGAATGGTGCTTTGTTGGCCATGCATTCAATGTGGTTGGTGGAGAGTTTATTGTTGGTGGTTGCTACGGATAAATTCGTGGTTGCGTGAAGTTCTGGACTAGGGGTTTCCACCACCATTGTTGTTCTTTCAAGCCCATCATCTTTGAAGTCCATCTTCCTGCTACTCTGCATGGCAGTTGGAATTAAGTTCCAACATAGGGTTGAAGCAAAGAGTAAATTAGGGCTGGTTACAACGAGATCTGTGCCTGTCGAATTCATAAACCTTTGTAATCGTGTGGTACCATTGGAATAGAAATTAAATGAATTAGAAGAGGAATGGGCTTGAAAAAGCTGCAGATAAATTTAGTCCGCAGGCCTCAATAAATTGTATAAGAAGAAATGTAAGAAATAAAATTTCAGGGCTGTTGCTTAGTTTGTGCACACATTGTAGATATGTCGGATGGGATTTCGATGACAAATTTTTTCGATTGACACTCAGGCTCTGCTTAATTAGTAATATTAATATGAGTACTATTGATTAATCATTCTGCCAACATTAACCGTTTCAGTTCCCTTTGTTGATTATTTCTGTACCTACTCCTTGCTATTTCCGTGACGACGGGAGAGAAAATTCGTATGACGTAATATTTTCGTTGCATCACAACAATTATTTACACTTCAGGTGTTTTTCTGATGGATTTGGTTTTGAAAATTGAATCAATATTGAAATTTGAATTTGATCTTTTTCCGTCTAACAATTTTTGAACAAGTGAGGAAACATAACAATGAGAAATTTTGATCAAAACACAACAATTAGAATGTTTTAGTAATATGCAATCCTTTTCCGACATTATGACATGGATATTTTTGAAAATTACATTAAAAAAGATTCTTTTTATAATCACATTTCCAATTTTGGAAATTAGATTATGATTCCTGGTAATATCTAAAAATACTAAAGAAAATAAAAAAAGAAAAGCATCTAAAAGAAAACTTTACTCTTGTATGGTGGACATGTTTTTTTTTAATAGAGCTTTGCTTTTTTATTTAATGGTTTTGAAATTAATAACACATTACTGGGATAGATTTTCTTGGAATTTATGGGATATAGGTAGTTTGAAATGCCATCTGCCATTGAGGTTTGTGACCATATTGACTTCATCTCAACTTATTTGTAGATAAATCAGAACCCACACCACGTGCCTATGGAGTTGACATCGTCTTCCTTATCTATTGCAGTTGTTTAAGTTTTCCGTGTAGGTTCTCCATATGGTGAGATTCTACGAAGACAAACAATTAAACACTTGGTAGGCATGGGTACTTCTGATCCCATTGATTGAATTTCCTTTTGAGTTAGTAACTTCGAATTTCACTCTCTTAAATCATGGGGCAGACTTTATTGATCTGAAATGCACTTGAATGGTATTGTGCAACTTGCAATAAGCTTATACATATGCATGTGTTCGCGGAGTAATGAAAATGGAGTAAGTGCATGTCTCCCATTAAATCTTTTATTTCTTATTTATACAGGAATATTACATTGAATTTCAACTAACCTCTAAAAAAAAACATAGAAGATTGGTAGATGATTTTTGAACAATTTAGTAGACATTTTATTAATAATGAAAAAACAACAACAAATTTGCAAACTATTTCCCTATCTCCTTTAGACTAAAGGAAACAATTTTTCCTACTATTTCTATTTAAGGCCAAATAACTTGCTAAGAATTTTTTTACCAAATTTCAAATTTGCAAAGATCTTAAACATCTTCATTTTAAAATGGAACCAAAACTCCATTGTCTATAAAACAAACCAGTGACATTTAGAAAAATAAGAAATTGATGAATAGATGTTGGAACGATATAAAGTGAGAAAATATGAAAACAAAAATTGAGAAAATGTTGAAGAGATTAAAACTGCCAAACCCATTGTCAAGCCTCAAGAATAACCTGAACAAAATCGATCTTTATATAATATTTATTTTGTTAGAAATAATAATTTTATATAATATTTATTTTATTAGAAATAATAACTTTTAATATTTAGCATTTCAAAATGATCTAGTTCGAAAATTATTTTTTCTTAGATATATCTTTGCACCTTATATTATATATTTAATTGAATGTAAGAAGTCACATTAGATTGTATTTAAATATCATGTTTTCATCGCCTCAGAGTGTCGCTAGTAGTTTCCGAACGTTATTGTAGTTCTTGGATTGTTCTAAAATTTCATGTCCAACGTTTATAAATTGAACTACAATGAAACAATGAAATAAAGGAGATTATTAAACTCTTAAAATACCTGTTTATAAATTGAACTACAATGAAACAATAAAATAAAGGAGATTACATGATACGTGAAACTGTGTAGCATGTCATTCTCTTATGTGGCTAATTTACTAGATTGCATGTACATATCTATAAGTTAACATATGTTTGAACACGCACAATGTTAACCCCATGTCGGAAATGTACCTTTACAGTGAAACCGTCTATCTTTAACATAGGTTTGAACACCGAGTATGTATCTCATGTGGTAAATGTACAAACATGCAACTTCTGATTGCATTGATTTCCAAAATGTGCATTCTTCTGCGTTATACCATTTCTGCCACCGCTTCTTCCTCTCCCATGAACAACATCAGGAGCATCCTATTCAGTATCACACACTACTACAAGCATGAGGTTTTAAGACAATATATAGTACTATTATATATGGGAGGTTTTAAGAAAGTATTTGAGACCATTGTTGGGCAAATTGTCTTAAGAAAAGTAAAAAAAAAAAAACTTGTGTATTGTTTTAAATATTTATTTTAATTGGGTGTCTCAATCAAAGATAATATATAACACAATCATCATTTTTTCTTAGGAATTATCATTTTCTCTTAGGAGACAACAATAGTTAGAATTAACAATATATCATTAATTTTAGCTATTTAAAAACAATACAACATCAGTTTTGTCTCTTTAGAAAATATAAAAGAATGAATCGAGAAAAATATTTCACCATTGAATTAAATCAATATAAATAATATTTAATTAAAAATAATTTACAATACCATTAGTTAATTTGTATTAAGGCACAGTCGAATCAAACAGCTTACTCTTCCATTGAATTAGCACCCTTTAACGAAATGTGTGAGAACTTATCGAACCTAATTTGCACCTCAACTTAACCCTATGGAAAGTTCTTAAGATAGGGAGAAAATAATGCAATTATTCAATGACCCAAAGTACGAGTTCACTTCGATTAATTTCACAAGAGTGTGTATTAACCGCTACAATGAACACAACAACCTTAATGAGTAACGTTTTTTGCACCGAACACTAAGGCCATTCCAGAATAAGTTTGGAAAGATTATTGTACTGTGTGCCATGAATGTTTTGTGAAATCCCTTCCTTGGTATTAGTATTTGTAATGTCTCCAAAAACCAAGTATCGATTCATCATATAATTAAGTGCTTTTCATAATCAAAGTGTTAGTTGCCTCAGAGCCACATGTTTGAAAAAAAAAGATAAAAAAGTATTTGCATCATATCAGGCGGATAACCTATTCATTTTTCACAAGAAAACACTTATTTGGTTGAAGAAATAACATGTGCTAGTCTGCCATATGTTTTCGGTGTCAATCCAATCCACCCCATCCCTCACACACAAATAGTTGAAGCACATTAGCTGATAAGAACACACATGATACCCATTATTGCCATATTTAAATTTCACCTACTAGACAATTCACCTCAATATTTTAAAAAATTAAATTTCTTAGGATTTTCCATTCTATTTTGTTGGTGATTTAATCTAATAAGGCAGAGTATGCATAGATCGTCTCCTCAACAGTATGTGCATACCCAGTTAGCGAGCATAGTTATCTAATGACCACCGAAACCCGACTTGAGAACAGGGATTTTCCTATGGAGATTATTTCGACCCCAAATCTTGGTAGGGGAAAAATCATATAACAAGAAAGACGAAAACAATACTTACTTATGGAAAGAAAAGATACATTCAAGGACTCATATTTAATTAAAGAAACATACAATATTATTCATGTACACAGATATCCACCATTAATAGTTTTAAATGTATATATTGTTGTCTTGCTACGAAGGACAGAGGAGTTCATTCTAAACAATATCATACCTTTGTCTTTGAGAGAAGCGAGATAAAATATACTTTGTATCTTCTTTCAACAATGTTTCCCACCTTAAAGCAACAATATTTAGGTTCATGTTTGGGTACTACAGATACAGCAATGTTTCCTACCTTAAAGCAATAATATTCAGGTTCATGTCTGGGTACTACAGAATATCCTACTGGATTTCATATATAGGTTGCTAAACTTCAATTAGGAAACCACTCTAGCAACAAAAATGTTACAAAGATTATAACTGGCCTCTCTACAAAAACATGCACAAAGCATTTTCTTATAAAAATGGGCACTCTCGTTTGATCTAGCTACGAAGCTCTGAATTTTCTAGGAGACTATGTTCCATAAACAAAATTTCAAAATGTGAGATTTGGATGTAAGAGGATAGCTTTATTTTCCACTCGCAGCAATATGACAGAATGGACAATTGGATAAACTTTTTATTATGAGCTCCATCTCAGGCTTTTTCAACCATTCATAATTGTCAAAGAGTGTTATGTAAGATAACCTTGCCAAATATAAAAATCAAATGTACATGAAAAGTGTTTTTGATGCTTCTTATATCATATTTGTGATTTCCTTCCACACACTCATCCAAATATCTCCTTAGTTCTTTTTGGGGATGGTTGGTTTACATAGATACTTGGAGCTTGTTTAGAAGTTAGTACTAATTAATACAAAACTATGGTAACCTCATGAATGCTGGGACGGTAAAAAGGCTGTCTCATTGTGCAAAACAATGCAAGCTAGAATATCTTTCTTACAACCCCAAGATTTGTGCAGGTTACTACTACTTCTTCATCTATAGTTTCCATTATTGTATCATTGTCTGTTGTTGGTTGAATCTGCATTGAAATTCCCATGTCAAATAAACCAAGGGTTTTTCTTTATTTTCATCATCCATGTAACATCCCAATATAAGCAAGCTTCATAGTCGACAAAAAGACAATCCTATCTTAAGCCAATTCAATCATTATCATCTTACCAACTGAAGCATATTATAGTCCTTATCCACAATTTTCCTCCCTATGAGTAGCTCTAAAAGAACAATTTTGCAGTTGTACACATCATATTTATCGTTAATCCTAGAGGTCCTTGCATATTTAGGGTCAATATAACTAATTGTAGGCATAACATAGGTACAGGTTTGGGTTTTTGCAGAACGGATACACTCGGCAATTGCAAATTTTGAAAATATGCTTCAAATTGTTATCTAAGATAGTGGTGGAAGCTTGTAGATCTCTGTAAATAATACATGGGTTAGAGTCATTATGGATATATGTTAGACGTTGTGCAACTCCCAACGCTATCCGTAGATGTATGTTGTAGTCTATGTTAATATTCTTTGAAGATCCTACATATAAGATACATTTCTTGGATTCTTCAAGTAGGCCATTAGCGAACATTCACTATATATGAAAGGCTCGTTAGAATCTTCTGCTTAAGCCTATAGGAATATTATACATGCAATTTTCTAGATAGGTTTTGCCATCCATTTCACTCACCATGTAAGATGTTCCATAGACTTCCATTCACCATTTAGTCATAGAACAACAAATTTCGATGTGGAGAAAGAGAATAACCATGAAAATTCACAAGACTCCGATGTTGGATGCTTCCAAGAGTCTCGAACATAGTTTCAAATTGGCGCAAACTTTGTGGATAATGTGTGTATAGTCGTTTAATAGCAATTGGAGTCCAATTATTGAGAACGCACTTATAAATTGTGCTTGCAACACAATAACTAATTGCATATTTCTCATTTAAATATTTTGCGATTTACATTGTGTCATCATACATGTGGAGGGCCATGTCCATGTGAAATCTTACTAGCCTTGGAGAACCTGGTAGGATCGAAGCATTTTTTAAACAAAGGGACACATATTGATGTTGATATAATTCTCAAGTCCATGATATAATCCAAATAAAGAATAACTTGACCGATTTTTTTGTTTAACCTTTGGTAAATCGTCTAAGCTTACTGGAATGGTAGAGAGCTATAATGATCAAACATACTAAAATAAATGAACCCAATGAGATGCAAACAATAGATGGTGTTGAGACTCAAGCTGTACATTTTCAAATCAACTTAATACTCTTAAAAATATAACTCAAATAAAACTTTTATCACAAAACAAAACTAATATATGGAATCTAAAATTTAGTTAACGTTTCACCTTTTGATTTTATGGAGTATATCCCACAAAGTGATCCAATCCAATTTCCACATAGACCTAGATTTCCTAAGTAGTTGTTTCAATAATCAATCTCGTCGAATGAAATGCACAAATCCACTAATAAACATAACAAATAACAAATTTAATCCAGAAAAATAGTTTACATTATATCTACAGCGTTTTGAGGTATATCTTGTAAATTTATTTATGATAGGAATATTACGGGACAAATTTTTGTAATAGAGGTTTATGTGAAATGATTGAAATCATTTTTAGTATAAATTAGTACATGAACTATAAATATGAATATTATTTCCTCTGTAACTTTAAAAAAATATAAACCTGGAAAAGCCGACGGGATTGAGATGAATTATTATAGTATGGTAAGGCTGAAAAAAATGGTCAACTGGTACGACACCTTCCTTGATAAATTGTTGGTATTCAATATGTTGTATATGATCCAATTCCATAGTTATTTTCAAAATAACTGTGAGCCTATTAAATAAATTATATTTTTTAAGTCATTCAAAGGAACTTAAAGTGAGACCAAATTCTATAGCTATTCAAGTTGTTGAGGAATGAGACCTGGTAATGAGTTAGTAGAAAGGTCTCTTCATTGAAGAGATATGACACCATGGTATTGTTTCTTTAAAGTGGTGATGGGCAAAATAGTTAGTGATGTGGAAAAAACACAACTATCACACAAGTTTACATGCTACACAAATAAAGTATAAAGGGCTTACATATCCCTGATGCCTCTCAGGTTTCCAAATTCTGCTGGGAGAAAACCACTGAGTTTATTTCCACGCAAATTTATTGAATTCACAATCTAATAGATATCACAATTATTAATATAACATCTACCAATAGAAACTTGGTTTTTTAATAAAAAGAAAGAAAAACCTATATGTGAAGCTTAAAATTTTGAAAGATTCTCCAAATCCCCAACAAATCCTAGAATAGGCCTAGATATATCATTTTTAGAGAGGTCCCTAAACATTCACATAAAATTAGAAATCAATCAAAAAGGATATTATGCCTTTTTCCCTTTGGGAACGCTTAGGTTTATAATATGTCCTAGCTCCATGAAATTGCTCCCTTGATGTTGTTGGAGGACATGTTTTTGTAAAACCCACAACAAAATTTATTAATCGCTTGAATGCACTTTTAATAAATTCAATTGTGCATTATGTTATATAAATAAATCACATTGACTATGGTTTAGATATACTTACAAATAAGTGAGACTTTCAAGTTTACGAAATTCCAAAGGAATAGTTCCATTCAAACAATTTCCATGCACATTTCTACATAACAAAAGTCAAGAAAATACACAACCTCAATAGTGTTAGAAAAGACACGACCACAATTTCTCTAGTAAAATTGAATATTATATCATTTAAAAGTAATTAAGAGCAATGCGTGAACTAATTTTCGCTAAAATCATACCTTCAAGATGATTTTGAGCATGGTTCCTATCCCAAAAAAATACAACCTAGTATTGTTAAATACTTGTAGCAAAAATCCACAAAATTCAATGATTAATGTGTACTTTCTAATATATTTGAATATAACTCTACCATGCAAACATAAACTTACAATTTGAACAATTGTTCTAACTTCTCCAGCTCAGATGAAGTATTAAGTTGATTGTCATTTAGTTGCTTGCATATCCATGTATTAGTCAGTAAAAATGGGGATACTCTTAACATTCATATCCAAATTATATTTTTTGCATTGTATACATGATGATAAACATGATTTAAGGCTTTTTTATCCTCAATATGACCCTCTCTTTAACCGTTTTTCCACCTCATTCCATCATTTTTCCATAAGATCACAAACCCTAATAAATGAAAAATGCTTAGTTTTGTCTTAAGGATGTAGTTAAGTGATTGTCATATTATATTTTCATGATTTTTCTATTCGGATAATTTTTTCAAATTTAGCAATACAATGTAGCCTGTTCTGCAATTAACTATGCATTCCATAGCCACACTTATGGTTTAGCAGGTTCTAGGTGTCAGCTAAGGAATTGGACCACATCGATGTCTCTAGAATCATGCCTACATGGATTCTATACTACTCACATGGTCCAGATCAACATAAAAAAGAGCCTAAACTCATGGTCAAAGATACAAGTCAAAATACGTTACCTACAATAGTAGGATCCCTGATTTTCTCTTCATAGCAAATCATGAGTCCAATAGTCCTATTTCAATTGCAATTCGAGTTAGACACCTGTAGCTAGTTTAACTCATGATCATTTATGTAGTTTCCCTTTAAATATTGGTTCCACAGAACCAAGAGACAGTTCAGTACAGTTCAGATTTCTAAGTGTATACTATGTTTCCAGAATTTATTTTCATCATAATAAGAAGTTCAATTTTCCAATGATTGCTTGATTTCACCTTTAACAAGCTAGGATTTCAACCGCATCAATTGCATAGGGCCCCTTCTTCTGAAGGAGGTTTTTATTTGTGTTTTTAGTTAAATTTCCTTTACTCTGTTTCAACAATTTCTGTTTCTAACTAGGCTTATGCTTCATTTCCAGTTTTCAAATAGTTTAATGTTAAATCACAGTTTTGCAGAATTACTCTTCCAAAACATTTAATGAAAATAGAAACTCTGTTTTCAATATTGAATTAAGGATTGAAGCGCTAAGAAACCACAATTGTTTAGTTTTACTGTTCTTGTCTTTTATTTCCATTAGAACAGAATTGTCAATTGTTGTGTCAACATATGTTTATGAAACCAATTTTCAATTTGCTAATCCTACATTAAATGGTTAAATATCTCACACATATATTAGTTGAATTTACCTCGCTTATTGTCATTTTCTTTCCAAATACTAAGGCATAATTGATTTCTCATAATGCATATCAAGAAGCTAAACACTTTACAATTGAATGTTGCATAAATTCAATTATACATTAGTTGATTTTAGTTAAATATTGCATGCTTTTACTTTCAAGAGGCTCACTTAATTGCAAACAATAATCTTCCTAAAAATCACTCTAAAAGGAATTGATCTAATCATGATGGGCTGGTTGAATGATTAATGGAATGCAATTTCTGAGTTATTCATTTTCAGATTTTCTTAGTTCTCTAGTTCAACAGGTGTAATTAGTTACCTAACATTATCTCATGAAGATCACTCTTTACAAATTGAATAATTGGGAGTAACTAAACATACCTTAGATGTTTTCATTATATTTCTTACTTGTTTATTTAGACATTAGGAGATTAAAAGTACAAACAGTTGCTTGACATCATCTCAATAGGGTCATACCTAATCATTGAATGATTGAAGTAACCAAAGGTATAGTATTTGTTCATTTTCCACTTTCATTTAAGATAGGAATTGTAATTATCAATCTTAGTCTTAGAAATAGATCCTTGGATTAGGACAGATAAAAAAATTAGATAGATGCTTTGTTTTCTAAACTAGGTCTTAACTAGCCCTCAATTTTTGGTTTGTTTTTATGAAAATTACATTAGTTTTGGAACACTTCTTTTTATTCCTTATAAAATTCATTTAGTTTCACTTAAATTTTTCCATAGTTTTAGATTAAACCATTCTTAGATCTGAAAGAAAAAAACCCCCCCTAAAAACAACATAAAAGACAAAACAACGACTTAAGGAATATGTTGCTTAAGAAAATATAGTGCACCACACTTCATCAGTTTAAAAACCTTGGATTGATAATTAATGCGAAAAATTTAAGACACTAAATTGTCTAAACGTTTTGGCACCATTGCCGAGGAGGTGTAACTAGGTAGCCTTATTTCTTACATTTAAAAAAAAAAAAATGATATGCGTAGAGAAAGAGACTCTAGGGACATATTCATAGCTAGAGGCAGGAGTTTAATCCCTACAAAACAAATCACAACACCAAGACCAAGAAGTAGTACACCTCGATCTCAAACTCATATTCCATATTTTACTGGCCATAAACTTCCAGAAGTTCTAAGATCAGATATCCAATTAGGAGGATCTCCTACTTCATACACTGAGGCAATCTTAGAGGAAGAAGATCCTAGGACTCCAGCAAAAGGAGTTGATTTTTTCACTTCTACAGGGGAATATATTCTAGATGAACAATTAGAAATCCCTAGTGGAGAGGAAGAAGAAGAACCTTTCTTCAACATTCCATTGATAGAGGAACCAGCAGAGAAGATAACACTGTAGGTTGAATCTTATATTACCTCTGAAGAATCTATCATGGTAGGAAGAGGAGAAGAAGGAGGAGAGGGACAAGGAGAAATATTTAATGGAGAAAATGTACTATTTGGAGGAAGTAGAGGTAGAGGAGGAGATAGAGGAAGAGGTAGAGGAAATTCAGAAGGAGGTAGAGGTGTAGGAAATAGGGGAACTGAGAGTTTTTTTGGATTCCATATAATAGATGAAGAGACAAATGCTACCTTTAAAAATATCTCACCTTCTGTCCTCCCAATCTTTCATCGATTAAAAAGTGAAGACCCTGAAACATTTTTATTTGAATTTGAATTCTTCTGTAGAACTTATGATTATTTATGATATGCTTGAAAACTCAAATTGTTTCCTTCAAAATTGAAAGGAGAAGCTCTAAAATGGTTCATGAGTCTAATCACTAAGTCTATTAGGACGTGGAATGATATGAGGATAGCTTTTCTAGAAAGTTATTTGGATTATTGTATACCTATTAACCACAAGGAATAAATGTTTAAGATGATGCAAAAATAATATGAAAATTTGGAGGATTTACTTGAAAGATTCAACTATAATATAAAAATAGAAAAAATGGAAAGTCTAGACGAAGACACTCTAAAAGCTCTTTTGTTGAAAACAATTAGAGATGAATGGATAGACATCCTTAACATTATGGGGAAGGGGGACATATCTCAACTTCCATTACCTGATATTGGGGAACAATGTATTAATCTCTCAAGGGGAAAATCAAAAATTTGGAAAGGACCGAGAGATTTTTCTCTTGCTAGGGTAAATAAATCTGTGACTGGAACAGTGAATGGGGCAGAAATGGGAAACATGCTTAATGAGTTCAAAACATACATTTTAGGGAGTCAGAGTGAACATATAGACACCCTTAAGTTACAAAACAAGCAGAAATCCGAGACTGATGCTTTAGCTATTTTCCTTCCAAAATGCAGAAAGAAACATGCTTTGAGAGAATGTCCTTTTGAAGAAAAATTCATAGAAACCTATATGATTTGTTCAGAAATTAAAGAGACTAAGAATTTTCCTTCAACTCTTGGTCTTAAGGTTGTTTTTGAAGAAGAAAAAACATCAAATCCTACAAAATCTCTTTGTTTCGTCTCTAGAAGACCATGGCATGGGCCACAAACTCAAGGGTTTAACAACCCAATGTATACTCAGACCCCACCAAATTGGAATTCTTGGCAGCAACCTTGGCCTCAATCTCAATCTCATTCTCAACCTTGGGCTCAAGGAATGCAAAATCTGTTGAGAATTTTCAGTGTAGCAGGTTAATAAAAATTCTCTTCTTGATAATTACTTGTGAACTTACTTGAGTTACTTAAGTCTTCTCTTCGTTATCTTGTTTAGTCTTTCATCATGTCAATTATCAAATAAACAAGACAAAATCTCAGGCTCCTAGAGCTAGGGCAAAACCATTGCTTCCAAGACATCACCATTGCTTCTTTGATTTCTAACAATGCCAATCCTTTATATTTACACCGTCTTACACTGATTTTATTCAAAATTTAGAGAACTCGGTCTCTACTTATATTTACCTTGGTTTAGTCTTTAGGCTTACCAAGATACTGCTTCTACTGCTTCTATATGTAGATCACTTTCTTTTGACTGGTAAAAATAGGAAGGTAAATCTCTGATTTACCTTCTTTTCATCTATTTTCTCTTTACGCAGATATACATCACATTAGACTTCAGTTATTCATATTATAGTATTGGCACATTTCTCCATATAATATCCACATATCTTCTTTCATGAAATTTCGCGTTTATGCTTATTATTATAATCTGCATAGCACTTCAGAGATATTATATTTTAAAGGTGATTTTATTATACTTCAGTATTCAATAGTCACCACATTACACTTCAAGTGACCACATTAACTGCATTACACTTTAGTTGATGGCATTGACCGCACTATACTTTGGTTGATCGCATTACATGTCAGTTGATTGTTTAACACTTTGTTGTGTCACTTCAAAGAGATCTGAACTTCCTTTTGCTATGTGAGAAAGGTTAAAAATTCCATTTTCTATGTCAGAGAGCTCCACACTATGTTTTTCTATTTAATCCACATATTTAAATCAAAGCCATCTGCAATCTATCTTCAACGTATTCACACTTCTTTCTGAGAGAGCCTGAACATTTTATTAGAGTTGAGACCACTGAAAAGTTTCGTCATTGCATTGGGATGTCATCAAGTATATATTTCTTCTTTCAAACTTACGTCTTCATTAAATTCTTTTCTGAATTTCTCATTTTAGCCTAGATCTGTCTGAAGTTTCTTATCATAAATCTATGCAAATCTGGTGTATATATATACAGGAATAGATTCATGGAATTTAGGCCGACCATTCTATGGTTTGTAGGCCGACATGACACTTCTTTGATATCCGATATTTCATCATATATGAATGTTTTCATAAGCTTTATTCTTTCACTGGTATTATGACAAGTTCTTGGAGCACTAGATCCCTCATATGACACAATTATATTTTTACCAAGAAGACAAAACCTAGATAGACATCAAGAAGAATTCTATTTAACCTATAATAAAATATTTCTCATGAAACCCATGAGGCAAGTAAAATATACATTCTATTATCTTTTGTCTTCTTCTTTACACAAAATATATAATTACATAGTCAATATGAAGACCAAAATATATAATTACATAGTCAATATGAAGACCAAAATATATAATTACATAGTCAAGATTCTCTCAGTACTATCAATATCCTCCATCATATCCAAATTATCCTCCCCAAAAAATTCCTCAACAAAGTCAACAACTCCAAATCCAAAACCAAAACCAAAATCCACAACTCTCACTACCATTCCCTTAGAGACCAAATCAATTACCTACCCAACCATTGCCAAAACCCAACAATAAAAATCCTCAGAATACCTATATGATAGAAGGTGAGAAATTTCCAAATTATATGATTTATCCTCTAGATCTTAATGATTTCCAACTAAGATCTGGTATGATATTAGAAAAGAGGAAGCCTTATGTAGTCATTCAAGAACAAGACAATTCTGAGGAAGATTCTCTACATCACAATAAAAGTTTTGAAGAAGTAATAGCTCTTCAAAACTAAAATTTTGAAAATGAAAAGAAAAAATAACCAATAAATTCAACTCCTATCATAGAGCAACCATCAGTATCTACTTCTACACCTCCTTTTCCTGAAATATTACAAATTGATAAAGGAGTAGAAAAGCATGTTATGTTGCCTAATTATGATTTCCTAGATGAATTGAAAAATATTTGAATCAAAATCCCTTTGTTACAAGCCATCAAGGAAATTCCAATATTAGCTAAAACAATAAAGGAGTTGAGTATGAAGAAACCAGGAAGAAAAACAAAAGAAATGAAAATAATCTAGCTTGTATGAAAAATAGCAAACATAATGATGGGAAAAATTTCCATTCAAAAATATTTAGATCCCGGAAGTCTAGTTGTAAAAATACATATCAATGGAGTTGAAATTCCAAATACATTGATTGATTTAGGAGAAACAATAAACATCATGAACATAAAGACCATGGAACAACTCAAGCTTCCTAATCTTCTTTATAAACCTAGATTACTGCAATTAGCGGATAGATCTGTAGTCAAACTAGATGGTGTGTTAGAAGATGTTTCAGTGTCTTTAGATTCTTGGGAGTACCTTATTGATTTTATGATTTTAACCCCTACGAACAATCTAGGAGGAAACCTTCTCATATTAGGAAGACCTTGGTTGGCTACAACTAATGCTTTCATTAGTTGTAGATCTGGTGACATGTATAATTCTGATGGAAATTCAACTAAGAAATTCACTCTGTATCCTCCAGCAAGAACAATCACAGAGATGGATGGAAAATAATGGATTGATAATGAGGAACATATACAACCTCTCTTTACTATGTCAACCATTAGTGAAGATAGCCATATCTTAAATACAATAGGAAATTATGAATCATCTCCAGAATATGAACATGATCAATTTCATGAAAAAACCAATATTGAATATTTGTCATCTAGGCAAATGTCTCTTTACTCAATGGAAGAATTTGGTAGCTCTATAGTTGAAATATTTCGAAGGAAAACCTTGAACATAAATAATAACTAGGATAAATTACAACCAGAAAAGATAATCAAAACATTACAATAACATTTATCTGCATATTCATGGGAATACACTGACATGAAGGGAATTAGTCCTAAGACTTGCATACATCACATTTACATTGAGGAAAATTGAAAACTTATCAGGCAACTTCAAAAAAGGATGAATCCAAATCTTAGGGAAATTGTGAAAGAAGAGTTGCAAAAGTTTTTATATGTAAATTTAATCTATCCAATTTTAAACAGTAAGTGGTTTTCTCCTTTACGGATCGTACCCAAAAATAATGGTAAATGGAGGGTCTTCATTGATTATTTGGAATTGAATAAAGCTACACTAAAAGATCGTTTCCCTCTTCCCTTTATAGATCAAGTGTTAGATACATTAGCAGGGAAGAAGTATTTCTCATTCCTGGATGGTTTCAGTGGTTACAATCAAATTTAGGTTGTACCTGAAGGTCAAAATAAAATCACATTCACTTTTCCATGGGGAACTTATGCCTTTCGGGTACTTCCCTTTGGATTTTGCAATGCACCTGCAACATTCCAAAGGGTAGTACTAGGAATTTTTATGATCTAATACATGATTGTGTAGAAGTGTATATCGATGACTTTACAGTTTATGGTAATACATTTGAAGAAGCTTTAGAAAACTTGGAAAAGGTTCTTAAAAGGTGTAAGGAAGAAAACCTCTCACTAAGTCATGAAAAATGTTTCATGATGTTTACTGAAGGGATTTATTTAGGACATCACATTCAAAGAGATGGAATTAAATTTGATAAATATAAAGTTGAAGTCATCTCCAAGTTATCAATTCCAAGTTTCCAAAAGGATGTTAGAAGTTTTCTAGGATTTACAGGGTATTATAGAAGATTTATAGAAAACTTCACCAAAATAGCATCCCCACTCTTCAAAATACTCACCAAAGATTGTGAATTTAGTTGGAAGTCTGACTGCCAGTTACCATTTTAAACTTTAAAAGAAAAAAATTCCGAAGCACCCATCTTAAGAGCGCCTAACTAGAAACTACCTTTTCACATTTCAACAAATGCTTCAGATACAACTCTAGGAGCTGTGTTAGGAAAAAAAGACTTGGTCCCCTATGCCATTTATTGCATAAGCAAGAATTTAACTCCCACAGAGTTAAATTACACTGTAACTGAAAAGGAATTCTTAGTTGTTGTTCATGCTATCAACAAATTCAAACATTACATAACAAGCTATGAAACCTTTGTCCATACAAATCACTTTGCAATTACGTATTTAATGAATAAATATATTAAAAATGACAGAGTTACAAGATGGTTATTGCTCCTGCAAGGATTCAACATTACTATTCTAGACAGGCCTCAAAAGCAAAACACAGTTGTGGATTTTCTATCTAGAATTCAAACTATCAAAGATGACACTCCAGTCGAAGATAAATTTCCTGATGAATATCTTTTTGCAGTAACTACTCAGACCCCTTGGTTTGAAAATATTAGCAATTACTTAGTTACAGGAAAATTACCTTCACATTTGCATTCTAGAGAGAAAAGAAAAATCATTTAATTAAGTGCAAGATACTCATGGATTACAAATGAATTGTATAAGACAAGTCGAGATCTCATTATCAGAAGATGTGTTCGAGAAGATGAAATTCCTGAAATTCTTAAAGCATTTCATGATGAACGTTGTGGTGGAAATTTTGCTGACAAGAGGAAAGCCTATAAAATCCTTCATTTAGAATATTATTTGTAATCCATCTTCAAATATTCCAAATGATATTTCAAAAGGTGTGACAATTGCCAAAGGGTAGGGAAACCTACTCCTTTAAATGAAATGCCATTACAACCTCAAGTACTCATTTAACCTTTTGAAAAATGGGCCTTGGATTTTGTTGGACCTATCAATCCTCCATATAGACAACATAAGTATATTTTGGTATGCACTGATTATGTCACTAAATGGGTAGAGGGTAAAGCATTACCTTTTGTTAATGAAGGATTTGTAGTTAATTTTATTTTTGAGGATATCTTCACTCGTTTTGGTGTTCCAAGAGAAGTTGTAATAGATCAAGGCAATCAATTTACGTCAAATATGGTGAAAAGGCTCGTGGAATATTACAAGATCAAGCACAAAAATTATACTCCTTACCATCCACAAGGAAATAGTCAAGTTGAATCTACCAATAATATGATTAAAGGAATTCTCACTAATATTGTTCATCTACATAGAAGAGATTGGGAATATATGCTTCCTAAAGCCTTGTGGGCCTACAAAACTACATGGAGGAACACAACATGACATACTCCCTATGAACTTGTTTGTAGGAAGCAAGCCCTGTTCCCTATAAAGTTTCAGATAAGAACGTTCAAGATGGTAGTCTAATTGGGACTTGATTTATCAGAAGCACAAAATCATATACTGGAGAAACTCAACGAACTAGATGAAATTAGACAAGATGAAGTCCAAAGAACGAATATAGTCCAATAACAAAGGGCTAAATCGCATGATAAGTATATCAAAGAGAAAAAGTTTCAAGCAAGGGATTGGACACTTTTGTTTGATTCAAAACTCAAGTATTTTCAAGGAAAGTTTCAGACTCATTGGCTTGGGCCATATGAGATTGAAAAAGTCTTTGATAATGGAGCAGTGAAGATTAGGACAATAGATGAAGAAAAGGTATCTCTTCTTGTGAATGGTCATTGGTTGAAAGTATATCATAAACCACTTTAAAAAGAAGAGTTTGTCAAGAAATTTCAAGATAATATTGATATGGAGTTAGTGAAGAAGAATAATTTTTCTTCACAAACTTAGATTTTATTTTTCCTACATTTTATAATAAAAAAAACAACATAAAAAAAAATTGAAAATAAAAATAAAAATGTATAAGTATGAGAACCAATCGATGATTGGTAGACTTATGCAGAAACTACAAGGTGAAAATTGGAGACCTCTGACACCCTATATTTTCCATTTTCTTTTATGTAATAAGTAGTGATACAAAACTACATTCATATTTGCAGTCATAATATGCAAACTCATTTTTCACACTCCACTGTCATTTTTCAGTTTCATTCCATCACACTCAACTATCATTCGATTTCATTCCACTTTCATTCCATGTTCACATTCATTCCATAAGTCATATTTCACTTTCATTCCATATTTTTCACTCATTCCATTCATGTTCCATACTTTTTTTAGAAAATAATAATAATAATAATAATACGTTCTGCAGCTGAGCACATTCCGCAGTTGAATACATTCTGTAGTTGAGTACATTCTGGAGCTGACTCTATTCTGCAGCTAACTTGATTCTACAGCCACTTCAGTAGTTTTGACATGATGATTCCAAGTGGCTAAAGGATTATGTTTTGAAGACTACCATGCTACAAATATTACCTAAGGAACAACATCAAAGGAAGACAACAAACACAAAGGTTAAGTTCTGAGGTAAAGTGTAAAAACTTATTTTTAATAGAAATTTTAAAAACATGAAACATGTATAATATGAACATTCATATGTATCCTTGACACTTCATCATTCAAATTAATTGCAATCCTCATACTATCTATCAGTCATATCTTTCGTATAAAGTTACATAATGGTCCATCATTAATATCCTTGATTGATGACTAACCTTCATGATCATGACGTGACCTACTTGTCTACATCTCTCCAAGACCGTATCACTTATTTATTTACTACAACTCTCCACAACCCTCCATTAGATCTGCAGCTCATTCATATCCATCGATTCCACAGCCAATTCATTTCCATAAAATAGAGGGGTAATTCTGAAGGTTGAAATTACTATGCATAAGAGAAGGATGGGTTTGATTGTTAGAACAGAACCAGTGGGGGTAAAATACATGGAGGGATACCCATAGGTCAAATAATTACTACAGAAAGCTGGATGGTTGAGGTTCATAGAAAAATTTAATGGTATTCATAAAGAAATTACAAAATTCTTTGCCCATTCTTTTGATGGAACCGAAGTAGAGATTGGGGACATTAAATTTGCAGTGACAGAGTCATTCTTGGATGAGGCTACAAAACTTCCAAGGCATGGAGAAAGATGGTTCAAGAAGAAAGATTTCCATAGTGAATCTTGGAAGGTTATACTAAAAAAACCCAGGTATGGATGTCTTATTTTTTAGAAAAGGAATTCACAGTATAGCTCTTAAAATAAAATAGAAAAATATGCTCTTGATTTTACATAAATTCATGACTTGTGAAGAAAAATTTGGAACCATGTAAGTTTACCATATTCGTTTATTAATTGATTTTCTATAAAATGGTGAAATCAACCTTCCTTTATTTCTGCTCAATAGTTTAAGAAGGATGGCCTCAAATGTACAAAAGAGAATACAATCCATATAGACCACCATACATCATCATGGTTTGGTGAAAATATTGATTGAATTTCACTTAAGGAGCATAGGAGACACTTGGGAGGATTTCCTTGGTAGGAGTCATTTTCAAGAACAACCAGAGTCACCACCCAAGGAAGATAATGTCAGGAGAAGTAGAAGAAATAAAATTGATATAATTGTTGAAGACATTCCTGAAACTTCACTACAGAAGAATGATGAAAAGCTAATTTATGATGAACTGACAGAAATTAGGAAACAAATTAGGATTAGAGGAAATAAAAAGAAAGAGAGTGAGGTTAAAAATGAGAGGAATGAAATTCCTCCATAACTAAGAATGAGCTCTAGAATCCGAGGTATCATGAAGAAGACAGTATCATGAAGAAGACAGTATCAAGAGGGATAGAGCTTATAAATATAGAAGAAGAAACACCAGTACCATCACCTATTAATATTTCTCTTGTGCACGGTCCTCAAGACTGTCCTATCTATTATTTTGAAGAAGGCCCTAGAAGAAGATCTCTTGGTATAGATCTAGTTCAACAACATATATATGATTATGTAGAATCATTAGAGATAAGAAGTGCTTCAATGAACCCAGAGCCACCTATCAATCCACAGGAACCTCTAATTGATGATCTTAAGCAGTATATTTATGAATTAGAGATACTGAACAGGCACATCAAGCAGGAGAATGAGATTTTGAAGGAAAACAACAAATTGGACAAGGAAATGCATGATAATACCACTCTGTAGCTAGGACTATGCCATAAGAAGAATAGGAAATTCAAGAAGAAGAACAAGTCATTGAATAGGAAAATCATTAACCTTAAGTTCAAACTTATTATGAAAAGGCCTAGAATGACATTGACTTCAAAGAATAACAAAAGAATAAATTTGGATGTCCTAGTTGAGGTATCTGAACAAATGCAATAGGGGAGAAGACCTCACTTTTTTGTTAAACAGCATGAGGACATGCAATAATTTATAGTGGGGGTATGTTTATCCTCAAGATTGTGCTTTCTTTGATAGTTTTTCCACCTCATTCCATCATTTATCCGTAAGATCACAAACCCTAATCAATGAAGAATGCTTAGTTTTGTCTTAAGGATGCATTTAAATTATTGTCGTATTATATTTTCATGAATTTTCTATTTGGATAATTTTTTTCAATTTAGCTAAAAAATACAGCCTATTCTGCAATTAACTGTGCATTCTGTAGCAACTCTTATGGTTTAGCAGGTTCCAGTCATTAGCTGAGGAATTGGGCCACATGGGTGTTTCTAGAATCATACCTACATGGATTCTATCCTACTCACATGGTCCATATTGACATAAAAGGGAGCCTAAACTCATGGTCAAAGATACAAGTCAAAATACGTTACCTACAGCAATAGGGCTCCTGATTTTCTCTTTCTAGAAAATCATGAGTCCAACAGTCCTATTTCAATTGAAATTCGAGTTAGACACCTATAGATACTTTAACTCATAATTAGTTATGTAGTTTCCCTTTAAATATTGGTTCCAAAGAACCGAGAGACAGTTCAATACACTTCATATTTCTAAGTGTATACTTTATTTCCAGACTTTATTTTCATCATAATAAGAAGTTAAATTTTCCAATTATTGATTGATTGCACCTTTAACAAGCTAGGAGTTCAACCACATTAGTGTTGAATTCTTAGTTGAACTGAGAGGGGGTGGGGGGGGGGGGGGGGGTGAATCAGTTCAATACATACATGAGCTTTTCAAATTTTCATCATCTTATTTACAACTTACTTTTGTAATCAACCTTAGTATATGAACAGTCTTAATATGTTGCAGCAAGTATTAAATTAATGTGACATTAAACTTATTATGAGAGCAGTAAACATTAAGAAGATTTGATAAATCATCTCAGCACACAGGCAACCCAGATAGAGAGAACAGATATAAGTGGAAACCCAAAAAGGGAGAAAACCACATTTTATTGTTGTTGTGATGCAAAGGCAAGCTCCAACTCCCTCTCACCACTATTTTTCTGCAGGCACCAACCTACAGGAGGCTCCAACCTCAATTCTGCAAGCTACAACTTCCAAGGAAGCTCCAAGTCCCTTCAATTTTTCTGTAGGCACCAACCTAGAGGACGCTCCAACCTCAGTCAGCTACAACTGACAGCTATTAAGCTTTAACTTGATAGGGAAGCTCCAACTTCCTCAATTTATCACAAGAATTGTTTGCTGATTTACCTCAGATATCAGCTCTGTTCTATAGCGTCTCTTTCTCCTCCTCTCTTCCTTATCTTCTCTGCCTTAATCTTCTATACTTATCATTATTTATTCTTACTCTCTCTAACCTCTCTTATGTATATCCAGTTGATATTATATATAGAGTTCCTCACATGATTGTTTGTATTTCACAAGGAATTTGGAGTGAACAGTCATGACTCTTTGGCTTTTGTCTTCTCATTCTTTTTCCAAATCATCTTAAAATTATATGTACAAATTTCAATGTTACAATGGCATTTTTCTTTTTCCTTTGGACAGTTGCCTTTGCATCACAAACAATATAAAACAAAAATATTTACATCTTCAATTACACATTTATATTCCACTCAGCTCCTTTTCAGGACTTGGCTTTGCTGGATTTGTCTTTTCCGACGCTACTGAGTGACCGTTCGGTATTTTTTATTCACTTCTGCATCTATTCATTTGTTTATTGTACCTGTGTGCACCAGCCACATATGTAACCGCTTTTTAGGTTTTATTCTTAAATATATATGAGTCTAGGAAATGTTTTTTCACTCTCAATCTCTCTTCTCGGGCTGCCTGCTTACACATTCTCTGTCCATATAATTTGTTTTCAAATAAACCCTCTTCTGTCCTTTTGGATTACTGCACATTTTTCTGAAGCTGTCTTTCTCTTTTTCGTCCTTGCAGGCTCTTGTAGTACACCCAATCCATGAACTTTATAAAAACCATTATATTAAATACCAGCGTATTTATTATATGGATCAACATATATATGCATATATATTCTCCAGCCGAATGTAAAGACCCATGAATTCACTTTAACGAATGCCCAACATGCACCTCATTTTCTATAAGTTTCGACTTCAACAAAATATATAAATATATCACCATGTATGCATATTCCACGAGTCAAGTGTTATAAACATTAATATAAGGTGTTGATTCCATATAATCAATAGAATATCATATGTCCGGGCCCACTATCCACTCTTTCCGATGCTATACATTACTCCTCGGCTTGTTCCGATTGCGATTGATCGCAATCGCAATTTCCATTTGAATGTATCAACATTCCAGTGCTCCGATGCTCCGATTCCGATTCCGATGAGTCTCCTCCAGAGATTTTTGATTGCAATTGATCACAATCACAAGTTTTATTTACTTGTTCCACTATGTCGGCTTGTTCTGATTCTGATTACTCTGATCCTGCTCTGATTGCGATTAATCGCAATGGCAACTTTTAGTTGCAATTCCCGCTGCCCTGCCTTCACTCCGATGTGATTGAACACTGTTCATTTAAATGTGCCGATGTGATTGGATCAGAACTCAAATCTATAAAATCCTAACTTATAGACCCATCGGGTCCCGAACTTCAATCGTAATCGCACCCTATTGTTAACTTGTTCTGCTGCCCTTATATTCTCCGATGTGATTCATAAGGGTCCCACCTTATATTACTTTGTTTTTTTTTTAAATTAGAACAATGGGACCTTCAGTCATTTAATCTTGTGCACAAGCATACCTTCTTCTTGACCCTTGCCTCTACTGCTCGACCCCTGCCTTCGCCTTCGCTGTAAATTTTACATGTTGTCTTCTGCTGCTGTTCTTTGCCTATATCTGCCTTTTCTTCCTCTATTGCCATCAATGACAACATTTAAAACAGTCTCCCCCTTCGGCATTGATGGAAATACACTTCCTTTGTTTTCCTGTTAGGGTTCTTTCTCCTGTTGCTTGCTCTTCCTCCCCCTTTGACATCAATGGCAAGGGGTTTGAATTTTTATTTTTATTTTTCAACATTTCGTGCATTTCCTCTCTCTGAGATCTTCTAACTTTGTATGTTGCTGCTCCAACCTTTGGATTAGATTCACATCGGGTTCACCACTGACCCTTTGGCCTTTTTATTGATTCTTTTATGTTGGATGTATTCTTCCCATAATCCTTTTGATCCTGAGGACCTGTTTCATGCTTCCCTTGGTGGCTGATCTCCCCCTGGAATGATATTCTCATTTCTATTCTCCCCCTGAAACTGTGCTTTTTCTTCATATCAGAGAGTAGCATCTACAGATACTACCCCTAGTCTATTTCTCAAATATTCAAATGGTTCTCTAGCAAGTGATTTGGTAAATATATCTGCTGTCTGTTCTTTTGTTGGTACATACTTCAGTTTTACTATCTTCTTAGCCACTTGTTCTCAGAGAAAATGATACTTGATTGGGATATGTTTGGTTTTTGAGTGCAGCACGGGATTTTTAGATATACTTATAGCACTTGTATTGTCACATTTGATTGAGATAAGTTCATCAATGCTTACCTTCATGTCTTGGAGGGTTTTCTTCATCCACATGACTTGTCTACAACATGCTGTTGCTGCTATATATTCTTCTTCTGTTGTAGACAGAGGGATAGACGTTTGTTTCTTTCTTAACTACGCCACCAAAATTTCTCCTAAATAGAAAGCACCTCCACTTGTGCTTTTCCTATCATCCACACAACTAGCCCAAACTGCATCTTTGTATGCTGTCAAAGTGAAGATTTTTCCTTTAGGATACCAAAGTCCATACCGTGATGTTCCTTGTCGATATCTGAATATTCTTTTGACCGCAAGAAGGTGATTTTGTTTGGGTGCTGCTTGATATCTAGCCACTAGCCCTACAGCTAGCATGATGTCTGGTCTTGATTTTGTCAGATACAACAGACTTCCTATCATGGATATGTAGAGTTTTTGATCTACATCAGTAGATCCATCATCAGCACACAGCTTGCATCTTGTGATCATGGGAGTTGACATAGGTTTGCAGTCCTCCATTTTCAAAATTTTCAACATTTATTTTAAGTATTTTTCCTGTGAGCTGAATGTACCTGTGTTCTTTTGCTGAATTTGAAGTACTAAGTAGAAACTGAGCTCTCCAATCATAGACATCTCAAAATTTGTTTTCATCCCATTAGCAAGCCCTTTTTCTAGTTCTTCTCGATTGCTTCCAAACATAATGTCATCAACATATACTACAGCAATCAGGAGTTCATTTTCATGGGATTTTATATATAGATTATTGTCTACTCCACCTCTCTTAAAGCCTTGTTTTTGAAAATATTTATCTAGTCTTGAGTAGCAAGAATGAGGAGCTTGTTTTAGTCCATATAGAGCCTTCTTCAGTCTGCACACATAGTCTTCTTTGTATGTTAATGAGAAGCCTTCTGGTTGTTCCATGTAGACTTATTCTTCTAAGTTTCCATTCAGAAATGTAGATTTTACATCCATTTGATATACCTTGAAGTTTTGGTAGCATTCAAATGCCAGGAACATTCTGATAGCTTCCATTCTAGCTACAGGGGAAAATGTTTCATCGTAATCAAGTCCTTGGATTTGTGAATATCCTTTGCAGACAAGTCTGGCTTTGTCCTAATCACCTGTCCTTCCTCATTCATTTTATTTTTGAATACCCATTTTGACCCTATGACATTTTTCTCAGTGGGTCTAGGAACAAGTTCCCAGGTATTGTTTTTCTCAATTTGGTCCAATTCTTCATTCATAGCATTCACCCAAGACTTGTCCTTGCTGAATTCCTCAAATTTATTTGGCTCTATTTGTGACAACATGGCTATGTATACCTCTTTAGTTTGTTCTGTTAGTTGCCTTCTTGTTTATATCCCTACTCTCTTGTCTCCAATGATCCGATCTTCAGGATGGTTCTTCTGATTATATCTTGAGGGAGCTTTCGAGCTCAGCTCTGCATCTTATGTTGTCTAGCTTGTTTCATCGTCATCTTGGTTTTCTTCTTCATGACTGTCTGATGGACTGCTGGATTCTCTATCTCCTTTATTGTTTGGAAGTTCTTCATCAAATCTCACTTCAATGATTTCTACTATTTTTTGAAGGGTCTTGTTGTAGCACCTGTACCCTTTAATTTTGGAAGCATATCCTAGAAAAATCCCTTCATATGCTCCTACATAAAATCTCCCAAGATTTTCATCATTATTCTTTATATAACATTTGCTTCCAAAAATTCTAAAATGTTTGATTGAAGCTGGCTTTCCATGCCATAGTTCATAGGGAGTCTTGTCACTGCTTGGCCTTAAGTGAGCTTTATTAAGGATATGCACCGTCGTGTGTACTGCTTCTGCCCACAAGGTTTGAGGAATATTACTCTCATGCATCATGGCTTTGGAAATCTGCTAAAAAAATCTATTTTGTCTCTCTGCTACTCCATTCTGCTGAGGTCTCCCTCCAATAGTAAATTCTTGTTTTATGCCATATTCATTGAATAGATATGCAAAGTCATAATCTGTGAATTCACCTCCTCTGTCCGATCTGATGCATTTTAGCTTGCATCCTGTCTAATTTTATGATAATTCTTTGAATATTTTGAATTTGTCCAGAGCTTTCGATTTGTTCTTGAGAAATGCAACCCATGTCATTCTAGACAAATCATCTATTATCAGCATCAAGTAGGATTTTCCACTTGTTTTTTTAGTTCTTTCAGGTCCACACAAATCCATGTGCACAAGCTGGAGTGGTCTCCTTGTTGATAAATCATATTTGGCCTTAAAGGATGTGCGGGTCTGTTTACCCAATTGACAAGATTTGCATATGGTATTAGAAGGCCCTTTTATTTCTGGCATGTCTCTGACCACTTTCTTCTTGCTCAGTCTGATGATATGATCGAAGCTGAGATGTCCCAATCTCCCATGCCATAACCATGACTCCTCAAGTTTACTAAGATGGCATGCTTCATCTTCCTCTTTCATGATGTAAACATTTCTCTCTGTTCGAACACCTTTGAGCAGAGTCTTACCTATGGTGCTTGATCTGAATTCACAGTCTTCTTCTCTGAAAAGAACTTCGCAGCCTTTACCACACATTTGACTGACACTCAGCAAATTTGCTTTCAGCCCATCTACAAATAGTACATCTTGGGCATTACCTCTACCATTATCTAAGCTGACTGAGCCCTTTCCCTTGATTTTTCCTGGTTATCATTGCCAAAAGTAACATTAGCAGTTTTATTTTCATCAAAAGTTATAGATTTTCTTATGTCTCCAGTCATATGCTTTGAGCAGCCACTATCGAGATACCATTGGCTTTTCAGATCTTGAGCAGTTAGAGCCAGGTCACACTTATTCTCCTTCTTTTTCCACTGGAGGCATCCTTTTGTTTGGTATCTTTTGTGAGATGATGAATCGCATCCTTTCAGAGGACATTTCAAAGGCATATGTCCAACTTGATTTCATATACAACATTTGATCATATTTTTTGCAGAATTGTGAGTATGAACAAAATTTCTTTGATTCATAAACCTCCTTGAGGTGTTGAACATCAATATTTTTCCATACTTTATACATTCAATAATTTTATGGCCAAATTCCTTACAATAAAAAAAATAACCATAGAAATTATTTTCATACTTGATGTAAGGTTGTTTTCTCCATTTTTTTGTTTAAGACAGTCTCTTCACTGTTTGCATCTTTTGCTGGTTTAAATTACTCCTTGCTGGTTTAAATTACTCCTCCTTGCATGACAATATGCAGCAATGTGTCCCTGCTTGTGGCAGACATAACAAGTGGCATTCTTCATAGGAGGGAAGAATATCCTTTGATGGCTTTCAAATTTAACATACTTAGGGGCATATAAATCTTTTCCTGTTGTTTGAGTATTTCTTTCATTCTTTGTTATTAGAGGATTTTTCTGGGTTTTGTTTCCTTCCTTACAAGTTTCTTCTTTTGTAGGCACTATTTGAGTTGCTTCATCATCCTTCTTTGCTTTTACAAAAATAATCTCTCTGTTTTCTTTTTCTTTGTTTTTACTTGATTCTCCTTCATAGCCTATTCGAGTTTTTATCATAGGCGATCTTTGAGAAACCGGAATTTCATTCAACTTACTAGAGCTTGTTGTTTGAGAAGAGTTTATAACCACTTTCCTTTGAGCATTTTCTAATTTCTTCCTGAGACATACTACTTCTTCTTCCATATTTTATTGTTCCTGAGTTTTTTCCTTGATTTTCTTAAATAACATATCCTCTATCTTCTTGGCTTCCTCAAGCTCTATTTTTAGCTGCATCAAGACTTCTGAATTCTGTTCTTCTCATACATACTTGAGGAGAATGTTGTAACACCCCTATTTTTATGTTTCTTTCAAATTTAGACATTTGAACTTTAATCCAAAGGGGAGTGGACCCCAATGGATAAGTATTTTGTGGATGTAATTAAATACTTAATTATGAAAAAAAAAAAATTAATAATTCTGTGCAGATTGACCAAATGAGAATTATGAGATCACTTGCTAAATCCATGAGGATGGAAAGAGACAGATACTTTCCCAGAAAATCTTTCAAAAATCCTTGAAAGAATTTATTTCCAAATTAGATTTTGAGGAAAGTCTAGTTTCCCCAATGAGGTGGAGAGTAGTTGGGAAGAGGTAAAAAGCTGGGAAAAGAAGAAATAAGCTTTAAAAATCCCTAAATAAGGGAAGCTTAGGCAAACAGGAAGAAAAGCATCCTATAATTCTGGACACAGAATTAGAAACAGACTTTGGGGAACAAAAGCTTAAATAAGCTATTCCTGAACAGATTAGTGGTTGGTCTGTTCTGGAGGTGATCTCAGCTCGGGGGTGAGTTCTGGAGATAGAGGGACTCTATGGTTGGGAGGATTGGTCAATTGCAGAAGTGGTATGCTCGTAGTTTTAATGAATAAATGAATTTCTTACAATATGTTATTTCTTGTGTTCCATACATTTACAGAATTACTAGAAGAAGTTAATCCCCTCAGTTCTGCATAGTTTTAGGAACCAGAAATTATGAAGAAAATTAGCCAGAAACTCTAAACCAGAGACTGGTTTAAATCTGGAGATTTATCTTACCTCATAATTTATAATTATGTAACTTTAATCTATTTTTGTTAAAAATAGAATTTAATCAGTGACCACTATAAAAACTCAAAAAAAAAATGTGTAGGAGGAATTAAGTACATGCAGTGCAGATCTATAGATTGACTGAATTAACTAAGTGAAGTACGGACCTAGAGCTTTCCAAATTAAAAGTGCATGTCTATCTATAAATTACCCTCTATAATAGGGATAGAATGGAGGAGTATAGATTTTAGTGCTATATATATATATTTAGATAGTAAAGAAACAGAGCTAAACATGGTTACTAATCATGCAAACAATTTTGGTTTGAGAATTATTTATACAACACTGGTGTATGACTAACATCCTTCACAAAGAAAGGGTCCAAACTGAATAATTACTGGAAATTATAAGTTGTGCATGTGAATCTCTATAAAATGCATGCAGGCTATACAAGCTGTGAAAGATAACAAATAATTTCCCCATCAGATCTATATAATGTGCTAGTTAAGAGTGTAGTTTAAACACTAGACATACTGAAGCTGTTATACTAAGGAAAATTATAAGTATATAGTTGCAGAAAACATTATAAGTGACTATTTCAATGGAACCCCAAACTAAGGAGTATAAAGAGAGTCCACTGTTGGATTCATAGAATACACTTGAAATTATAGACTCTGTGGAACTGGTAGTTTCTCATTCACTGAAAGCTTGTAGACTTGAAAAATCTTACAACAAAGAGACTTATATTCATTTATGCTATTATAATGAGGAGAAACAGAACGGAAAAATATTTAACATGAGTATTAACATGAAAATAATAATCTGGAAACTATTAGAAAATATTATTGATTTGTCAATAATAATAGAGAAGAAGGGTAGGTATATATATATATATATATATATATATATATATATATATATATCAAATTCTGAAGCCACTTATGGAATCAGGCTATCATGGTTTGATAATAACATTACAGAATTTAATTATTCAGGGAATTTCATCACCCGAATGAAAAATTGCTAACATTCCCAGTCTCTGGCATAAGTTATTACTAAAATAGAAACTTTTTATGACAATAAAATCTTGAATTGTTTGAACAAATTCTGTATAATAACAATAATAGCACCTGGTCACACTTTGACGAATGACGCGTCAATACCGACCTGAAATTCCAGGATATAACGACGTCAAGTCAAGTGAATTACAAGTCCACCAAATACCACTGAAGAAAACCCTCTATTAGATTCTAACCTACCTGCAATAAAATGAGGGCAACATGAGAGATCGTTACAACAAGACGATATGAGGATACTCAGAACATAGTATGTGCGAATGGAGCCTAAAAACACGAGTTACCTTGGGATTGGAAGACTTTGTCACCAAATATGACCTCCAGAAAGAATACATGGGTATTGTAAAAACGTTCTCCAAATTGAAAATAAAACACAGGATAAATTATATTCCAATGAATCGACGACTTACCTGAGGTAGTGATTGCTCGCTTCGAGCCAGGGCAACTCGGTGAATGAAATGAAAAACCTCTATAAAGTCACGAAAGACAAAGAGGAGTAAACTCCTATCAAGAAACTATGGATTATTAGTGCTACACATCGTTAACAGGAAAAAAAATCAACATATTAGGACAGAACAATCTCCACGAGAGATTTGTCCAACTAGCAAAAAAAAAAAAAAAAATGAGTTCTTAACAGTAAACGAGACTATAGAAAAGAAATTGTTGCATTTAAAATCAGCTCTCACACTGTCGACATAGCGTATTGCTATGGAGAACAACACATATCAAGAGCGTAAGCCTCAAAGTAAGGTTAGTGACATGCATGAAAGTTCATACCTGAGTATTAATGATGATGAGTAGATAGATACGCCAAAAGCCTGGGTGAGCCAATGTTTCGTTCCTCCGACGTGAAGAGTCCTGACACTGGAATAATATCAGAACAACTGAGGGGTGAAAGAACCACTTGATAATAACACAGAGATTTATACAATTGTCTCAAATCCAAGAACGACGAAACCCTAATGGATCAGAACAATATCCACCATCCAAGTGGCCTCGGATCGATGGCCTATACATGGATCGATTGGGTGACAATGGTATTTAATACATGGCCGTCCAAATCATAAATATAGATTCATGAAATCGATCTCATAGTACTCTCGCTCATATCATAGGGCCAGCGTAATTGAAAGAACAATCTGGCGTGGAATCTATAACTGAACAGAGATATATACAACCTTGCGTGTGGGTGCAATGAGAACTAACCAAACTAAATAAAATAAACAGAGGACCATCGAATAGGGCGACATGGAGATGTGCAATGGGTTGCAATGGCCAAATGACTTGAGCCAACTTTGCTAACGAGGCATAATGAATGCATCAAAATTTAAATACGCCTATCTCCACAGTAAACTCACCATAAACGAATTGTACATGAGAGATATATGATGCGATGGTAGCAATCATTCACATTCGAAACAGTGGCCACGAAAACCATAATAAACTCATGTAAGTGACATAAGATGTAAATAGGAATAGCCATTCGGTGTTAGGAATAATTAAAATTTGAAACTTAAATATTGGAGTGATACAAATATTAAAACCCAACAAGCCAAATACCCAAATTACAATAAATAAGAGTATGCTATTGAAAAAAAAATCATAGGTATGGTGAGCCTACCAAATGTTATGCGAAATTCTTCACAAATCGATTGAAATATGTGGGTAATTGTATGCATAAGTAGAAATACGTAGGAGTAGATACAACTATATAAAAATTGTATGGGATCAATATATATAGATATAGGGTGATGTGTGTGTGTATATATATATATATATATGTATTTAAGATAAGCCACAAACATTTAGTGGAAGAGGACAATAAAATTTTCCATACAAGAACCCTAGGAGGAATAGGAATCTTATTCCATATCAGCTCGAAATCGACGTAAGTCGAAAGTAGAACTGAACAAATGTGGCCAATAGAAGCACAAAATCAAATATAAGTAGAAAAAAAAAATTGTGGGATGAAAAGGAAGAGACGTTACAAATGGTATCAGAGCCCAAGTTACATAAACTGGGTTGTTGTTGTTGTGCTCACTGTTTTTGTTGTGCCCACTGTTGTGGTGGTGCTCACTGTTGTTCTCTGCTCACTGTATAAACTATTTATTGTTGAAAAAAAAAAAATTATTACTGATCTGTGTTGTTTAGTGTATAGTGGTTCTGAACCAGAAAAGTTGAATGGAAGAAGGTGAGGAAATTTATGTTGATCTGCGTGATGAAGATAATACACCAGATCCCAATGCTCCAGTGATGGATATGTTGCACAGTTTGCAACGAGAGATGGCTGAGCTAAGAAGCCAGAATGACATATTGTCATTAGCCAGTGAGGAGTAGGAAAAGCTCATCAGAGAATTAACTTCGCGGAACAGCCAAGAAGGTGAAGGTTCTGGAAAGAGGAAGAATGATGAGTCTGAGGAAGATGATTTTATTAGGCATCAGTATAAGTAGAAAAATGAATTACAGGGGGAATTTCGAATGATCAAACCTCCCTCCTATGATGGGGAGAAGGAGGAAGATGCTGAAGCCTAGTTTTTGAACATGATTAAGTATTTCCAGGTCTATGAATATGAAAGAAATCTGAAGGCCAGATTAGCTGTCTACCAGCTACAAGGTAAGGCTACCTTGTGGTGGGAGGAGACGAAAATGGTTCATGCCATTGATGAAAAGACAGTTACTTGGGAAGATTTCCAACTCAAGTTTAAAAACCACTATTTGAACGAACATTATTATGATGAAAAAGAAAATTAATTCCATGAACTTAGACTAGGACAAGTTACTATTGATGAGTTTTTCACCAAGTTTACAAATCTGTTGAGATATGTCCCTTACATTAGGGAAGAGAAGGCCAAGGTACAAATGCTTTTGAACTGTTTTCCAGCTGTGTAAAAAGAGAAGATTGAGTTTGATAACCCAAAAAATATGGACAAAGTAGTGAGAAAAGATATATTATGCTACCAGCGGTTTAAAGGAAAGGGTGAGCATGGAAAAGGCTAGATAAACATAGTTGAAATCAAAGGAAAGAAATAGAAACCAGCTTACGAGACTATACAAAAGAAACGAGTTCTCGATAGTAAATGAGACTATACAAAAGAAATTGTTGCATTTAAAATCAGCTCTGGCACTGTCGACAGAGCGTATTGCTATGGAGAAAAATACATATCAAGAGAGTAAGCCTCACAGTAAGGTTAGTGACATGCATGGAAGTTCATACCTGAGTATTAATGACGATGAGTAGATAGATACGCCAGAAGCCTGGGCGAGCCAATGTTTCGTTCCTCCAACATGCAGAGTCCCAACACTGGAAGAATATTAGAACAACTGAGGGGTGAAAGAACCAATTGATAATAACACAGAGATTTATACAATTGTCTCAAATCCAAAAATGATGAAACCCTAATGGATCGAAACAATATCCACCGTCCAAGTGGCCTTGGATCGATGGCCTATACACGAATCGATTGGGTGATAGTGGTATTTAATACATGGTCGTCGAACTCATAAATATAGATTCATGAAATAGATCTCACAGTACTCTCGCTCATATCATAGGGCCGGCATAGTTGAAAGAACAATCTGGCGTGGAATCTATAACTGAACATAGATACATACAACCTTGCGTGTGGGCACAATGAGAACTAACCAAACTAAATAAAATCAATAGAGGACCATCGAGTAGGGCGACGTGGAGATGTGAAATGGGTTTCAATGGCCAAATGACTTGAGCCGACTTTGCCAACGAGGCATAACGAATGCATCAAAATTTAAATACGCCTATCTCCATAGTAAACTCACCATAAGTGAACTGTACATGAGAGATACATGATGCAATGGTAGCGATCATTCACATTGGAAACAGTGGCCACGAAAACCATAATAAACTCATGTAAGTGACATAACATGTAAATAGGAATAGCCATTCGATGCCAGGAATAATTAGAATTTCAAACTTAAATGTTGGAGTGATATGAATATTAAAACCCAACAAACCAAATACCCAACTTACAATAAATAAGAGTATGCTATTGAACACAAAAGCATAGGTATGGTGAGCCTACCAAATGTTATGCGAAATCGTTCACAAATCGATTGCAATATGTGGGTAATTGTATGCATAAGTAGAAATACGTAGGAGTAGATACAACTATATAACAATTGTATGGGATCAATATATATATATAGGGTGATGTACATATATATATATATATATATATAATATAAACCACAAACATTTAGTGGAAGAGGACAATAAAATTTTCCATACAAGAACCCTAGGAGGAATAGGAATCCTATTCCATATCAGCTCGAAATTGACGTAAGTTGAAAGTAGAACTGAACAGATGTGGCCAGCAGAAGCACAGAATCAAATATAAATAGAAAAATAAAATAAAATTGTGGGATGAAAAGGAAGAGACGTTAAAAATATCCTTTTGTTTTCTGCATTTCAGCTTGAGTCTATCAATCTCTTCCAGAGCACTTCTTAGCCCCCCCTCAAGGTCGACTTCACCTTATTCTTCTTCATATTCTAGCAGGAGACCTTCAAGTTCTTCTATAGGCATCAATATAAATTCAGAGGTTCCATCTTCACTTGAGAGTTCATCTGGATCTTTAGATGTACTGCTATCTTGTTGAGCATAGAAGGATTTTCTGCTGAACTTCTTTCCTTTCTGCCAGTTATTTGATGTATTTTTATCTGACTCTTGAGCCTGATTCCTTACTTTCTTATGAGGACACTTAGTAGCATAGTGTCCAACTATTCCATAGTTAAAGAATTTGAAAGGAAGTTTACCTTTGTATTTACCTGAGCCTCTATCCAATTTCTTGACAAATTTTGCTTTTTCTTCATCCGAGCAAGAGCATATGTCTTCCTCTTCTTATTTATTCTTTTTTGTTTTAAAGGATGCCTCCCTCGTACTTGGATCCTTCTGTGGGAGCCTCATCTTGTATGCTGTTAAATTTTCAAGTAGCTGGCTCATGGTCAAGGTCTCACAATCAGCTGTTTCTTCTATTGCAGACACCTTGGGATTAAATCTGGATGGAAGAGATCTTAGAATATATTGAACAATTATACTTTCAGGCATGGTTTCTCCAAGAGCTTTCATATTGTTAATAATTTTTGCAACTTTTAGCAAGAAACTGTCAATGTCTTCATCATCATTCATTTTTAAGTTCTCAAACTGGGCTCTATAGACTTGAAGTTTGGCAGTCTTTACTTTCTTGTCTCCCTCATGGATGTTCTCCAGAGTATCCCACATCTCTTTGGCAGTGTCTTTGTGCATTACTTTGATAAACTCTGCTTCACACAATCCATTCAAGATGGCATTCATGGCTTTTGTGTTAGCTACAAAATCTTGTTTGGATTCTTTCTGTGAGTCAATTGCCTTTGGGGCATATCCTAATTGCACAGTACCCCAAACTTCTATTCCTAGAGACATTATGTATGTTCTCATCTTGATTTTCCAGAAGTCATAATTTGCACCTGTAAAGAAAGGGGCTTTATTGGTTTAGCATCTTTCTTTACTAGCCATCCTGAAAACCTAGAATCTCCTTTCAGTTGTTAAACTAGTACAAAGGAACCTGCTTTGATACCAATTGCTGAATTATTATTTGAACTGAGAGGGGGGGGGTGAATAATTTCAATACATACATGAGATTTTTAAATTTTTGTCATATTATTTACAGCTTACTTTTGTATTCAACCTTAGTATATAAATAATATTAATATGTTGCAGCAAGTATTAAATTAATGTGACATTAAACTTATTATGAGAGCAGTAAAAATTAAGCAGATTTGATAAATCATCTCAGCACACAGGCAACACAGATAGAGACAACAGCTATAAGTGGAACCCCATAAAGGGAGAACCACATCTTATTGTTTTTGTGATGAAAAGGCAAGCTCCAACTCCCTCTCACCACTGTTTTTCTGCAGGCACAAACCTACAGGAGGCTCCAACCTCAATCAGCTACAACTAACAGCTATCAAGATTCAACGTGATAGGGAAGCTCCAACTTCCTCAATTTATCACAAGAAGTGTTTGCTAATTTACCTCAGATATTAGCTCTGTTCTGTAGCATCTCTTTCTGCTCCTCTCTTCCTTATCTTCTCTGCCTCAATCTTCTATAGTTTTCATTCTCTATTCTTACTTTCTCTAACCTCTCTTCTGCATATCCAGTTGATATTATATATAGATTTCCTCACATGACTGTTTGTATTTCACAAGGAATTTGGAGTGAACAGTAATGACTCTTTGGCTTCTGTCTTCTCATTCTTTTTCTAACTCATTTTAAAATTATAACAATATGTACAAATTTCAATGTTACAATGGGATTTTTCTTTTTCCTTTGGAAACTTGCCTTTGCATCACAAACAATATAAAAAAAATATTTACATCTTCAATTACACATTTATATTCCACTCAGCTCCTTTTCGGGACATAGCTTTACTGGATTTGTCTTTTCTACTGCTACTAAGTGATCGTTCTGTATTTTTGATTCACTTTTTCATCTATTCATCTGTTTACTGTACCTGTGTGCACCAGCCACATATGTAACCGCTTTTTAGGTTTTATTCTTAAATATATATGAGTCTGGGCAATGTTTGTTCACTCTCAATCTCTGTGCTCGGGCTTCCTGCTTACACATTCTCTGTCCATATAATTTATTTTCAAATCAACCCTCTTCTATTCTTTTGGATTACTGCACATTTTTCTGAAGTTTTCTTTCTCTTTTTTGTCCTTGCAGGCTCTTGTAGTACACCCAATCCGTGAACTTTATAAAAACCATTATATTAAATACAAGCGTATTTATTATATGGATTAGCATATATATATATATGCATATATATTCTCCAGCCGAATCTAAAGACCCATGAATTCACTTTAACGAATGCCCAACACGCACCTCATTTTCTATAAGTTTCGACTTCAGCACAATATATAAATATATCACCATGTATGCATATTCCCCAAGTCAAGCAATATAAACATTAATATAAGGTGTCAATTCCATATAATCAATAGAATATCAGATGTCCGGGCCCACTAGCCACACTTTCCGATGCTATACATTACTCCTCATCTTCTTCCAATTGCGATTGATCGCAATCACAATTTTCATTTGAATGTATCAACATTCCAATGCTCAGATGCTCCGATTCCAATGAGTCTCCTCCAGATATTTCCGATTGTGATTGATCGCAATCACAAGTTTTATTTACTTGTTCCACTATGTCGGCTTGTTCCGATTGCGATTACTCCGATCATGCTCTGATTGCGATTACTATGATGTGATGCGATTACTCCGATTGCGATTAATCACAATCACAACTTTTACTTGCAAGTCCCGCTGCCTTGCTTTCACTCCGATGTGATTGACTACTCTTCATTTAAATGTGCCGATGCGATTGGATCAGAACTCAAATCTATAAAATCCTAACTTATAGACCCATCAGGTCTAGAACTTCAATCGCAATCGTAGCCTATTGTTAACTTGTTCTACTGCCCGTATATTTTCCGATGCAATTCATAAGGGTCCCACATTATATTACTTTGTTTGTTTTAAAATTAGAACAGTGGGACCTTCAGTCGTTTAATCTTGCGCACAAGCATATAATACACATGATTTGTATTGTAGGCTTGGTCCTTTTTATATAACACGTTACATATATATAAGCTTCCGCTTCCGCCTGGGTTACGATTCCCGGAATAAGGTTTATATATATATAGTTTTCCGCTTGGGTTAAGATTCCCAAAATTGGGTTTATGTATCCTCCAGCTGGGTAATGATTCTTGGAATATTATGTTTAGTGTATCTACCAGCTGGGGTAGTGATTATCGGAATAACGGCTATGCCTCTGTCTCTGCCTTTCTGCGATAACAGCTCTGCCTCTACCTCTGCCTTTGCCTTTCGTTGTGCCTCTTTCTCTGTCTCTGTCATTGCTTCCATTCTGCTATTTGACTGTTACATTTCAACATTCTCTTCCGCCTGTCTCCTTTGGTTCCTTTGTTCACTTCTTTGTTGCCTCTGCTACTTGTTTGCTGCCTCTTTGTTTCATCTACTCCTTGACTGATGCTACTCCTTAATTTTCCTTTTGCTGCCTCTGCTTCTTTAAATGACCCTGTCTCTGCTGCTCAACCCCTACCTCTCCTTCGCTGTAAATTTTACTTGCTGTCTTCTGCTGCTGTTCTTTGCCTATCTTTGCCTTTTCTGCCTCTATTTCCATCAATGACAACATTTCCAACAATGTATGTCCCATGATCCATATGCAAGTGCAGTGGGTAGTGTGATGTATCCAATGGTCTGTATTAGACCACACATTGCACATGAAATGGGAGTATTGATCAAGTTTATGTCAAAACTAGGGAAGGAGCATTTGACAACAGTGACACGGGTTTTTAGATACTTGCATGGAACTAGTGATTATGGTTTCTGCTACCAGGGAAGACCAGGATTGGATAGAGCTTTAGATATATGTGTTTTTGTTGATGCAGAATAGGCTAGAGATCTGGACCAGATAAGATCTACAAGTGGGTATGTGTTTAGCCTATTTGGAGGTGCAGTCATTTGGATGAGGAAAAGAGAGTTTGTAATGGCTCTTTTAGCTAAAGAGGAAAAATACATGGTAGCCACTCATGCAATCAAGGAAGAATTTTGGTTGCAGTGATTGTGTTCAAGTATGGAGTTGGTGCAGTGAGATATAAGGATAGACTGTGATAGCCAAAATGATATTTTCTTGGCTAAGAACGTTTCTTATCATTCGAAGTTAAAGCACATTGATGTTCAATATCACTTTGTGACAGATATGGTTGAGGATAAAAGGGTGTTTCTTGTAAAGGTGGACACTTTGAAGAATGTTGCAGATGTATTGAAGAAGTATGTGAGCACTCATAAGTTCTATTGTTTTAGAGAAAAAATGGGTGTTGCAGAGCTTGACTAATGACTAAGCTCTTTGTGGCCCCTTGCGGAAATAAAATAATAGGTGGGAGAATGGTGGGTATGTGTTATACTCTTTCCATGATTTTTCAGTGGGCGGATCTTCCCATGGTTTTGTGCATGGGTTTGTGCATAATTTTTGGGACATGATGGTTTTAGGCCCCTCGTATTTTTTATATCTGGATAAGGGAACCACTCTTATTTTCTAATCCAAGGTTAATGGATTAGGGTTTATGATTTCTTCAGCATGTATATATATGTGTTGTAACAATAAAAGGAATATAATGAAAAATCAAGCTGGTAGTCCTGATTTAAGATCTAGGGGAAAATATTTCTCTATATATGTTTTGTGTTTTATGTTCTCACTATTGTTTATTTTCTATTTCAAGATTCGTTTGTAGATATTTTTTGTGCATGGTTAAGACCTAGAAGAGAGAGAAGGGCAAGAGAGATATCGAAGGAGACACAAATATGGATGGGAGAGATAAGGAGAGAAAAAGAGAGAGGTATAATAATTAGGGGGAGAGACAGAGGGAATTGGGAGAGAAAGGGAGAGAGATGAAGGAAGAGAGAGGAGAGAGAGGGACTGACAAGGGAGATATGGAGAGGGAGGGAAAAATATGGAGTGTGTATGTTTGGGGGGTGAGATAGAGAGAGAGATAATAAGAAATATATAGATAGATATTATATATTATTATATAACTAGCCTAGATTCATCTTCACCCCATATCTATCAACAGATGATAGAGATCAAATCTCTGTAGGTTCTAACATTTCCTCAATTTTTTCACTCAAGAAGAGGTTCACACCTTGATCCCTCTATGTGCTTGATATATCTGGAGTTAAGATGGATCTAACCTGGTAATACAATTACTCAATTTTTTGGGGCTCATAGGTCCTCTACATCCTAGTATGTTAAACATGTGTAACCTAACACAATGTATTTTAAACATTTTAATTAGTGAAAAAAAAACTCTATAAAAATTAAATAATTAAAAATAAAATGATCGATGGTATTCATGTGGAATAAAACATTTTTAATGGAGAAATAAAATCTACCTTAGTTTTATATTACATTTATATAAATAATTAGTTGTAGAAAATGATAGTGTTGAATCCATGCATGTGTATGGATGTATTCGATGGCCTTATGTCCTTTTCTATGTTTTTTTTCTATCATTGTATTTATGAATACATACTGTGCATATATGCATAGAAGCTTTAAATCTTCTCGATTAAATTTTATCCTTATAATTTGTTTTTGTTGGTGAGGCCCCTTCACCAGACCTCCATAACCTATGGCTCCTATTTCCTTTTCTATGTTTTGTTTCTATAATTGAATGGATGAGTACATAATGTGCATATATGCATAGGATATTCACAGCTTATTGATTCAATTCTATCCTTATACATTTTTTTTGTTGGTGAGGATCCTTCACCGGAGCTCCACAACCTACGACTTGCAGTGTTATTCCTCCCCTAGCAACATTAATTTTTTCGTAGATTTATATATTTAGGGTTACAATCTCAAGTTTATTTCCAATATTTGTTATTCTAATATAATTATGGTCATAAGGAGTAGATGGTTCCCCAGACATCTTATTTTATGCATCTACCTCCCCTAAAAACATTAATTGTTTCGTAGATTTATATATTTATGGTTACAATCTCAAGGTTATTTCCAAGATATATTATTCTAATATATGTAGGGTCATAAGGAGTAGATGATGCCCCGGAGATCTTATTTTATTCATCTACCATAATATTGAAAGATAATAGTACATAATTTCTTAGAGTGAATTTATTGTGGGAGAGGTACTCTATAACCAAATATAGGAGCGATAGCGATGTCTAGGTGTAATGTAAGAAAGTTTGTCAAAATTTTTACAAGGCGACATAATATGTTGAATTTATATTAATATTTCCAATTTATAATATGTAAAGCATTGGTAAACATTTACATGTGGGTCAAAAGTAATATAGAGACAAGTATGGGGGAGATGTAGTGTATACGAAATGTTAGTAGTAATAATTGTTAGAAATTAATGGAGATTAGGTGGTATTTGGTTATGTAGTTGTGATTTTTCATTTTATTAGAAATTTAGTTCATATAATTTAGGAATATGTTTTACCTAATGTATCTATTTAATTATTGGTGTTTAATGAGAAACCCCAAGCGGGGGCATTTTCTTGTGGGAGCTCCTGGTGATCTGCACGTGTGAGATCCTGTGTTGTTTTCCAAACTTCATGTCTTCTACATATGTTGACATGGTATCAAATCTCAGGAGAGCTGAGAGAAGTTGTGCATGAGGCAGGATGTGAAGGCGAATTTCGTCGCTCGTTGGTATAGAAATGTGTTCTCTGTTGCAGTACTGCGTGAGGCATGCCATGAGGCTTTGTGGAGGCTGTGAAGGCATTTTTATGTGGTGTAGATTGCCTGGAGGTGGAGCAGATCTTTCTGTTCTACCATGAGTGGCCGGTGAAGGCATTTTTCTGGTGGCATCAACGTTCGTAGTTGAAGATTATTTTCTATGTGTATTTTCTATTTACTGCTATTTTTCACCTAGAATGTCATTGGCGTTCTTTCTGTTAAAGAATTAATCATTCGGTTAAAAGTAGTTCTAGATTAGTTAGTGATTAGTTTCCAGATTCAGTTTATGAGTAACTGTTTCTGAGTTGTATAAATACACATTTCTCCTTTCAATAAACATGTATTGAGTTCCGTTGTGCTCTGCCATTTCTCTGCTGTCTCCTTTGTTAATTTGACATGGTATCGGAGCCGAGAGTTGATCATCGTTGGAGAAGCAGAGAGTAGTTGGGTGTTGTTTTGTTGGCAGAGTTACCAGAGAGAACCCTTGGCGCGATCGACGACGGAGAGGGAGGTGAAACCATCTGGTGTGAGTTGTGCGAGTTGAGAACCTCCTGCGTTTGCAGCGTTTGATGAAGGTCTGGTGTTTTGAGAACCTCTCCTGCATTTGCAGCGTTTGATGAAGGTCTGGTGTTGTAAATTTTGTGATGACTGCATAGAATTTGGGAATTATGTTATGTTCTGCCTTTTACTTCGTTGAGGGTAAATTACAGTGCCCTATTTATTTTGTAGTTTTCAAGCCACAGGGTTTGATTGAAAATACACAGTTGAAGAAATGAAGTAAGGGTGTTGGAGTTGTCATTCTTTCCACCACTTGAAAGCAATAAATCGTCCTGGTGCTAGTATTCCTAGGCCATAATGAGCCTGCCCATTTGAGTATGTATGCTATGCATTTCCTAGACCTGAAATTATATATGCAGGAAGCAGAAGGTGTTCGACTTGACAAGTGATATAGCAGAAAGTGTTTTAATACCCTTCTGGACATTGGGAAGTGCCTTTGCTTCCATTTTTTCAAGAAAGCTGAAAGTATTCTTTTGTGGTTAATCTGTATTGAAGTCTTTCCGGTCAACCAGTTTTATATGATTCTCATAATTGAATTAACTGTTTCATCATTTGTTCAAACTCATTCACCAACCTGTATAGCAGGAGTCAATTGTTTTCATTATGCGTTTTGATGAATGAGTGAAACTGCTCAAAGCGGATGCTTATTGCACTGAAAGAGAGAGAATTGATACGGACACATAATTGAATGTTTCATTGTTGTTTCAAGAAAGGCTTCGCAGAATTCTTGAGGAGCTTTTTGTTGTTATGATAGAATCTTGTGGGTTTCGGTATTTTCGAGTTACTGCAGGTCTAAAAGAATTTGAAATCTCGGCTCTTTGGTATTGAGGCGTGGTTTGTTTTTAGGTTCCCTCTGGGTTTGTCGTCCAAATCATATGCTGCTTAAATGATTGGAGACGCAAAGCATCTTCCTTTAGCAGAATCACTTCAATCTGGCGAAGCATAAGTCTGTCTTGAAGAAAACGTGATTTGGTATAAGTCTGTCTTGAAGAAAACGTGATTTGGTTTTATATGAAGAAAATGTGATTTGGGAAAAAGGTATGCGTGAAAGTTTAAAGGCATTTCAAAGGGATGTTAAATGCATTCGATTTCTTTAATCCGTTTTTTATTGTCATATGAAATTCATATGGAAGAGAAAGCTCTTTTATTAAAGACAGTTATGTTTAAATGTTTTTAAAAATGTTGAAGGTTTATTTAAAAGGGCATGAATGAAGTTGAAGTTTGCATGAATGAAGTTGAAGTTTAAGGTTTATTTAAAAGGGCATGAATGAAGTTGAAGTTTGCATGAATGAAGTTGAAGTTTTAAAAAAAAGTGAGATTTCTTTTAAGAAAATGAGATTTAAAAGAGGGTTGTAATTTTTAAAAGATATTTTTAAGTTTTTGGAGGAATTAATTTAAAATTCGAAGAGTGAAAAAGTGAGTGAGAAAGTGAAAGTGTTAAAGTACAAAAAATTTGATGTATTGTTTTAGTACAGAAATTTTGGAAGTTTTTGGTAGAAATTTTGGAAGTTTTTGATGCATATGTAGACTCATTTGTTTGTGGAAGTCAAGCAAAGAGTTTGTTGAATCCCACTGTGTTCAGTCACGAGTGGATGATGTATGTGAAGAAAGTGTAGAACGAGACGAAGATGTTTGTTGAATACCACTGTACACAGTTACAAGTGGACGAAGATGTTTGTGAACCCCACTGTACACAGTTACAAGTGGACGAAGATTTGTTGATACCGGCAACACGGATTGCTGACGAAGATTTGTTGATACCAGCAACATGGCTTGCTGACGAAAGTTTGGTGATTCCAGCAACAGAGTTTGCTGACGAAAGTTTGGTGATTCCAGCAACAGAGTTTGCTGACGAAAGTTTGGTGAAACCAGCAACACAGTTTGCTGACGAAAGTTTGGTGAAACCAGCAACACAGCTTGCTGATGATGACTTGTTGATTCCAGCAACATAGCTTGCTGATGATGAGATGGTAAATCCAGCAATGCAACTTGCTGATGAAAATTTGATGGTTGATGTTAACTTTGATAATGAATTTTTGACTAATGATGACTGGTTGCAGATGATGCAACAAAAATATGATATTGACGTGATGTTATTTGGTGAGATTTCCTCACTGCAGTTAGTGGAAGACAATCTGTTCGCATCATTACAGGCTAGTGGAAAAGAGACAGAGACAGAAGCAAAGAAAGGAGTCTGCAAAGAAAAAGCAGAAACAGAAGAGAAGGAAGCGCAACAGCAGAAAGCTGTCACTGCAGAGCAGAAGGAAACAGAGATAGAGGTAGAAATAGAGAAAGAATCGCAACAGGAGAAAGCTCTCATTGCAGAGCAGAAAGACCAGAACCAATGTCGTTCTGAAAATATTTTGGATTTTGATATTGATTTTCAATGTGCAGGTACACAAAATGATTATGAAGAAGAGTTAAAGTTTATTGAAACATGGCTTGCAACACCATGTCTGGATGAGATCTACACAAAAGATGTAGAAATGAATGTTGAAGATGACATGCATGATGAACATGTCAATGAAATTTTCACGCATTGGAGTTTTGAAGAAATAAAACATTATTCTAATATTATGTTGCAGCAGATTGATCATGAAAACCATAATACGGAAGACAATATGTGGCAGCAGCCCACATTTCTTGAAGATGTCCAGGACATGCTTAGACAACCTGGAATAGTAAAAGACCTGCACCAGCAAATGAAAAGTCTTAAAACTCTGAAGTTTGAACAATACAATAAGACGAATATGAGGAAACAATTTAGAGGCTACAGAATTTGGAAGAAAAGAAGAAGAAAGTCAAATCTAGTTGGAAGTCAAGAGATTTCTCTCTGACTTCGGAAATATAGAATGAATTTCAGTGTCAAAAGTTACGAATAAAATAATGTAACCCTCAAGATTAAGAGGGGGTGTTAAAGAATTAATCATTCGGTTAAAAGTAGTTCTAGATTAGTTAGTGATTAGTTTCCAGATTCAGTTTATGAGTAACTGTTTCTGAGTTGTATAAATACACATTTCTCCTTTCAATAAACATGTATTGAGTTCCGCTGTGCTCTTCCATTTCTCTGCTGTCTCCTTTGTTAATTTGACACTTTCCTACGACAAGAAGAACACTGCGGAGAAAAAAAAATAGTAAGTGTCTCTCATAGAATTATTGAGACCACTGTAAAGTTTTTTTTAACGCTGCAAAGTTTTTTTTTAACGCTGCAAATTAGTTTTTTTTCAACGTTGCAAAGATTGAGGCCGCAGCCATTATTCTTGCTCCCGCAAAGAAGAAAATTAAAGTTTGTATAACCAATTTATGAATTGAGGGTGTGTACGTCGTTTACAGACTTGTCTCTTTTGTTGATTGAACTATTTC